>CAJVAQ020000094.1:1716119-2147545 GCA_910593735.2 Ectemnius lituratus
GGGTGTGGAAAACATGCTATTCCGACGTAAAATGACGAGAGGGATCGAATGCCGCAAGCAGAATTCAAATCAGAGCCTCACTTCGTCATAAAGTCGCTGTTATTGCCAAAACCTATCTCCCAGTATTCTGGCTTCCAGGACCGTAATCGGGTGTGGAAAACATGCTATTCCGACGTAAAATGACGAGAGGGATCGAATGCCGCGAGCAGAATTCAAATCAGAGCCTTCCTTCGTCAGAAAATCGCTCCTGTATCCAAAACATATCTTCCAGTATTGAGGCTGCCAGGATCGTACTCGGGTGTGGAAAACATGCTATTCCGACGTAAAATGGCGAGAGGAATCGAATGCCGCGAGCAGAATTCAAATCAGAGCCTTCCTTCGTCAGAAACCCGCTGTTATAGCCAAAAGCTATCTTCCAGTATTCTGGCTTCCAGGACCGTAATCGGGTGTGGAAAACTTTCTACTCCGACGTAAAATGACGAGAGGGATTGAATGTCGCAAGCAGAATTCAAATCAGAGACTGCCTTCGTCAGAAATCGCTCCTGTATCCAAAACCTATCTCCCAGTATTCTGGCTTCCAGGACCGTAATCGGGTGTGGAAAACATTCTACTCCGACGTAAAATGGCGAGAGGAATCGAATGCCGCGAGCAGAATTCAAATCAGAGCCTTCCTTCGTCAGAAAACCACTGTTATAGCCAAAACCTGTCTCCCAGTATTCTGGGTCCGAGGACCGTAATCTGGTGTGGAAAACATGCTATTCCGACATAAAATGACGAGAGGGATTGAATGTCGCAAGCAGAATTTAAATCAGAGTCTGCCTTCGTCAGAAATCGCTCCTGTATCCAAGACCTATCTCCCAGTATTCTGGCTTCGAGGACCGTAATCGGGTAGGGAAAACATGCTATTCCGACGTAAAATGACGAGAGGGATCGAATGCCGCGAGCAGAATTCAAATCAGAGCCTTCCTTCGTCAGAAATCGCTCCTGTGTCCAAAACCTATCTCCCAGAATTCTGGCTTCGAGGACCGTAATCGGGTGTGGAAAACATGCTATTCCGACGTAAAATGACGAGAGGGATCGAATGCCGCAAGCAGAATTCAAATCAGAGCCTCACTTCGTCATAAAGTCGCTGTTATTGCCAAAACCTATCTCCCAGTATTCTGGCTTCCAGGACCGTAATCGGGTGTGGAAAACATGCTATTCCGACGTAAAATGACGAGAGGGATCGAATGCCGCGAGCAGAATTCAAATCAGAGCCTTCCTTCGTCAGAAAATCGCTCCTGTATCCAAAACCTATCTTCCAGTATTGAGGCTGCCAGGATCGTACTCGGGTGTGGAAAACATGCTATTCCGACGTAAAATGGCGAGAGGAATCGAATGCCGCGAGCAGAATTCAAATCAGAGCCTTCCTTCGTCAGAAACCCGCTGTTATAGCCAAAAGCTATCTTCCAGTATTCTGGCTTCCAGGACCGTAATCGGGTGTGGAAAACTTTCTACTCCGACGTAAAATGACGAGAGGGATTGAATGTCGCGAGCAGAATTCAAATCAGAGACTGCCTTCGTCAGAAATCGCTCCTGTATCCAAAACCTATCTCCCAGTATTCTGGCTTCCAGGACCGCAATCGGGTGTGGAAAACATTCTACTCCGACGTAAAATGGCGAGAGGAATCGAATGCCGCGAGCAGAATTCAAATCAGAGCCTTCCTTCGTCAGAAACCCGCTGTTATAGCCAAAAGCTATCTTCCAGTATTCTGGCTTCCAGGACCGTAATCGGGTGTGGAAAACATGCTATTCCGACGTAAAATGACGAGAGGGATCGAATGCCGCGAGCAGAATTCAAATCAGAGCCTTCCTTCGTCAGAAAATCGCTCCTGTATCCAAAACATATCTTCCAGTATTGAGGCTGCCAGGATCGTACTCGGGTGTGGAAAACATGCTATTCCGACGTAAAATGGCGAGAGGAATCGAATGCCGCGAGCAGAATTTAAATCAGAGCCTTCCTTCGTCAGAAACCCGCTGTTATAGCCAAAAGCTATCTTCCAGTATTCCGGCTTCCAGGACCGTAATCGGGTATGGAAAACATGCTATTCCGACGTAAAATGGTGAGAGGAATCGAATGCCGCGAGCAGAATTCAAATCAGAGCCTTCCTTCGTCAGAAAATCGCTCCTGTATCCAAAACCTATCTCCCAGTATTCTGGCTTCCAGGACCGTAATCGGGTATGGAAAACATGCTATTCCAACGTAAAATGACGAGAGGAATCGAATGCCGCAAGCAGAATTCAAATCAGAGACTGCCTTCGTCAGAAATCGCTCCTGTATCCAAAACCTATCTCCCAGTATTCTGGCTTCCAGGACCGTAATCGGGTGTGGAAAACATTCTACTCCGACGTAAAATGGCGAGAGGAATCGAATGCCGCGAGCAGAATTCAAATCAGAGCCTTCCTTCGTCAGAAACCCGCTGTTATAGCCAAAAGCTATCTTCCAGTATTCTGGCTTCCAGGACCGTAATCGGGTGTGGAAAACTTTCTACTCCGACGTAAAATGACGAGAGGGATTGAATGTCGCAAGCAGAATTCAAATCAGATCCTTCCTTCGTCAGAAAACCGCTGTTATAGCCAAAAGCTATCTTCCAGTATTGAGGCTGCCAGGATCGTACTCGGGTGTGGAAAACATGCTATTCCGACGTAAAATGACGAGAGGAATCGAATGCCGCAAGCAGAATTCAAATCAGATCCTTCCTTCGTCAGAAAACCGCTGTTATAGCCAAAAGCTATCTTCCAGTATTCTGGCTTCCAGGACCGTAATCGGGTATGGAAAACATGCTATTCCGACGTAAAATGACGAGAGGAATCGAATGCCGCAAGCAGAATTCAAATCAGAGACTGCCTTCGTCAGAAATCGCTCCTGTATCCAAAACCTATCTCCCAGTATTCTGGCCTCCAGGACCGTAATCGGGTGTGGAAAACATGCTATTCCGACGTAAAATGACAAGAGGGATCGAATGCCGCAAGCAGAATTCAAATCAGAGCCTCACTTCGTCATAAAGTCGCTGTTATTGCCAAAACCTATCTCCCAGTATTCTGGCTTCCAGGACCGTAATCGGGTGTGGAAAACATGCTATTCCGACGTAAAATGACGAGAGGGATCGAATGCCGCGAGCAGAATTCAAATCAGAGCCTTCCTTCGTCAGAAAATCGCTCCTGTATCCAAAACCTATCTTCCAGTATTGAGGCTGCCAGGATCGTACTCGGGTGTGGAAAACATGCTATTCCGACGTAAAATGGCGAGAGGAATCGAATGCCGCGAGCAGAATTCAAATCAGAGCCTTCCTTCGTCAGAAAACCACTGTTATAGCCAAAACCTGTCTCCCAGTATTCTGGGTCCGAGGACCGTAATCGGGTGTGGAAAACATGCTATTCCGACATAAAATGACGAGAGGGATTGAATGTCGCAAGCAGAATTTAAATCAGAGTCTGCCTTCGTCAGAAATCGCTCCTGTATCCAAGACCTATCTCCCAGTATTCTGGCTTCGAGGACCGTAATCGGGTGTGGAAAACATGCTATTCCGACGTAAAATGACGAGAGGGATTGAATGTCGCAAGCAGAATTCAAATCAGATCCTTCCTTCGTCAGAAAACCGCTGTTATAGCCAAAAGCTATCTTCCAGTATTCTGGCTTCGAGGACCGTAATCGGGTGTGGAAAACATGCTATTCCGACGTAAAATGACGAGAGGAATCGAATGCCGCAAGCAGAATTCAAATCAGAGACTGCCTTCGTCAGAAATCGCTCCTGTATCCAAAACCTATCTCCCAGTATTCTGGCTTCCAGGACCGTAATCGGGTAGGGAAAACATGCTATTCCGACGTAAAATGACGAGAGGGATCGAATGCCGCGAGCAGAATTCAAATCAGAGCCTTCCTTCGTCAGAAATCGCTCCTGTGTCCAAAACCTATCTCCCAGAATTCTGGCTTCGAGGACCGTAATCGGGTGTGGAAAACATGCTATTCCGACGTAAAATTACGAGAGGGATCGAATGCCGCAAGCAGAATTCAAATCAGAGCCTCACTTCGTCATAAAGTCGCTGTTATTGCCAAAACCTATCTCCCAGTATTCTGGCTTCCAGGACCGTAATCGGGTGTGGAAAACATGCTATTCCGACGTAAAATGACGAGAGGGATCGAATGCCGCGAGCAGAATTCAAATCAGAGCCTTCCTTCGTCAGAAAATCGCTCCTGTATCCAAAACATATCTTCCAGTATTGAGGCTGCCAGGATCGTACTCGGGTGTGGAAAACATGCTATTCCGACGTAAAATGACGAGAGGAATCGAATGCCGCAAGCAGAATTCAAATCAGATCCTTCCTTCGTCAGAAAACCGCTGTTATAGCCAAAAGCTATCTTCCAGTATTCTGGCTTCCAGGACCGTAATCGGGTATGGAAAACATGCTATTCCGACGTAAAATGACGAGAGGAATCGAATGCCGCAAGCAGAATTCAAATCAGAGACTGCCTTCGTCAGAAATCGCTCCTGTATCCAAAACCTATCTCCCAGTATTCTGGCTTCCAGGACCGTAATCGGGTAGGGAAAACATGCTATTCCGACGTAAAATCACGAGAGGGATCGAATGCCGCGAGCAGAATTCAAATCAGAGCCTTCCTTCGTCAGAAAACCACTGTTATAGCCAAAACCTGTCTCCCAGTATTCTGGGTCCGAGGACCGTAATCGGGTGTGGAAAACATGCTATTCCGACATAAAATGACGAGAGGGATTGAATGTCGCAAGCAGAATTTAAATCAGAGTCTGCCTTCGTCAGAAATCGCTCCTGTATCCAAGACCTATCTCCCAGTATTCTGGCTTCGAGGACCGTAATCGGGTGTGGAAAACATGCTATTCCGACGTAAAATGACGAGAGGAATCGAATGCCGCAAGCAGAATTCAAATCAGAGACTGCCTTCGTCAGAAATCGCTCCTGTATCCAAAGCCTATCTCCCAGTATTCTGGCTTCCAGGAACGTAATCGGGTAGGGAAAACATGCTATTCCGACGTAAAATGACGAGAGGGATCGAATGCCGCGAGCAGAATTCAAATCAGAGCCTTCCTTCGTCAGAAATCGCTCCTGTGTCCAAAACCTATCTCCCAGAATTCTGGCTTCGAGGACCGTAATCGGGTGTGGAAAACATGCTATTCCGACGTAAAATGACGAGAGGGATCGAATGCCGCAAGCAGAATTCAAATCAGAGCCTCACTTCGTCATAAAGTCGCTGTTATTGCCAAAACCTATCTCCCAGTATTCTGGCTTCCAGGACCGTAATCGGGTGTGGAAAACATGCTATTCCGACGTAAAATGACGAGAGGGATCGAATGCCGCGAGCAGAATTCAAATCAGAGCCTTCCTTCGTCAGAAAATCGCTCCTGTATCCAAAACATATCTTCCAGTATTGAGGCTGCCAGGATCGTACTCGGGTGTGGAAAACATGCTATTCCGACGTAAAATGGCGAGAGGAATCGAATGCCGCGAGCAGAATTCAAATCAGAGCCTTCCTTCGTCAGAAACCCGCTGTTATAGCCAAAAGCTATCTTCCAGTATTCTGGCTTCCAGGACCGTAATCGGGTGTGGAAAACTTTCTACTCCGACGTAAAATGACGAGAGGGATTGAATGTCGCAAGCAGAATTCAAATCAGAGACTGCCTTCGTCAGAAATCGCTCCTGTATCCAAAACCTATCTCCCAGTATTCTGGCTTCCAGGACCGTAATCGGGTGTGGAAAACATTCTACTCCGACGTAAAATGGCGAGAGGAATCGAATGCCGCGAGCAGAATTCAAATCAGAGCCTTCCTTCGTCAGAAAACCACTGTTATAGCCAAAACCTATCTCCCAGTATTCTGGCTTCCAGGACCGTAATCGGGTGTGGAAAACATTCTACTCCGACGTAAAATGGCGAGAGGAATCGAATGCCGCGAGCAGAATTCAAATCAGAGCCTTCCTTCGTCAGAAACCCGCTGTTATAGCCAAAAGCTATCTTCCAGTATTCTGGCTTCCAGGACCGTAATCGGGTGTGGAAAACTTTCTACTCCGACGTAAAATGACGAGAGGGATTGAATGTCGCAAGCAGAATTCAAATCAGAGACTGCCTTCGTCAGAAATCGCTCCTGTATCCAAAACCTATCTCCCAGTATTCTGGCTTCCAGGACCGTAATCGGGTGTGGAAAACATTCTACTCCGACGTAAAATGGCGAGAGGAATCGAATGCCGCGAGCAGAATTCAAATCAGAGCCTTCCTTCGTCAGAAACCCGCTGTTATAGCCAAAAGCTATCTTCCAGTATTCTGGCTTCCAGGACCGTAATCGGGTGTGGAAAACATGCTATTCCGACGTAAAATGACGAGAGGGATCGAATGCCGCGAGCAGAATTCAAATCAGAGCCTTCCTTCGTCAGAAAATCGCTCCTGTATCCAAAACATATCTTCCAGTATTGAGGCTGCCAGGATCGTACTCGGGTGTGGAAAACATGCTATTCCGACGTAAAATGGCGAGAGGAATCGAATGCCGCGAGCAGAATTTAAATCAGAGCCTTCCTTCGTCAGAAACCCGCTGTTATAGCCAAAACCTATCTTCCAGTATTCTGGCTTCCAGGACCGTAATCGGGTATGGAAAACATGCTATTCCGACGTAAAATGGTGAGAGGAATCGAATGCCGCGAGCAGAATTCAAATCAGAGCCTTCCTTCGTCAGAAAATCGCTCCTGTATCCAAAACCTATCTCCCAGTATTCTGGCTTCCAGGACCGTAATCGGGTGTGGAAAACATGCTATTCCAACGTAAAATGACGAGAGGAATCGAATGCCGCAAGCAGAATTCAAATCAGAGACTGCCTTCGTCAGAAATCGCTCCTGTATCCAAAACCTATCTCCCAGTATTCTGGCTTCCAGGACCGTAATCGGGTGTGGAAAACATTCTACTCCGACGTAAAATGGCGAGAGGAATCGAATGCCGCGAGCAGAATTCAAATCAGAGCCTTCCTTCGTCAGAAAACCGCTGTTATAGCCAAAAGCTATCTTCCAGTATTCTGGCTTCCAGGACCGTAATCGGGTGTGGAAAACTTTCTACTCCGACGTAAAATGACGAGAGGGATTGAATGTCGCAAGCAGAATTCAAATCAGATCCTTCCTTCGTCAGAAAACCGCTGTTATAGCCAAAAGCTATCTTCCAGTATTGAGGCTGCCAGGATCGTACTTGGGTGTGGAAAACATGCTATTCCGACGTAAAATGACGAGAGGAATCGAATGCCGCAAGCAGAATTCAAATCAGATCCTTCCTTCGTCAGAAAACCGCTGTTATAGCCAAAAGCTATCTTCCAGTATTCTGGCTTCCAGGACCGTAATCGGGTATGGAAAACATGCTATTCCGACGTAAAATGACGAGAGGAATCGAATGCCGCAAGCAGAATTCAAATCAGAGACTGCCTTCGTCAGAAATCGCTCCTGTATCCAAGACCTATCTCCCAGTATTCTGGCTTCGAGGACCGTAATCGGGTGTGGAAAACATGCTATTCCGACGTAAAATGACGAGAGGGATCGAATGCCGCAAGCAGAATTCAAATCAGAGCCTCACTTCGTCATAAAGTCGCTGTTATTGCCAAAACCTATCTCCCAGTATTCTGGCTTCCAGGACCGTAATCGGGTGTGGAAAACATGCTATTCCGACGTAAAATGACGAGAGGGATCGAATGCCGCGAGCAGAATTCAAATCAGAGCCTTCCTTCGTCAGAAAATCGCTCCTGTATCCAAAACATATCTTCCAGTATTGAGGCTGCCAGGATCGTACTCGGGTGTGGAAAACATGCTATTCCGACGTAAAATGGCGAGAGGAATCGAATGCCGCGAGCAGAATTCAAATCAGAGCCTTCCTTCGTCAGAAAACCACTGTTATAGCCAAAACCTGTCTCCCAGTATTCTGGGTCCGAGGACCGTAATCGGGTGTGGAAAACATGCTATTCCGACGTAAAATGACGAGAGGGATTGAATGTCGCAAGCAGAATTCAAATCAGATCCTTCCTTCGTCAGAAAACCGCTGTTATAGCCAAAAGCTATCTTCCAGTATTCTGGCTTCCAGGACCGTAATCGGGTGTGGAAAACATGCTATTCCGACGTAAAATGACGAGAGGAATCGAATGCCGCAAGCAGAATTCAAATCAGAGACTGCCTTCGTCAGAAATCGCTCCTGTATCCAAAACCTATCTCCCAGGATTCTGGCTTCCAGGACCGTAATCGGGTGTGGAAAACATGCTATTCCGACGTAAAATGACGAGAGGGATCGAATGCCGCGAGCAGAATTCAAATCAGAGCCTTCCTTCGTCAGAAATCGCTCCTGTGTCCAAAACCTATCTCCCAGAATTCTGGCTTCGAGGACCGTAATCGGGTGTGGAAAACATGCTATTCCGACGTAAAATGACGAGAGGGATTGAATGTCGCAAGCAGAATTCAAATCAGATCCTTCCTTCGTCAGAAAACCGCTGTTATAGCCAAAAGCTATCTTCCAGTATTCTGGCTTCGAGGACCGTAATCGGGTGTGGAAAACATGCTATTCCGACGTAAAATGACGAGAGGAATCGAATGCCGCAAGCAGAATTCAAATCAGAGACTGCCTTCGTCAGAAATCGCTCCTGTATCCAAAACCTATCTCCCAGTATTCTGGCTTCCAGGACCGTAATCGGGTAGGGAAAACATGCTATTCCGACGTAAAATGACGAGAGGGATCGAATGCCGCGAGCAGAATTCAAATCAGAGCCTTCCTTCGTCAGAAATCGCTCCTGTGTCCAAAACCTATCTCCCAGAATTCTGGCTTCGAGGACCGTAATCGGGTGTGGAAAACATGCTATTCCGACGTAAAATGACGAGAGGGATCGAATGCCGCAAGCAGAATTCAAATCAGAGCCTCACTTCGTCATAAAGTCGCTGTTATTGCCAAAACCTATCTCCCAGTATTCTGGCTTCCAGGACCGTAATCGGGTGTGGAAAACATGCTATTCCGACGTAAAATGACGAGAGGGATCGAATGCCGCGAGCAGAATTCAAATCAGAGCCTTCCTTCGTCAGAAATCGCTCCTGTGTCCAAAACCTATCTCCCAGAATTCTGGCTTCGAGGACCGTAATCGGGTGTGGAAAACATGCTATTCCGACGTAAAATGACGAGAGGGATTGAATGTCGCAAGCAGAATTCAAATCAGATCCTTCCTTCGTCAGAAAACCGCTGTTATAGCCAAAAGCTATCTTTCAGTATTCTGGCTTCGAGGACCGTAATCGGGTGTGGAAAACATGCTATTCCGACGTAAAATGACGAGAGGAATCGAATGCCGCAAGCAGAATTCAAATCAGAGACTGCCTTCGTCAGAAATCGCTCCTGTATCCAAAACCTATCTCCCAGTATTCTGGCTTCCAGGACCGTAATCGGGTAGGGAAAACATGCTATTCCGACGTAAAATGACGAGAGGGATCGAATGCCGCGAGCAGAATTCAAATCAGAGCCTTCCTTCGTCAGAAATCGCTCCTGTGTCCAAAACCTATCTCCCAGAATTCTGGCTTCGAGGACCGTAATCGGGTATGGAAAACATGCTATTCCAACGTAAAATGACGAGAGGAATCGAATGCCGCAAGCAGAATTCAAATCAGAGCCTCACTTCGTCATAAAGTCGCTGTTATTGCCAAAACCTATCTCCCAGTATTCTGGCTTCCAGGACCGTAATCGGGTGTGGAAAACATGCTATTCCGACGTAAAATGACGAGAGGGATCGAATGCCGCGAGCAGAATTCAAATCAGAGCCTTCCTTCGTCAGAAAATCGCTCCTGTATCCAAAACATATCTTCCAGTATTGAGGCTGCCAGGATCGTACTCGGGTGTGGAAAACATGCTATTCCGACGTAAAATGGCGAGAGGAATCGAATGCCGCGAGCAGAATTCAAATCAGAGCCTTCCTTCGTTAGAAACCCGCTGTTATAGCCAAAAGCTATCTTCCAGTATTCTGGCTTCCAGGACCGTAATCGGGTGTGGAAAACTTTCTACTCCGACGTAAAATGACGAGAGGGATTGAATGTCGCAAGCAGAATTCAAATCAGATCCTTCCTTCGTCAGAAAACCGCTGTTATAGCCAAAAGCTATCTTCCAGTATTCTGGCTTCCAGGACCGTAATCGGGTGTGGAAAACTTTCTACTCCGACGTAAAATGACGAGAGGGATTGAATGTCGCAAGCAGAATTCAAATCAGATCCTTCCTTCGTCAGAAAACCGCTGTTATAGCCAAAAGCTATCTTCCAGTATTCTGGCTTCCAGGACCGTAATCGGGTGTGGAAAACATGCTATTCCGACGTAAAATGACGAGAGGGATCGAATGCCGCGAGCAGAATTCAAATCAGAGCCTTCCTTCGTCAGAAAATCGCTCCTGTATCCAAAACATATCTTCCAGTATTGAGGCTGCCAGGATCGTACTCGGGTGTGGAAAACATGCTATTCCGACGTAAAATGGCGAGAGGAATCGAATGCCGCGAGCAGAATTTAAATCAGAGCCTTCCTTCGTCAGAAACCCGCTGTTATAGCCAAAAGCTATCTTCCAGTATTCTGGCTTCCAGGACCGTAATCGGGTATGGAAAACATGCTATTCCGACGTAAAATGGTGAGAGGAATCGAATGCCGCAAGCAGAATTCAAATCAGAGACTGCCTTCGTCAGAAATCGCTCCTGTATCCAAAACCTATCTCCCAGTATTCTGGCTTCCAGGACCGTAATCGGGTGTGGAAAACATTCTACTCCGACGTAAAATGGCGAGAGGAATCGAATGCCGCGAGCAGAATTCAAATCAGAGCCTTCCTTCGTCAGAAACCCGCTGTTATAGCCAAAAGCTATCTTCCAGTATTCTGGCTCCCAGGACCGTAATCGGGTGTGGAAAACTTTCTACTCCGACGTAAAATGACGAGAGGGATTGAATGTCGCAAGCAGAATTCAAATCAGATCCTTCCTTCGTCAGAAAACCGCTGTTATAGCCAAAAGCTATCTTCCAGTATTGAGGCTGCCAGGATCGTACTCGGGTGTGGAAAACATGCTATTCCGACGTAAAATGACGAGAGGAATCGAATGCCGCAAGCAGAATTCAAATCAGATCCTTCCTTCGTCAGAAAACCGCTGTTATAGCCAAAAGCTATCTTCCAGTATTCTGGCTTCCAGGACCGTAATCGGGTATGGAAAACATGCTATTCCGACGTAAAATGGCGAGAGGAATCGAATGCCGCGAGCAGAATTCAAATCAGAGCCTTCCTTCGTCAGAAAATCGCTCCTGTATCCAAAACCTATCTCCCAGTATTCTGGCTTCCAGGACCGTAATCGGGTATGGAAAACATGCTATTCCAACGTAAAATGACGAGAGGAATCGAATGCCGCAAGCAGAATTCAAATCAGAGACTGCCTTCGTCAGAAATCGCTCCTGTATCCAAAACCTATCTCCCAGTATTCTGGCTTCCAGGACCGTAATCGGGTGTGGAAAACATTCTACTCCGACGTAAAATGGCGAGAGGAATCGAATGCCGCGAGCAGAATTCAAATCAGAGCCTTCCTTCGTCAGAAACCCGCTGTTATAGCCAAAAGCTATCTTCCAGTATTCTGGCTCCCAGGACCGTAATCGGGTGTGGAAAACTTTCTACTCCGACGTAAAATGACGAGAGGGATTGAATGTCGCAAGCAGAATTCAAATCAGATCCTTCCTTCGTCAGAAAACCGCTGTTATAGCCAAAAGCTATCTTCCAGTATTCTGGCTTCCAGGACCGTAATCGGGTGTGGAAAACTTTCTACTCCGACGTAAAATGACGAGAGGGATTGAATGTCGCAAGCAGAATTCAAATCAGATCCTTCCTTCGTCAGAAAACCGCTGTTATAGCCAAAAGCTATCTTCCAGTATTCTGGCTTCCAGGACCGTAATCGGGTATGGAAAACATGCTATTCCGACGTAAAATGGCGAGAGGAATCGAATGCCGCGAGCAGAATTCAAATCAGAGCCTTCCTTCGTCAGAAAATCGCTCCTGTATCCAAAACCTATCTCCCAGTATTCTGGCTTCCAGGACCGTAATCGGGTATGGAAAACATGCTATTCCAACGTAAAATGACGAGAGGAATCGAATGCCGCAAGCAGAATTCAAATCAGAGACTGCCTTCGTCAGAAATCGCTCCTGTATCCAAAACCTATCTCCCAGTATTCTGGCTTCCAGGACCGTAATCGGGTGTGGAAAACATTCTACTCCGACGTAAAATGGCGAGAGGAATCGAATGCCGCGAGCAGAATTCAAATCAGAGCCTTCCTTCGTCAGAAACCCGCTGTTATAGCCAAAAGCTATCTTCCAGTATTCTGGCTTCCAGGACCGTAACCGGGTGTGGAAAACTTTCTACTCCGACGCAAAATGACGAGAGGGATTGAATGTCGCAAGCAGAATTCAAATCAGATCCTTCCTTCGTCAGAAAACCGCTGTTATAGCCAAAAGCTATCTTCCAGTATTCTGGCTTCCAGGACCGTAATCGGGTGTGGAAAACTTTCTACTCCGACGTAAAATGACGAGAGGGATTGAATGTCGCAAGCAGAATTCAAATCAGATCCTTCCTTCGTCAGAAAACCGCTGTTATAGCCAAAAGCTATCTTCCAGTATTGAGGCTGCCAGGATCGTACTCGGGTGTGGAAAACATGCTATTCCGACGTAAAATGACGAGAGGAATCGAATGCTGCAAGCAGAATTCAAATCAGATCCTTCCTTCGTCAGAAAACCGCTGTTATAGCCAAAAGCTATCTTCCAGTATTCTGGCTTCCAGGACCGTAATCGGGTGTGGAAAACTTTCTACTCCGACGTAAAATGACGAGAGGGATTGAATGTCGCAAGCAGAATTCAAATCAGATCCTTCCTTCGTCAGAAAACCGCTGTTATAGCCAAAAGCTATCTTCCAGTATTCTGGCTTCCAGGACCGTAATCGGGTGTGGAAAACATGCTATTCCGACGTAAAATGACGAGAGGAATCGAATGCCGCAAGCAGAATTCAAATCAGATCCTTCCTTCGTCAGAAAACCGCTGTTATAGCCAAAAGCTATCTTCCAGTATTCTGGCTTCCAGGACCGTAATCGGGTATGGAAAACATGCTATTCCGACGTAAAATGGCGAGAGGAATCGAATGCCGCGAGCAGAATTCAAATCAGAGCCTTCCTTCGTCAGAAAATCGCTCCTGTATCCAAAACCTATCTCCCAGTATTCTGGCTTCCAGGACCGTAATCGGGTATGGAAAACATGCTATTCCAACGTAAAATGACGAGAGGAATCGAATGCCGCAAGCAGAATTCAAATCAGAGACTGCCTTCGTCAGAAATCGCTCCTGTATCCAAAACATATCTCCCAGTATTCTGGCTTCCAGGACCGTAATCGGGTGTGGAAAACATTCTACTCCGACGTAAAATGGCGAGAGGAATCGAATGCCGCGAGCAGAATTCAAATCAGAGCCTTCCTTCGTCAGAAACCCGCTGTTATAGCCAAAAGCTATCTTCCAGTATTCTGGCTTCCAGGACCGTAACCGGGTGTGGAAAACTTTCTACTCCGACGTAAAATGACGAGAGGGATTGAATGTCTCAAGCAGAATTCAAATCAGATCCTTCCTTCGTCAGAAAACCGCTGTTATAGCCAAAAGCTATCTTCCAGTATTCTGGCTTCCAGGACCGTAATCGGGTGTGGAAAACTTTCTACTCCGACGTAAAATGACGAGAGGGATTGAATGTCGCAAGCAGAATTCAAATCAGATCCTTCCTTCGTCAGAAAACCGCTGTTATAGCCAAAAGCTATCTTCCAGTATTCTGGCTTCCAGGACCGTAATCGGGTGTGGAAAACATGCTATTCCGACGTAAAATGACGAGAGGGATCGAATGCCGCAAGCAGAATTCAAATCAGAGACTGCCTTCGTCAGAAATCGCTCCTGTATCCAAAACATATCTCCCAGTATTCTGGCTTCCAGGACCGTAATCGGGTGTGGAAAACATGCTATTCCGACGTAAAATGACGAGAGGGATCGAATGCCGCAAGCAGAATTCAAATCAGAGACTGCCTTCGTCAGAAATCGCTCCTGTATCCAAAACATATCTCCCAGTATTCTGGCTTCCAGGACCGTAATCGGGTGTGGAAAACATTCTACTCCGACGTAAAATGGCGAGAGGAATCGAATGCCGCGAGCAGAATTCAAATCAGAGCCTTCCTTCGTCAGAAACCCGCTGTTATAGCCAAAAGCTATCTTCCAGTATTCTGGCTTCCAGGACCGTAATCGGGTGTGGAAAACTTTCTACTCCGACGTAAAATGACGAGAGGGATTGAATGTCGCAAGCAGAATTCAAATCAGATCCTTCCTTCGTCAGAAAACCGCTGTTATAGCCAAAAGCTATCTTCCAGTATTCTGGCTTCCAGGACCGTAATCGGGTGTGGAAAACATGCTATTCCGACGTAAAATGACGAGAGGGATCGAATGCCGCGAGCAGAATTCAAATCAGAGCCTTCCTTCGTCAGAAAATCGCTCCTGTATCCAAAACATATCTTCCAGTATTGAGGCTGCCAGGATCGTACTCGGGTGTGGCAAACATGCTATTCCGACGTAAAATGGCGAGAGGAATCGAATGCCGCGAGCAGAATTCAAATCAGAGCCTTCCTTCGTCAGAAATCGCTCCTGTGTCCAAAACCTATCTCCCAGAATTCTGGCTTCGAGGACCGTAATCGGGTGTGGAAAACATGCTATTCCGACGTAAAATGACGAGAGGGATCGAATGCCGCAAGCAGAATTCAAATCAGAGCCTCACTTCGTCATAAAGTCGCTGTTATTGCCAAAACCTATCTCCCAGTATTCTGGCTTCCAGGACCGTAATCGGGTGTGGAAAACATGCTATCCCGACGTAAAATGACGAGAGGGATCGAATGCCGCAAGCAGAATTCAAATCAGAGCCTTCCTTCGTCAGAAAATCGCTCCTGTATCCAAAACATATCTTCCAGTATTGAGGCTGCCAGGATCGTACTCGGGTGTGGAAAACATGCTATTCCGACGTAAAATGGCGAGAGGAATCGAATGCCGCGAGCAGAATTCAAATCAGAGCCTTCCTTCGTCAGAAAATCGCTCCTGTATCCAAAACCTATCTCCCAGTATTCTGGCTTCCAGGACCGTAATCGGGTGTGGAAAACATGCTATTCCGACGTAAAATGGCGAGAGGAATCGAATGCCGCAAGCAGAATTCAAATCAGAGACTGCCTTCGTCAGAAATCGCTCCTGTATCCAAAACCTATCTCCCAGTATTCTGGCTTCCAGGACCGTAATCGGGTGTGGAAAACATTCTACTCCGACGTAAAATGGCGAGAGGAATCGAATGCCGCGAGCAGAATTCAAATCAGAGCCTTCCTTCGTCAGAAACCCGCTGTTATAGCCAAAAGCTATCTTCCAGTATTCTGGCTCCCAGGACCGTAATCGGGTGTGGAAAACTTTCTACTCCGACGTAAAATGACGAGAGGGATTGAATGTCGCAAGCAGAATTCAAATCAGATCCTTCCTTCGTCAGAAAACCGCTGTTATAGCCAAAAGCTATCTTCCAGTATTCTGGCTTCCAGGACCGTAATCGGGTGTGGAAAACTTTCTACTCCGACGTAAAATGACGAGAGGGATTGAATGTCGCAAGCAGAATTCAAATCAGATCCTTCCTTCGTCAGAAAACCGCTGTTATAGCCAAAAGCTATCTTCCAGTATTGAGGCTGCCAGGATCGTACTCGGGTGTGGAAAACATGCTATTCCGACGTAAAATGACGAGAGGAATCGAATGCCGCAAGCAGAATTCAAATCAGATCCTTCCTTCGTCAGAAAACCGCTGTTATAGCCAAAAGCTATCTTCCAGTATTCTGGCTTCCAGGACCGTAATCGGGTATGGAAAACATGCTATTCCGACGTAAAATGGCGAGAGGAATCGAATGCCGCGAGCAGAATTCAAATCAGAGCCTTCCTTCGTCAGAAAATCGCTCCTGTATCCAAAACCTATCTCCCAGTATTCTGGCTTCCAGGACCGTAATCGGGTATGGAAAACATGCTATTCCAACGTAAAATGACGAGAGGAATCGAATGCCGCAAGCAGAATTCAAATCAGAGACTGCCTTCGTCAGAAATCGCTCCTGTATCCAAAACCTATCTCCCAGTATTCTGGCTTCCAGGACCGTAATCGGGTGTGGAAAACATGCTATTCCGACGTAAAATGGCGAGAGGAATCGAATGCCGCGAGCAGAATTCAAATCAGAGCCTTCCTTCGTCAGAAACCCGCTGTTATAGCCAAAAGCTATCTTCCAGTATTCTGGCTTCCAGGACCGTAACCGGGTGTGGAAAACTTTCTACTCCGACGCAAAATGACGAGAGGGATTGAATGTCGCAAGCAGAATTCAAATCAGATCCTTCCTTCGTCAGAAAACCGCTGTTATAGCCAAAAGCTATCTTCCAGTATTCTGGCTTCCAGGACCGTAATCGGGTGTGGAAAACTTTCTACTCCGACGTAAAATGACGAGAGGGATTGAATGTCGCAAGCAGAATTCAAATCAGATCCTTCCTTCGTCAGAAAACCGCTGTTATAGCCAAAAGCTATCTTCCAGTATTGAGGCTGCCAGGATCGTACTCGGGTGTGGAAAACATGCTATTCCGACGTAAAATGACGAGAGGAATCGAATGCTGCAAGCAGAATTCAAATCAGATCCTTCCTTCGTCAGAAAACCGCTGTTATAGCCAAAAGCTATCTTCCAGTATTCTGGCTTCCAGGACCGTAATCGGGTGTGGAAAACTTTCTACTCCGACGTAAAATGACGAGAGGGATTGAATGTCGCAAGCAGAATTCAAATCAGATCCTTCCTTCGTCAGAAAACCGCTGTTATAGCCAAAAGCTATCTTCCAGTATTCTGGCTTCCAGGACCGTAATCGGGTGTGGAAAACATGCTATTCCGACGTAAAATGACGAGAGGAATCGAATGCCGCAAGCAGAATTCAAATCAGATCCTTCTTTCGTCAGAAAACCGCTGTTATAGCCAAAAGCTATCTTCCAGTATTCTGGCTTCCAGGACCGTAATCGGGTATGGAAAACATGCTATTCCGACGTAAAATGGCGAGAGGAATCGAATGCCGCGAGCAGAATTCAAATCAGAGCCTTCCTTCGTCAGAAAATCGCTCCTGTATCCAAAACCTATCTCCCAGTATTCTGGCTTCCAGGACCGTAATCGGGTATGGAAAACATGCTATTCCAACGTAAAATGACGAGAGGAATCGAATGCCGCAAGCAGAATTCAAATCAGAGACTGCCTTCGTCAGAAATCGCTCCTGTATCCAAAACATATCTCCCAGTATTCTGGCTTCCAGGACCGTAATCGGGTGTGGAAAACATTCTACTCCGACGTAAAATGGCGAGAGGAATCGAATGCCGCGAGCAGAATTCAAATCAGAGCCTTCCTTCGTCAGAAACCCGCTGTTATAGCCAAAAGCTATCTTCCAGTATTCTGGCTTCCAGGACCGTAATCGGGTGTGGAAAACTTTCTACTCCGACGTAAAATGACGAGAGGGATTGAATGTCGCAAGCAGAATTCAAATCAGATCCTTCCTTCGTCAGAAAACCGCTGTTATAGCCAAAAGCTATCTTCCAGTATTCTGGCTTCCAGGACCGTAATCGGGTGTGGAAAACATGCTATTCCGACGTAAAATGACGAGAGGGATCGAATGCCGCGAGCAGAATTCAAATCAGAGCCTTCCTTCGTCAGAAACCCGCTGTTATAGCCAAAAGCTATCTTCCAGTATTCTGGCTCCCAGGACCGTAATCGGGTGTGGAAAACTTTCTACTCCGACGTAAAATGACGAGAGGGATTGAATGTCGCAAGCAGAATTCAAATCAGATCCTTCCTTCGTCAGAAAACCGCTGTTATAGCCAAAAGCTATCTTCCAGTATTCTGGCTTCCAGGACCGTAATCGGGTGTGGAAAACTTTCTACTCCGACGTAAAATGACGAGAGGGATTGAATGTCGCAAGCAGAATTCAAATCAGATCCTTCCTTCGTCAGAAAACCGCTGTTATAGCCAAAAGCTATCTTCCAGTATTGAGGCTGCCAGGATCGTACTCGGGTGTGGAAAACATGCTATTCCGACGTAAAATGACGAGAGGAATCGAATGCCGCAAGCAGAATTCAAATCAGATCCTTCCTTCGTCAGAAAACCGCTGTTATAGCCAAAAGCTATCTTCCAGTATTCTGGCTTCCAGGACCGTAATCGGGTATGGAAAACATGCTATTCCGACGTAAAATGGCGAGAGGAATCGAATGCCGCGAGCAGAATTCAAATCAGAGCCTTCCTTCGTCAGAAAATCGCTCCTGTATCCAAAACCTATCTCCCAGTATTCTGGCTTCCAGGACCGTAATCGGGTATGGAAAACATGCTATTCCAACGTAAAATGACGAGAGGAATCGAATGCCGCAAGCAGAATTCAAATCAGAGACTGCCTTCGTCAGAAATCGCTCCTGTATCCAAAACCTATCTCCCAGTATTCTGGCTTCCAGGACCGTAATCGGGTGTGGAAAACATTCTACTCCGACGTAAAATGGCGAGAGGAATCGAATGCCGCGAGCAGAATTCAAATCAGAGCCTTCCTTCGTCAGAAACCCGCTGTTATAGCCAAAAGCTATCTTCCAGTATTCTGGCTTCCAGGACCGTAACCGGGTGTGGAAAACTTTCTACTCCGACGCAAAATGACGAGAGGGATTGAATGTCGCAAGCAGAATTCAAATCAGATCCTTCCTTCGTCAGAAAACCGCTGTTATAGCCAAAAGCTATCTTCCAGTATTCTGGCTTCCAGGACCGTAATCGGGTGTGGAAAACTTTCTACTCCGACGTAAAATGACGAGAGGGATTGAATGTCGCAAGCAGAATTCAAATCAGATCCTTCCTTCGTCAGAAAACCGCTGTTATAGCCAAAAGCTATCTTCCAGTATTCAGGCTGCCAGGATCGTAATCGGGTGTGGAAAACATGCTATTCCGACGTAAAATGACGAGAGGAATCGAATGCTGCAAGCAGAATTCAAATCAGATCCTTCCTTCGTCAGAAAACCGCTGTTATAGCCAAAAGCTATCTTCCAGTATTCTGGCTTCCAGGACCGTAATCGGGTGTGGAAAACTTTCTACTCCGACGTAAAATGACGAGAGGGATTGAATGTCGCAAGCAGAATTCAAATCAGATCCTTCCTTCGTCAGAAAACCGCTGTTATAGCCAAAAGCTATCTTCCAGTATTCTGGCTTCCAGGACCGTAATCGGGTGTGGAAAACTTTCTACTCCGACGTAAAATGACGAGAGGGATTGAATGTCGCAAGCAGAATTCAAATCAGATCCTTCCTTCGTCAGAAAACCGCTGTTATAGCCAAAAGCTATCTTCCAGTATTCTGGCTTCCAGGACCGTAATCGGGTGTGGAAAACATGCTATTCCGACGTAAAATGACGAGAGGAATCGAATGCCGCAAGCAGAATTCAAATCAGATCCTTCTTTCGTCAGAAAACCGCTGTTATAGCCAAAAGCTATCTTCCAGTATTCTGGCTTCCAGGACCGTAATCGGGTATGGAAAACATGCTATTCCGACGTAAAATGGCGAGAGGAATCGAATGCCGCGAGCAGAATTCAAATCAGAGCCTTCCTTCGTCAGAAAATCGCTCCTGTATCCAAAACCTATCTCCCAGTATTCTGGCTTCCAGGACCGTAATCGGGTGTGGAAAACATGCTATTCCAACGTAAAATGACGAGAGGAATCGAATGCCGCAAGCAGAATTCAAATCAGAGACTGCCTTCGTCAGAAATCGCTCCTGTATCCAAAACATATCTCCCAGTATTCTGGCTTCCAGGACCGTAATCGGGTGTGGAAAACATTCTACTCCGACGTAAAATGGCGAGAGGAATCGAATGCCGCGAGCAGAATTCAAATCAGAGCCTTCCTTCGTCAGAAACCCGCTGTTATAGCCAAAAGCTATCTTCCAGTATTCTGGCTTCCAGGACCGTAATCGGGTGTGGAAAACTTTCTACTCCGACGTAAAATGACGAGAGGGATTGAATGTCGCAAGCAGAATTCAAATCAGATCCTTCCTTCGTCAGAAAACCGCTGTTATAGCCAAAAGCTATCTTCCAGTATTCTGGCTTCCAGGACCGTAATCGGGTGTGGAAAACATGCTATTCCGACGTAAAATGACGAGAGGGATCGAATGCCGCGAGCAGAATTCAAATCAGAGCCTTCCTTCGTCAGAAACCCGCTGTTATAGCCAAAAGCTATCTTCCAGTATTCTGGCTCCCAGGACCGTAATCGGGTGTGGAAAACTTTCTACTCCGACGTAAAATGACGAGAGGGATTGAATGTCGCAAGCAGAATTCAAATCAGATCCTTCCTTCGTCAGAAAACCGCTGTTATAGCCAAAAGCTATCTTCCAGTATTCTGGCTTCCAGGACCGTAATCGGGTGTGGAAAACTTTCTACTCCGACGTAAAATGACGAGAGGGATTGAATGTCGCAAGCAGAATTCAAATCAGATCCTTCCTTCGTCAGAAAACCGCTGTTATAGCCAAAAGCTATCTTCCAGTATTGAGGCTGCCAGGATCGTACTCGGGTGTGGAAAACATGCTATTCCGACGTAAAATGACGAGAGGAATCGAATGCCGCAAGCAGAATTCAAATCAGAGCCTTCCTTCGTCAGAAAACCGCTGTTATAGCCAAAAGCTATCTTCCAGTATTCTGGCTTCCAGGACCGTAATCGGGTATGGAAAACATGCTATTCCGACGTAAAATGGCGAGAGGAATCGAATGCCGCGAGCAGAATTCAAATCAGAGCCTTCCTTCGTCAGAAAATCGCTCCTGTATCCAAAACCTATCTCCCAGTATTCTGGCTTCCAGGACCGTAATCGGGTATGGAAAACATGCTATTCCAACGTAAAATGACGAGAGGAATCGAATGCCGCAAGCAGAATTCAAATCAGAGACTGCCTTCGTCAGAAATCGCTCCTGTATCCAAAACCTATCTCCCAGTATTCTGGCTTCCAGGACCGTAATCGGGTGTGGAAAACATTCTACTCCGACGTAAAATGGCGAGAGGAATCGAATGCCGCGAGCAGAATTCAAATCAGAGCCTTCCTTCGTCAGAAACCCGCTGTTATAGCCAAAAGCTATCTTCCAGTATTCTGGCTTCCAGGACCGTAACCGGGTGTGGAAAACTTTCTACTCCGACGCAAAATGACGAGAGGGATTGAATGTCGCAAGCAGAATTCAAATCAGATCCTTCCTTCGTCAGAAAACCGCTGTTATAGCCAAAAGCTATCTTCCAGTATTCTGGCTTCCAGGACCGTAATCGGGTGTGGAAAACTTTCTACTCCGACGTAAAATGACGAGAGGGATTGAATGTCGCAAGCAGAATTCAAATCAGAGCCTTCCTTCGTCAGAAAACCGCTGTTATAGCCAAAAGCTATCTTCCAGTATTGAGGCTGCCAGGATCGTACTCGGGTGTGGAAAACATGCTATTCCGACGTAAAATGACGAGAGGAATCGAATGCTGCAAGCAGAATTCAAATCAGATCCTTCCTTCGTCAGAAAACCGCTGTTATAGCCAAAAGCTATCTTCCAGTATTCTGGCTTCCAGGACCGTAATCGGGTGTGGAAAACTTTCTACTCCGACGTAAAATGACGAGAGGGATTGAATGTCGCAAGCAGAATTCAAATCAGATCCTTCCTTCGTCAGAAAACCGCTGTTATAGCCAAAAGCTATCTTCCAGTATTCTGGCTTCCAGGACCGTAATCGGGTGTGGAAAACATGCTATTCCGACGTAAAATGACGAGAGGAATCGAATGCCGCAAGCAGAATTCAAATCAGATCCTTCTTTCGTCAGAAAACCGCTGTTATAGCCAAAAGCTATCTTCCAGTATTCTGGCTTCCAGGACCGTAATCGGGTATGGAAAACATGCTATTCCGACGTAAAATGGCGAGAGGAATCGAATGCCGCGAGCAGAATTCAAATCAGAGCCTTCCTTCGTCAGAAAATCGCTCCTGTATCCAAAACCTATCTCCCAGTATTCTGGCTTCCAGGACCGTAATCGGGTATGGAAAACATGCTATTCCAACGTAAAATGACGAGAGGAATCGAATGCCGCAAGCAGAATTCAAATCAGAGACTGCCTTCGTCAGAAATCGCTCCTGTATCCAAAACATATCTCCCAGTATTCTGGCTTCCAGGACCGTAATCGGGTGTGGAAAACATTCTACTCCGACGTAAAATGGCGAGAGGAATCGAATGCCGCGAGCAGAATTCAAATCAGAGCCTTCCTTCGTCAGAAACCCGCTGTTATAGCCAAAAGCTATCTTCCAGTATTCTGGCTTCCAGGACCGTAACCGGGTGTGGAAAACTTTCTACTCCGACGTAAAATGACGAGAGGGATTGAATGTCGCAAGCAGAATTCAAATCAGATCCTTCCTTCGTCAGAAAACCGCTGTTATAGCCAAAAGCTATCTTCCAGTATTCTGGCTTCCAGGACCGTAATCGGGTGTGGAAAACATGCTATTCCGACGTAAAATGACGAGAGGGATCGAATGCCGCGAGCAGAATTCAAATCAGAGCCTTCCTTCGTCAGAAAATCGCTCCTGTATCCAAAACATATCTTCCAGTATTGAGGCTGCCAGGATCGTACTCGGGTGTGGAAAACATGCTATTCCGACGTAAAATGGCGAGAGGAATCGAATGCCGCGAGCAGAATTCAAATCAGAGCCTTCCTTCGTCAGAAATTGCTCCTGTGTCCAAAACCTATCTCCCAGAATTCTGGCTTCGAGGACCGTAATCGGGTGTGGAAAACATGCTATTCCGACGTAAAATGACGAGAGGGATCGAATGCCGCAAGCAGAATTCAAATCAGAGCCTCACTTCGTCATAAAGTCGCTGTTATTGCCAAAACCTATCTCCCAGTATTCTGGCTTCCAGGACCGTAATCGGGTGTGGAAAACATGCTATCCCGACGTAAAATGACGAGAGGGATCGAATGTCGCAAGCAGAATTCAAATCAGAGCCTTCCTTCGTCAGAAAATCGCTCCTGTATCCAAAACATATCTTCCAGTATTGAGGCTGCCAGGATCGTACTCGGGTGTGGAAAACATGCTATTCCGACGTAAAATGGCGAGAGGAATCGAATGCCGCGAGCAGAATTCAAATCAGAGCCTTCCTTCGTCAGAAAATCGCTCCTGTATCCAAAACATATCTTCCAGTATTGAGGCTGCCAGGATCGTACTCGGGTGTGGAAAACATGCTATTCCGACGTAAAATGGCGAGAGGAATCGAATGCCGCGAGCAGAATTTAAATCAGAGCCTTCCTTCGTTATAGCCAAAAGCTATCTTCCAATATTCTGGCTTCCAGGACCGTAATCGGGTATGGAAAACATGCTATTCCGACGTAAAATGGTGAGAGGAATCGAATGCCGCGAGCAGAATTCAAATCAGAGCCTTCCTTCGTCAGAAAATCGCTCCTGTATCCAAAACCTATCTCCCAGTATTCTGGCTTCCAGGACCGTAATCGGGTATGGAAAACATGCTATTCCAACGTAAAATGACGAGAGGAATCGAATGCCGCAAGCAGAATTCAAATCAGAGACTGCCTTCGTCAGAAATCGCTCCTGTATCCAAAACCTATCTCCCAGTATTCTGGCTTCCAGGACCGTAATCGGGTGTGGAAAACATTCTACTCCGACGTAAAATGGCGAGAGGAATCGAATGCCGCGAGCAGAATTCAAATCAGAGCCTTCCTTCGTCAGAAACCCGCTGTTATAGCCAAAAGCTATCTTCCAGTATTCTGGCTCCCAGGACCGTAATCGGGTGTGGAAAACTTTCTACTCCGACGTAAAATGACGAGAGGGATTGAATGTCGCAAGCAGAATTCAAATCAGATCCTTCCTTCGTCAGAAAACCGCTGTTATAGCCAAAAGCTGTCTTCCAGTATTCTGGCTTCCAGGACCGTAATCGGGTGTGGAAAACTTTCTACTCCGACGTAAAATGACGAGAGGGATTGAATGTCGCAAGCAGAATTCAAATCAGATCCTTCCTTCGTCAGAAAACCGCTGTTATAGCCAAAAGCTATCTTCCAGTATTGAGGCTGCCAGGATCGTACTCGGGTGTGGAAAACATGCTATTCCGACGTAAAATGACGAGAGGAATCGAATGCCGCAAGCAGAATTCAAATCAGATCCTTCCTTCGTCAGAAAACCGCTGTTATAGCCAAAAGCTATCTTCCAGTATTCTGGCTTCCAGGACCGTAATCGGGTATGGAAAACTTTCTACTCCGACGTAAAATGACGAGAGGGATTGAATGTCGCAAGCAGAATTCAAATCAGATCCTTCCTTCGTCAGAAAACCGCTGTTATAGCCAAAAGCTATCTTCCAGTATTGAGGCTGCCAGGATCGTACTCGGGTGTGGAAAACATGCTATTCCGACGTAAAATGACGAGAGGAATCGAATGCTGCAAGCAGAATTCAAATCAGATCCTTCCTTCGTCAGAAAACCGCTGTTATAGCCAAAAGCTATCTTCCAGTATTCTGGCTTCCAGGACCGTAATCGGGTGTGGAAAACTTTCTACTCCGACGTAAAATGACGAGAGGGATTGAATGTCGCAAGCAGAATTCAAATCAGATCCTTCGTTCGTCAGAAAACCGCTGTTATAGCCAAAAGCTATCTTCCAGTATTCTGGCTTCCAGGACCGTAATCGGGTGTGGAAAACATGCTATTCCGACGTAAAATGACGAGAGGAATCGAATGCTGCAAGCAGAATTCAAATCAGATCCTTCCTTCGTCAGAAAACCGCTGTTATAGCCAAAAGCTATCTTCCAGTATTCTGGCTTCCAGGACCGTAACCGGGTGTGGAAAACTTTCTACTCCGACGTAAAATGACGAGAGGGATTGAATGTCGCAAGCAGAATTCAAATCAGATCCTTCCTTCGTCAGAAAACCGCTGTTATAGCCAAAAGCTATCTTCCAGTATTCTGGCTTCCAGGACCGTAATCGGGTGTGGAAAACTTTCTACTCCGACGTAAAATGACGAGAGGGATTGAATGTCGCAAGCAGAATTCAAATCAGATCCTTCCTTCGTCAGAAAACCGCTGTTATAGCCAAAAGCTATCTTCCAGTATTGAGGCTGCCAGGATCGTACTCGGGTGTGGAAAACATGCTATTCCGACGTAAAATGACGAGAGGGATTGAATGTCGCAAGCAGAATTCAAATCAGATCCTTCCTTCGTCAGAAAACCGCTGTTATAGCCAAAAGCTATCTTCCAGTATTCTGGCTTCCAGGACCGTAATCGGGTGTGGAAAACATGCTATTCCGACGTAAAATGACGAGAGGAATCGAATGCCGCAAGCAGAATTCAAATCAGATCCTTCTTTCGTCAGAAAACCGCTGTTATAACCAAAAGCTATCTTCCAGTATTCTGGCTTCCAGGACCGTAATCGGGTATGGAAAACATGCTATTCCGACGTAAAATGGCGAGAGGAATCGAATGCCGCGAGCAGAATTCAAATCAGAGCCTTCCTTCGTCAGAAAATCGCTCCTGTATCCAAAACCTATCTCCCAGTATTCTGGCTTCCAGGACCGTAATCGGGTATGGAAAACATGCTATTCCAACGTAAAATGACGAGAGGAATCGAATGCCGCAAGCAGAATTCAAATCAGAGACTGCCTTCGTCAGAAATCGCTCCTGTATCCAAAACATATCTCCCAGTATTCTGGCTTCCAGGACCGTAATCGGGTGTGGAAAACATTCTACTCCGACGTAAAATGGCGAGAGGAATCGAATGCCGCGAGCAGAATTCAAATCAGAGCCTTCCTTCGTCAGAAACCCGCTGTTATAGCCAAAAGCTATCTTCCAGTATTCTGGCTTCCAGGACCGTAATCGGGTATGGAAAACATGCTATTCCGACGTAAAATGGCGAGAGGAATCGAATGCCGCGAGCAGAATTCAAATCAGAGCCTTCCTTCGTCAGAAAATCGCTCCTGTATCCAAAACCTATCTCCCAGTATTCTGGCTTCCAGGACCGTAATCGGGTATGGAAAACATGCTATTCCGACGTAAAATGACGAGAGGAATCGAATGCCGCAAGCAGAATTCAAATCAGAGACTGCCTTCGTCAGAAATCGCTCCTGTATCCAAAACCTATCTCCCAGTATTCTGGCTTCCAGGACCGTAATCGGGTGTGGAAAACATTCTACTCCGACGTAAAATGGCGAGAGGAATCGAATGCCGCGAGCAGAATTCAAATCAGAGCCTTCCTTCGTCAGAAACCCGCTGTTATAGCCAAAAGCTATCTTCCAGTATTCTGGCTTCCAGGACCGTAACCGGGTGTGGAAAACTTTCTACTCCGACGCAAAATGACGAGAGGGATTGAATGTCGCAAGCAGAATTCAAATCAGATCCTTCCTTCGTCAGAAAACCGCTGTTATAGCCAAAAGCTATCTTCCAGTATTCTGGCTTCCAGGACCGTAATCGGGTGTGGAAAACTTTCTACTCCGACGTAAAATGACGAGAGGGATTGAATGTCGCAAGCAGAATTCAAATCAGATCCTTCCTTCGTCAGAAAACCGCTGTTATAGCCAAAAGCTATCTTCCAGTATTGAGGCTGCCAGGATCGTACTCGGGTGTGGAAAACATGCTATTCCGACGTAAAATGACGAGAGGAATCGAATGCTGCAAGCAGAATTCAAATCAGATCCTTCCTTCGTCAGAAAACCGCTGTTATAGCCAAAAGCTATCTTCCAGTATTCTGGCTTCCAGGACCGTAATCGGGTGTGGAAAACTTTCTACTCCGACGTAAAATGACGAGAGGGATTGAATGTCGCAAGCAGAATTCAAATCAGATCCTTCCTTCGTCAGAAAACCGCTGTTATAGCCAAAAGCTATCTTCCAGTATTCTGGCTTCCAGGACCGTAATCGGGTGTGGAAAACATGCTATTCCGACGTAAAATGACGAGAGGAATCGAATGCCGCAAGCAGAATTCAAATCAGATCCTTCTTTCGTCAGAAAACCGCTGTTATAGCCAAAAGCTATCTTCCAGTATTCTGGCTTCCAGGACCGTAATCGGGTATGGAAAACATGCTATTCCGACGTAAAATGGCGAGAGGAATCGAATGCCGCGAGCAGAATTCAAATCAGAGCCTTCCTTCGTCAGAAAATCGCTCCTGTATCCAAAACCTATCTCCCAGTATTCTGGCTTCCAGGACCGTAATCGGGTATGGAAAACATGCTATTCCAACGTAAAATGACGAGAGGAATCGAATGCCGCAAGCAGAATTCAAATCAGAGACTGCCTTCGTCAGAAATCGCTCCTGTATCCAAAACATATCTCCCAGTATTCTGGCTTCCAGGACCGTAATCGGGTGTGGAAAACATTCTACTCCGACGTAAAATGGCGAGAGGAATCGAATGCCGCGAGCAGAATTCAAATCAGAGCCTTCCTTCGTCAGAAACCCGCTGTTATAGCCAAAAGCTATCTTCCAGTATTCTGGCTTCCAGGACCGTAACCGGGTGTGGAAAACTTTCTACTCCGACGTAAAATGACGAGAGGGATTGAATGTCGCAAGCAGAATTCAAATCAGATCCTTCCTTCGTCAGAAAACCGCTGTTATAGCCAAAAGCTATCTTCCAGTATTCTGGCTTCCAGGACCGTAATCGGGTGTGGAAAACTTTCTACTCCGACGTAAAATGACGAGAGGGATTGAATGTCGCAAGCAGAATTCAAATCAGATCCTTCCTTCGTCAGAAAACCGCTGTTATAGCCAAAAGCTATCTTCCAGTATTCAGGCTGCCAGGATCGTAATCGGGTGTGGAAAACATGCTATTCCGACGTAAAATGACGAGAGGGATTGAATGTCGCAAGCAGAATTCAAATCAGATCCTTCCTTCGTCAGAAAACCGCTGTTATAGCCAAAAGCTATCTTCCAGTATTCTGGCTTCCAGGACCGTAATCGGGTGTGGAAAACATGCTATTCCGACGTAAAATGACGAGAGGAATCGAATGCCGCAAGCAGAATTCAAATCAGATCCTTCTTTCGTCAGAAAACCGCTGTTATAACCAAAAGCTATCTTCCAGTATTCTGGCTTCCAGGACCGTAATCGGGTATGGAAAACATGCTATTCCGACGTAAAATGGCGAGAGGAATCGAATGCCGCGAGCAGAATTCAAATCAGAGCCTTCCTTCGTCAGAAAATCGCTCCTGTATCCAAAACCTATCTCCCAGTATTCTGGCTTCCAGGACCGTAATCGGGTATGGAAAACATGCTATTCCGACGTAAAATGACGAGAGGAATCGAATGCCGCAAGCAGAATTCAAATCAGAGACTGCCTTCGTCAGAAATCGCTCCTGTATCCAAAACCTATCTCCCAGTATTCTGGCTTCCAGGACCGTAATCGGGTGTGGAAAACATTCTACTCCGACGTAAAATGGCGAGAGGAATCGAATGCCGCGAGCAGAATTCAAATCAGAGCCTTCCTTCGTCAGAAACCCGCTGTTATAGCCAAAAGCTATCTTCCAGTATTCTGGCTTCCAGGACCGTAACCGGGTGTGGAAAACTTTCTACTCCGACGCAAAATGACGAGAGGGATTGAATGTCGCAAGCAGAATTCAAATCAGATCCTTCCTTCGTCAGAAAACCGCTGTTATAGCCAAAAGCTATCTTCCAGTATTCTGGCTTCCAGGACCGTAATCGGGTGTGGAAAACTTTCTACTCCGACGTAAAATGACGAGAGGGATTGAATGTCGCAAGCAGAATTCAAATCAGATCCTTCCTTCGTCAGAAAACCGCTGTTATAGCCAAAAGCTATCTTCCAGTATTGAGGCTGCCAGGATCGTACTCGGGTGTGGAAAACATGCTATTCCGACGTAAAATGACGAGAGGAATCGAATGCTGCAAGCAGAATTCAAATCAGATCCTTCTATCGTCAGAAAACCGCTGTTATAGCCAAAAGCTATCTTCCAGTATTCTGGCTTCCAGGACCGTAATCGGGTATGGAAAACATGCTATTCCGACGTAAAATGGCGAGAGGAATCGAATGCCGCGAGCAGAATTCAAATCAGAGCCTTCCTTCGTCAGAAAATCGCTCCTGTATCCAAAACCTATCTCCCAGTATTCTGGCTTCCAGGACCGTAATCGGGTATGGAAAACATGCTATTCCAACGTAAAATGACGAGAGGAATCGAATGCCGCAAGCAGAATTCAAATCAGAGACTGCCTTCGTCAGAAATCGCTCCTGTATCCAAAACATATCTCCCAGTATTCTGGCTTCCAGGACCGTAATCGGGTGTGGAAAACATTCTACTCCGACGTAAAATGGCGAGAGGAATCGAATGCCGCGAGCAGAATTCAAATCAGAGCCTTCCTTCGTCAGAAACCCGCTGTTATAGCCAAAAGCTATCTTCCAGTATTCTGGCTTCCAGGACCGTAATCGGGTATGGAAAACATGCTATTCCGACGTAAAATGGCGAGAGGAATCGAATGCCGCAAGCAGAATTCAAATCAGAGCCTTCCTTCGTCAGAAAATCGCTCCTGTATCCAAAACCTATCTCCCAGTATTCTGGCTTCCAGGACCGTAATCGGGTATGGAAAACATGCTATTCCAACGTAAAATGACGAGAGGAATCGAATGCCGCAAGCAGAATTCAAATCAGAGACTGCCTTCGTCAGAAATCGCTCCTGTATCCAAAACCTATCTCCCAGTATTCTGGCTTCCAGGACCGTAATCGGGTGTGGAAAACATTCTACTCCGACGTAAAATGACGAGAGGAATCGAATGCCGCGAGCAGAATTCAAATCAGAGCCTTCCTTCGTCAGAAACCCGCTGTTATAGCCAAAAGCTATCTTCCAGTATTCTGGCTTCCAGGACCGTAACCGGGTGTGGAAAACTTTCTACTCCGACGCAAAATGACGAGAGGGATTGAATGTCGCAAGCAGAATTCAAATCAGATCCTTCCTTCGTCAGAAAACCGCTGTTATAGCCAAAAGCTATCTTCCAGTATTCTGGCTTCCAGGACCGTAATCGGGTGTGGAAAACTTTCTACTCCGACGTAAAATGACGAGAGGGATTGAATGTCGCAAGCAGAATTCAAATCAGATCCTTCCTTCGTCAGAAAACCGCTGTTATAGCCAAAAGCTATCTTCCAGTATTGAGGCTGCCAGGATCGTAATCGGGTGTGGAAAACATGCTATTCCGACGTAAAATGACGAGAGGAATCGAATGCTGCAAGCAGAATTCAAATCAGATCCTTCCTTCGTCAGAAAACCGCTGTTATAGCCAAAAGCTATCTTCCAGTATTCTGGCTTCCAGGACCGTAATCGGGTGTGGAAAACTTTCTACTCCGACGTAAAATGACGAGAGGGATTGAATGTCGCAAGCAGAATTCAAATCAGATCCTTCCTTCGTCAGAAAACCGCTGTTATAGCCAAAAGCTATCTTCCAGTATTCTGGCTTCCAGGACCGTAATCGGGTGTGGAAAACATGCTATTCCGACGTAAAATGACGAGAGGAATCGAATGCCGCAAGCAGAATTCAAATCAGATCCTTCTTTCGTCAGAAAACCGCTGTTATAGCCAAAAGCTATCTTCCAGTATTCTGGCTTCCAGGACCGTAATCGGGTATGGAAAACATGCTATTCCGACGTAAAATGGCGAGAGGAATCGAATGCCGCGAGCAGAATTCAAATCAGAGCCTTCCTTCGTCAGAAAATCGCTCCTGTATCCAAAACCTATCTCCCAGTATTCTGGCTTCCAGGACCGTAATCGGGTATGGAAAACATGCTATTCCAACGTAAAATGACGAGAGGAATCGAATGCCGCAAGCAGAATTCAAATCAGAGACTGCCTTCGTCAGAAATCGCTCCTGTATCCAAAACCTATCTCCCAGTATTCTGGCTTCCAGGAACGTAATCGGGTGTGGAAAACATTCTACTCCGACGTAAAATGGCGAGAGGAATCGAATGCCGCGAGCAGAATTCAAATCAGAGCCTTCCTTCGTCAGAAACCCGCTGTTATAGCCAAAAGCTATCTTCCAGTATTCTGGCTTCCAGGACCGTAACCGGGTGTGGAAAACTTTCTCCTCCGACGTAAAATGACGAGAGGGATTGAATGTCGCAAGCAGAATTCAAATCAGATCCTTCCTTCGTCAGAAAACCGCTGTTATAGCCAAAAGCTATCTTCCAGTATTCTGGCTTCCAGGACCGTAATCGGGTGTGGAAAACTTTCTACTCCGACGTAAAATGACGAGAGGGATTGAATGTCGCAAGCAGAATTCAAATCAGATCCTTCCTTCGTCAGAAAACCGCTGTTATAGCCAAAAGCTATCTTCCAGTATTGAGGCTGCCAGGATCGTACTCGGGTGTGGAAAACATGCTATTCCGACGTAAAATGACGAGAGGGATTGAATGTCGCAAGCAGAATTCAAATCAGATCCTTCCTTCGTCAGAAAACCGCTGTTATAGCCAAAAGCTATCTTCCAGTATTCTGGCTTCCAGGACCGTAATCGGGTGTGGAAAACATGCTATTCCGACGTAAAATGACGAGAGGAATCGAATGCCGCAAGCAGAATTCAAATCAGATCCTTCTTTCGTCAGAAAACCGCTGTTATAGCCAAAAGCTATCTTCCAGTATTCTGGCTTCCAGGACCGTAATCGGGTATGGAAAACATGCTATTCCGACGTAAAATGGCGAGAGGAATCGAATGCCGCGAGCAGAATTCAAATCAGAGCCTTCCTTCGTCAGAAAATCGCTCCTGTATCCAAAACCTATCTCCCAGTATTCTGGCTTCCAGGACCGTAATCGGGTGTGGAAAACATGCTATTCCAACGTAAAATGACGAGAGGAATCGAATGCCGCAAGCAGAATTCAAATCAGAGACTGCCTTCGTCAGAAATCGCTCCTGTATCCAAAACATATCTCCCAGTATTCTGGCTTCCAGGACCGTAATCGGGTGTGGAAAACATTCTACTCCGACGTAAAATGGCGAGAGGAATCGAATGCCGCGAGCAGAATTCAAATCAGAGCCTTCCTTCGTCAGAAACCCGCTGTTATAGCCAAAAGCTATCTTCCAGTATTCTGGCTTCCAGGACCGTAATCGGGTGTGGAAAACTTTCTACTCCGACGTAAAATGACGAGAGGGATTGAATGTCGCAAGCAGAATTCAAATCAGATCCTTCCTTCGTCAGAAAACCGCTGTTATAGCCAAAAGCTATCTTCCAGTATTCTGGCTTCCAGGACCGTAATCGGGTGTGGAAAACATTCTACTCCGACGTAAAATGGCGAGAGGAATCGAATGCCGCGAGCAGAATTCAAATCAGAGCCTTCCTTCGTCAGAAACCCGCTGTTATAGCCAAAAGCTATCTTCCAGTATTCTGGCTTCCAGGACCGTAATCGGGTGTGGAAAACTTTCTACTCCGACGTAAAATGACGAGAGGGGTCGAATGCCGCGAGCAGAATTCAAATCAGAGCCTTCCTTCGTCAGAAAATCGCTCCTGTATCCAAAACCTATCTTCCAGTATTGAGGCTGCCAGAACCGTAATCGGGTATGGAGAGCATGCTATTCCGACGTAAAATGACGAGAGGGATTGAATGTCGCAAGCAGAATTCAAATCAGATCCTTCCTTCGTCAGAAAACCGCTGTTATAGCCAAAAGCTATCTTCCAGTATTCTGGCTTCCAGGACCGTAATCGGGTGTGGAAAACTTTCTATTCCGACGTAAAATGACGAGAGGGATTGAATGTCGCAAGCAGAATTCAAATCAGATCCTTCCTTCGTCAGAAAACCGCTGTTATAGCCAAAAGCTATCTTCCAGTATTCTGGCTTCCAGGACCGTAATCGGGTGTGGAAAACATGCTATTCCGACGTAAAATGACGAGAGGGATCGAATGCCGCGAGCAGAATTCAAATCAGAGCCTTCCTTCGTCAGAAAATCGCTCCTGTATCCAAAACCTATCTCCCAGTATTCTGGCTTCCTGGACCGTAATCGGGTGTGGAAAACATGCTATTCCGACGTAAAATGACGAGAGGGATCGAATGCCGCGAGCAGAATTCAAATCAGATCCTTCCTTCGTCAGAAAACCGCTGTTATAGCCAAAAGCTATCTTCCAGTATTCAGGCTGCCAGGATCGTAATCGGGTGTGGAAAACATGCTATTCCGACGTAAAATGACGAGAGGAATCGAATGCCGCGAGCAGAATTCAAATCAGATCCTACCTTCGTCAGAAAACCGCTGTTATAGCCAAAAGCTATCTTCCAGTATTCAGGCTGCCAGGATCGTAATCGGGTGTGGAAAACATGCTATTCCGACGTAAAATGACGAGAGGGATCGAATGCCGCGAGCAGAATTCAAATCAGATCCTTCCTTCGTCAGAAAACCGCTGTTATAGCCAAAAGCTATCTTCCAGTATTCTGGCTTCCAGGACCGTAATCGGGTGTGGAAAACATTCTACTCCGATGTAAAATGACGAGAGGGATCGAATGCCGCAAGCAGAATTCAAATCAGAGCCTCACTTCGTCATAAAGTCGCTGTTATTGCCAAAACCTATCTCCCAGTATTCTGGCTTCCAGGACCGTAATCGGGTGTAGAAAACATGCTATTCCGACGTAAAATGACGAGAGGGATCGAATGCCGCGAGCAGAATTCAAATCAGTGCCTTCCTTCGTCAGAAAATCGCTCTTGTATCCAAAACATATCTTCCAGTATTGAGGCTGCCAGGATCGTACTCGGGTGTGGAAAACATGCTATTCCGACGTAAAATGACGAGAGGGATCGAATGCCGCGAGCAGAATTCAAATCAGAGCCTTCCTTCGTCAGAAAATCGCTCCTGTATCCAAAACCTATCTCCCAGTATTCTGGCTTCCTGGACCGTAATCGGGTGTGGAAAACATGCTATTCCGACGTAAAATGACGAGAGGGATCGAATGCCGCGAGCAGAATTCAAATCAGAGCCTTCCTTCGTCAGAAAATCGCTCCTGTATCCAAAACCTATCTCCCAGTATTCTGGCTTCCTGGACCGTAATCGGGTGTGGAAAACATGCTATTCCGACGTAAAATGACGAGAGGGATCGAATGCCGCGAGCAGAATTCAAATCAGATCCTACCTTCGTCAGAAAACCGCTGTTATAGCCAAAAGCTATCTTCCAGTATTCAGGCTGCCAGGATCGTAATCGGGTGTGGAAAACATGCTATTCCGACGTAAAATGACGAGAGGAATCGAATGCCGCAAGCAGAATTGAAATCAGATCCTTCCATCGTAAGAAAACCGCTGTTATAGCCAAAAGCTATCTTCCAGTATTCTGGCTTCCAGGACCGTAATCGGGTGTGGAAAACTTTCTACTCCGACGTAAAATGACGAGAGGGATTGAATGTCGCAAGCAGAATTCAAATCAGATCCTTCCTTCGTCAGAAAACCGCTGTTATAGCCAAAACATATCTCCCAGTATTCTGGCTTCCAGGACCGTAATCGGGTGTGGAAAACATTCTACTCCGACGTAAAATGGCGAGAGGAATCGAATGCCGCGAGCAGAATTCAAATCAGAGCCTTCCTTCGTCAGAAACCCGCTGTTATAGCCAAAAGCTATCTTCCAGTATTCTGGCTTCCAGGACCGTAACCGGGTGTGGAAAACTTTCTACTCCGACGTAAAATGACGAGAGGGATTGAATGTCGCAAGCAGAATTCAAATCAGATCCTTCCTTCGTCAGAAAACCGCTGTTATAGCCAAAAGCTATCTTCCAGTATTCTGGCTTCCAGGACCGTAATCGGGTGTGGAAAACTTTCTACTCCGACGTAAAATGACGAGAGGGGTCGAATGCCGCGAGCAGAATTCAAATCAGAGCCTTCCTTCGTCAGAAAATCGCTCCTGTATCCAAAACCTATCTCCCACTATTCTGGCTTCCAGGACCGTAATCGGGTGTGGAAAACATGCTATTCCGACGTAAAATGACGAGAGGGATCGAATGCCGCGAGCAGAATTCAAATCAGATCCTACCTTCGTCAGAAAACCGCTGTTATAGCCAAAAGCTATCTTCCAGTATTCTGGCTTCCAGGACCGTAATCGGGTATGGAAAACATGCTATTCCAACGTAAAATGACGAGAGGAATCGAATGCCGCAAGCAGAATTCAAATCAGAGACTGCCTTCGTCAGAAATCGCTCCTGTATCCAAAACATATCTCCCAGTATTCTGGCTTCCAGGACCGTAATCGGGTGTGGAAAACATTCTACTCCGACGTAAAATGGCGAGAGGAATCGAATGCCGCGAGCAGAATTCAAATCAGAGCCTTCCTTCGTCAGAAACCCGCTGTTATAGCCAAAAGCTATCTTCCAGTATTCTGGCTTCCAGGACCGTAACCGGGTGTGGAAAACTTTCTACTCCGACGTAAAATGACGAGAGGGATTGAATGTCGCAAGCAGAATTCAAATCAGATCCTTCCTTCGTCAGAAAACCGCTGTTATAGCCAAAAGCTATCTTCCAGTATTCTGGCTTCCAGGACCGTAATCGGGTGTGGAAAACTTTCTACTCCGACGTAAAATGACGAGAGGGGTCGAATGCCGCGAGCAGAATTCAAATCAGAGCCTTCCTTCGTCAGAAAATCGCTCCTGTATCCAAAACCTATCTCCCACTATTCTGGCTTCCAGGACCGTAATCGGGTGTGGAAAACATGCTATTCCGACGTAAAATGACGAGAGGAATCGAATGCCGCGAGCAGAATTCAAATCAGAGCCTTCCTTCGTCAGAAAATCGCTCCTGTATCCAAAACCTATCTCCCAGTATTCTGGCTTCCAGGACCGTAATCGGGTATGGAAAACATGCTATTCCAACGTAAAATGACGAGAGGAATCGAATGCCGCAAGCAGAATTCAAATCAGAGACTGCCTTCGTCAGAAATCGCTCCTGTATCCAAAACATATCTCCCAGTATTCTGGCTTCCAGGACCGTAATCGGGTGTGGAAAACATTCTACTCCGACGTAAAATGGCGAGAGGAATCGAATGCCGCGAGCAGAATTCAAATCAGAGCCTTCCTTCGTCAGAAACCCGCTGTTATAGCCAAAAGCTATCTTCCAGTATTCTGGCTTCCAGGACCGTAACCGGGTGTGGAAAACTTTCTACTCCGACGTAAAATGACGAGAGGGATTGAATGTCGCAAGCAGAATTCAAATCAGATCCTTCCTTCGTCAGAAAACCGCTGTTATAGCCAAAAGCTATCTTCCAGTATTCTGGCTTCCAGGACCGTAATCGGGTGTGGAAAACTTTCTACTCCGACGTAAAATGACGAGAGGGATCGAATGCCGCGAGCAGAATTCAAATCAGAGCCTTCCTTCGTCAGAAAATCGCTCCTGTATCCAAAACCTATCTCCCACTATTCTGGCTTCCAGGACCGTAATCGGGTGTGGAAAACATGCTATTCCGACGTAAAATGACGAGAGGGATCGAATGCCGCGAGCAGAATTCAAATCAGATCCTACCTTCGTCAGAAAACCGCTGTTATAGCCAAAAGCTATCTTCCAGTATTCAGGCTGCCAGGATCGTAATCGGGTGTGGAAAACATGCTATTCCGACGTAAAATGACGAGAGGGATCGAATGCCGCAAGCAGAATTCAAATCAGAGCCTTCCTTCGTCAGAAAACCGCTGTTATAGCCAAAAGCTATCTTCCAGTATTCTGGCTTCCAGGACCGTAATCGGGTGTGGAAAACATTCTACTCCGATGTAAAATGACGAGAGGGATCGAATGCCGCAAGCAGAATTCAAATCAGAGCCTCACTTCGTCATAAAGTCGCTGTTATTGCCAAAACCTATCTCCCAGTATTCTGGCTTCCAGGACCGTAATCGGGTGTGGAAAACATGCTATTCCGACGTAAAATGACGAGAGGGATCGAATGCCGCGAGCAGAATTCAAATCAGTGCCTTCCTTCGTCAGAAAATCGCTCTTGTATCCAAAACATATCTTCCAGTATTGAGGCTGCCAGGATCGTACTCGGGTGTGGAAAACATGCTATTCCGACGTAAAATGGCGAGAGGAATCGAATGCCGTGAGCTGAATTCAAATCAGATCCTTCCTTCGTCAGAAAACCGCTGTTATAGCCAAAAGCTATCTTCCAGTATTCTGGCTTCCAGGACCGTAATCGGGTGTGGAAAACATGCTATTCCGACGTAAAATGGCGAGAGGAATCGAATGCCGCGAGCAGAATTAAAATCAGAGCCTTCCTTCGTCAGACAATCGCTGCTGTATCCAAAACCTATCTTCCAGTATTGAGGCTGCCAGGATCGTACTCGGGTGTGGAAAACATGCTATTCCGACGTAAAATGACGAGAGGAATCGAATGCCGCAAGCAGAATTCAAATCAGAGACTGCCTTCGTCAGAAATCGCTCCTGTATCCAAAACCTATCACCCAGTATTCTGGCTTCCAGGACCGTAATCGGGTGTGGAAAACATGCTATTCCGACGTAAAATGACGAGAGGGGTCGAATGCCGCGAGCAGAATTCAAATCAGAGCCTTCCTTCGTCAGAAAATCGCTCCTGTATCCAAAACCTATCTCCCACTATTCTGGCTTCCAGGACCGTAATCGGGTGTGGAAAACATGCTATTCCGACGTAAAATGACGAGAGGGATCGAATGCCGCAAGCAGAATTCAAATCAGATCCTTCCTTCGTCAGAAAACCGCTGTTATAGCCAAAAGCTATCTTCCAGTATTCTGGCTTCCAGGACCGTAATCGGGTGTGGAAAACATTCTACTCCGATGTAAAATGACGAGAGGGATCGAATGCCGCAAGCAGAATTCAAATCAGAGCCTCACTTCGTCATAAAGTCGCTGTTATTGCCAAAACCTATCTCCCAGTATTCTGGCTTCCAGGACCGTAATCGGGTGTAGAAAACATGCTATTCCGACGTAAAATGACGAGAGGGATCGAATGCCGCGAGCAGAATTCAAATCAGAGCCTTCCTTCGTCAGAAAATCGCTCCTGTATCCAAAACATATCTTCCAGTATTGAGGCTGCCAGGATCGTACTCGGGTGTGGAAAACATGCTATTCCGACGTAAAATGGCGAGAGGAATCGAATGCCGTGAGCAGAATTCAAATCAGATCCTACCTTCGACAGAAAACCGCTGTTATAGCCAAAAGCTATCTTCCAGTATTGAGGCTGCCAGGATCGTACTCGGGTGTGGAAAACATGCTATTCCGACGTAAAATGACGAGAGGGATTGAATGTCGCAAGCAGAATTCAAATCAGATCCTTCCTTCGTCAGAAAACCGCTGTTATAGCCAAAAGCTATCTTCCAGTATTCTGGCTTCCAGGACCGTAATCGGGTGTAGAAAACATGCTATTCCGACGTAAAATGACGAGAGGGATCGAATGCCGCGAGCAGAATTCAAATCAGAGCCTTCCTTCGTCAGAAAATCGCTCCTGTATCCAAAACATATCTTCCAGTATTGAGGCTGCCAGGATCGTACTCGGGTGTGGAAAACATGCTATTCCGACGTAAAATGGCGAGAGGAATCGAATGCCGCGAGCAGAATTAAAATCAGAGCCTTCCTTCGTCAGAAAATCGCTGCTGTATCCAAAACCTATCTTCCAGTATTGAGGCTGCCAGGATCGTACTCGGGTGTGGAAAACATGCTATTCCGACGTAAAATGACGAGAGGAATCGAATGCCGCAAGCAGAATTCAAATCAGAGACTGCCTTCGTCAGAAATCGCTCCTGTATCCAAAACCTATCACCCAGTATTCTGGCTTCCAGGACCGTAATCGGGTGTGGAAAACATGCTATTCCGACGTAAAATGACGAGAGGGGTCGAATGCCGCGAGCAGAATTCAAATCAGAGCCTTCCTTCGTCAGAAAATCGCTCCTGTATCCAAAACCTATCTCCCACTATTCTGGCTTCCAGGACCGTAATCGGGTGTGGAAAACATGCTATTCCGACGTAAAATGACGAGAGGGATCGAATGCCGCAAGCAGAATTCAAATCAGATCCTTCCTTCGTCAGAAAACCGCTGTTATAGCCAAAAGCTATCTTCCAGTATTCTGGCTTCCAGGACCGTAATCGGGTGTGGAAAACATTCTACTCCGATGTAAAATGACGAGAGGGATCGAATGCCGCAAGCAGAATTCAAATCAGAGCCTCACTTCGTCATAAAGTCGCTGTTATTGCCAAAACCTATCTCCCAGTATTCTGGCTTCCAGGACCGTAATCGGGTGTAGAAAACATGCTATTCCGACGTAAAATGACGAGAGGGATCGAATGCCGCGAGCAGAATTCAAATCAGAGCCTTCCTTCGTCAGAAAATCGCTCCTGTATCCAAAACATATCTTCCAGTATTGAGGCTGCCAGGATCGTACTCGGGTGTGGAAAACATGCTATTCCGACGTAAAATGGCGAGAGGAATCGAATGCCGTGAGCAGAATTCAAATCAGATCCTACCTTCGTCAGAAAACCGCTGTTATAGCCAAAAGCTATCTTCCAGTATTGAGGCTGCCAGGATCGTACTCGGGTGTGGAAAACATGCTATTCCGACGTAAAATGACGAGAGGGATTGAATGTCGCAAGCAGAATTCAAATCAGATCCTTCCTTCGTCAGAAAACCGCTGTTATAGCCAAAAGCTATCTTCCAGTATTCTGGCTTCCAGGACCGTAATCGGGTGTAGAAAACATGCTATTCCGACGTAAAATGACGAGAGGGATCGAATGCCGCGAGCAGAATTCAAATCAGAGCCTTCCTTCGTCAGAAAATCGCTCCTGTATCCAAAACATATCTTCCAGTATTGAGGCTGCCAGGATCGTACTCGGGTGTGGAAAACATGCTATTCCGACGTAAAATGGCGAGAGGAATCGAATGCCGCGAGCAGAATTCAAATCAGAGCCTTCCTTCGTCAGAAAATCGCTCCTGTATCCAAAACCTATCTCCCAGTATTCTGGCTTCCAGGACCGTAATCGGGTATGGAAAACATGCTATTCCAACGTAAAATGACGAGAGGAATCGAATGCCGCAAGCAGAATTCAAATCAGAGACTGCCTTCGTCAGAAATCGCTCCTGTATCCAAAACATATCTCCCAGTATTCTGGCTTCCAGGACCGTAATCGGGTGTGGAAAACATTCTACTCCGACGTAAAATGGCGAGAGGAATCGAATGCCGCGAGCAGAATTCAAATCAGAGCCTTCCTTCGTCAGAAACCCGCTGTTATAGCCAAAAGCTATCTTCCAGTATTCTGGCTTCCAGGACCGTAACCGGGTGTGGAAAACTTTCTACTCCGACGTAAAATGACGAGAGGGATTGAATGTCGCAAGCAGAATTCAAATCAGATCCTTCCTTCGTCAGAAAACCGCTGTTATAGCCAAAAGCTATCTTCCAGTATTCTTGCTTCCAGGACCGTAATCGGGTGTGGAAAACTTTCTACTCCGACGTAAAATGACGAGAGGGATTGAATGTCGCAAGCAGAATTCAAATCAGATCCTTCCTTCGTCAGAAAACCGCTGTTATAGGCAAAAGCTATCTTCCAGTATTGAGGCTGCCAGGATCGTACTCGGGTGTGGAAAACATGCTATTCCGACGTAAAATGACGAGAGGGATTGAATGTCGCAAGCAGAATTCAAATCAGATCCTTCCTTCGTCAGAAAACCGCTGTTATAGCCAAAAGCTATCTTCCAGTATTCTGGCTTCCAGGACCGTAATCGGGTGTGGAAAACATGCTATTCCGACGTAAAATGACGAGAGGAATCGAATGCCGCAAGCAGAATTCAAATCAGATCCTTCTTTCGTCAGAAAACCGCTGTTATAGCCAAAAGCTATCTTCCAGTATTCTGACTTCCAGGACCGTAATCGGGTATGGAAAACATGCTATTCCGACGTAAAATGGCGAGAGGAATCGAATGCCGCAAGCAGAATTCAAATCAGAGACTGCCTTCGTCAGAAATCGCTCCTGTATCCAAAACATATCTCCCAGTATTCTGGCTTCCAGGACCGTAATCGGGTGTGGAAAACATTCTACTCCGGCGTAAAATGGCGAGAGGAATCGAATGCCGCGAGCAGAATTCAAATCAGAGCCTTCCTTCGTCAGAAACCCGCTGTTATAGCCAAAAGCTATCTTCCAGTATTCTGGCTTCCAGGACCGTAATCGGGTGTGGAAAACTTTCTACTCCGACGTAAAATGACGAGAGGGATTGAATGTCGCAAGCAGAATTCAAATCAGATCCTTCCTTCGTCAGAAAACCGCTGTTATAGCCAAAAGCTATCTTCCAGTATTCTGGCTTCCAGGACCGTAATCGGGTGTGGAAAACTTTCTACTCCGACGTAAAATGACGAGAGGGATTGAATGTCGCAAGCAGAATTCAAATCAGATCCTTCCTTCGTCAGAAAACCGCTGTTATAGCCAAAAGCTATCTTCCAGTATTCTGGCTTCCAGGACCGTAATCGGGTGTGGAAAACTTTCTACTCCGACGTAAAATGACGAGAGGGATTGAATGTCGCAAGCAGAATTCAAATCAGATCCTTCCTTCGTCAGAAAACCGCTGTTATAGCCAAAAGCTATCTTCCAGTATTCTGGCTTCCAGGACCGTAATCGGGTGTGGAAAACATGCTATTCCGACGTAAAATGACGAGAGGAATCGAATGCCGCAAGCAGAATTCAAATCAGATCCTTCTTTCGTCAGAAAACCGCTGTTATAGCCAAAAGCTATCTTCCAGTATTCTGGCTTCCAGGACCGTAATCGGGTATGGAAAACATGCTATTCCGACGTAAAATGGCGAGAGGAATCGAATGCCGCGAGCAGAATTCAAATCAGAGCCCTCCTTCGTCAGAAAATCGCTCCTGTATCCAAAACCTATCTCCCAGTATTCTGGCTTCCAGGACCGTAATCGGGTATGGAAAACATGCTATTCCAACGTAAAATGACGAGAGGAATCGAATGCCGCAAGCAGAATTCAAATCAGAGACTGCCTTCGTCAGAAATCGCTCCTGTATCCAAAACCTATCTCCCAGTATTCTGGCTTCCAGGACCGTAATCGGGTGTGGAAAACATTCTACTCCGACGTAAAATGGCGAGAGGAATCGAATGCCGCGAGCAGAATTCAAATCAGAGCCTTCCTTCGTCAGAAACCCGCTGTTATAGCCAAAAGCTATCTTCCAGTATTCTGGCTTCCAGGACCGTAATCGGGTGTGGAAAACTTTCTACTCCGACGTAAAATGACGAGAGGGATTGAATGTCGCAAGCAGAATTCAAATCAGATCCTTCCTTCGTCAGAAAACCGCTGTTATAGCCAAAAGCTATCTTCCAGTATTCTGGCTTCCAGGACCGTAATCGGGTGTGGAAAACATGCTATTCCGACGTAAAATGACGAGAGGAATCGAATGCCGCAAGCAGAATTCAAATCAGATCCTTCCATCGTCAGAAAACCGCTGTTATAGCCAAAAGCTATCTTCCAGTATTCTGGCTTCCAGGACCGTAATCGGGTGTGGAAAACTTTCTACTCCGACGTAAAATGACGAGAGGGATTGAATGTCGCAAGCAGAATTCAAATCAGAGCCTCACTTCGTCATAAAGTCGCTGTTATTGCCAAAACCTATCTCCCAGTATTCTGGCTTCCAGGACCGTAATCGGGTGTAGAAAACATGCTATTCCGACGTAAAATGACGAGAGGGATCGAATGCCGCGAGCAGAATTCAAATCAGAGCCTTCCTTCGTCAGAAAATCGCTCTTGTATCCAAAACATATCTTCCAGTATTGAGGCTGCCAGGATCGTACTCGGGTGTGGAAAACATGCTATTCCGACGTAAAGTGGCGAGAGGAATCGAATGCCGTGAGCTGAATTCAAATCAGATCCTTCCTTCGTCAGAAAACCGCTGTTATAGCCAAAAGCTATCTTCCAGTATTCTGGCTTCCTGGACCGTAATCGGGTGTGGAAAACATGCTATTCCGACGTAAAATGACGAGAGGAATCGAATGCCGCGAGCAGAATTAAAATCAGAGCCTTCCTTCGTCAGAAAATCGCTGCTGTATCCAAAACCTATCTTCCAGTATTGAGGCTGCCAGGATCGTACTCGGGTGTGGAAAACATGCTATTCCGACGTAAAATGACGAGAGGAATCGAATGCCGCAAGCAGAATTCAAATCAGAGACTGCCTTCGTCAGCAATCGCTCCTGTATCCAAAACCTATCACCCAGTATTCTGGCTTCCAGGACCGTAATCGGGTGTGGAAAACATGCTATTCCGACGTAAAATGACGAGAGGGGTCGAATGCCGCGAGCAGAATTCAAATCAGAGCCTTCCTTCGTCAGAAAATCGCTCCTGTATCCAAAACCTATCTCCCACTATTCTGGCTTCCAGGACCGTAATCGGGTGTGGAAAACATGCTATTCCGACGTAAAATGACGAGAGGGATCGAATGCCGCGAGCAGAATTCAAATCAGATCCTACCTTCGTCAGAAAACCGCTGTTATAGCCAAAAGCTATCTTCCAGTATTCAGGCTGCCAGGATCGTAATCGGGTGTGGAAAATATGCTATTCCGACGTAAAATGACGAGAGGAATCGAATGCCGCAAGCAGAATTCAAATCAGATCCTTCCTTCGTCAGAAAACCGCTGTTATAGCCAAAAGCTATCTTCCAGTATTCTGGCTTCCAGGACCGTAATCGGGTGTGGAAAACATGCTATTCCGACGTAAAATGACGAGAGGGATCGAATGCCGCGAGCAGAATTCAAATCAGAGCCTTCCTTCGTCAGAAAACCGCTGTTATAGCCAAAAGCTATCTTCCAGTATTCTGGCTTCCAGGACCGTAATCGGGTGTGGAAAACTTTCTACTCCGACGTAAAATGACGAGAGGGATTGAATGTCGCAAGCAGAATTCAAATCAGATCCTTCCTTCGTCAGAAAACCGCTGTTATAGCCAAAAGCTATCTTCCAGTATTCTGGCTTCCAGGACCGTAATCGGGTGTGGAAAACATGCTATTCCGACGTAAAATGACGAGAGGGATCGAATGCCGCGAGCAGAATTCAAATCAGAGCCTTCCTTCGTCAGAAAACCGCTGTTATAGCCAAAAGCTATCTTCCAGTATTCAGGCTGCCAGGATCGTAATCGGGTGTGGAAAATATGCTATTCCGACGTAAAATGACGAGAGGAATCGAATGCCGCAAGCAGAATTCAAATCAGATCCTTCCTTCGTCAGAAAACCGCTGTTATAGCCAAAAGCTATCTTCCAGTATTCTGGCTTCCAGGACCGTAATCGGGTGTGGAAAACTTTCTACTCCGACGTAAAATGACGAGAGGGATTGAATGTCGCAAGCAGAATTCAAATCAGATCCTTCCTTCGTCAGAAAACCGCTGTTATAGCCAAAAGCTATCTTCCAGTATTCTGGCTTCCAGGACCGTAATCGGGTGTGGAAAACATGCTATTCCGACGTAAAATGACGAGAGGGATCGAATGCCGCGAGCAGAATTCAAATCAGAGCCTTCCTTCGTCAGAAAATCGCTCCTGTATCCAAAACCTATCTCCCAGTATTCTGGCTTCCTGGACCGTAATCGGGTGTGGAAAACATGCTATTCCGACGTAAAATGACGAGAGGGATCGAATGCCGCGAGCAGAATTCAAATCAGATCCTACCTTCGTCAGAAAACCGCTGTTATAGCCAAAAGCTATCTTCCAGTATTCAGGCTGCCAGGATCGTAATCGGGTGTGGAAAACATGCTATTCCGACGTAAAATGACGAGAGGAATCGAATGCCGCAAGCAGAATTCAAATCAGATCCTTCCATCGTCAGAAAACCGCTGTTATAGCCAAAAGCTATCTTCCAGTATTCTGGCTTCCAGGACCGTAATCGGGTGTGGAAAACTTTCTACTCCGACGTAAAATGACGAGAGGGATTGAATGTCGCAAGCAGAATTCAAATCAGATCCTTCCTTCGTCAGAAAACCGCTGTTATAGCCAAAAGCTATCTTCCAGTATTCTGGCTTCCAGGACCGTAATCGGGTGTGGAAAACTTTCTACTCCGACGTAAAATGACGAGAGGGATTGAATGTCGCAAGCAGAATTCAAATCAGATCCTTCCTTCGTCAGAAAACCGCTGTTATAGCCAAAAGCTATCTTCCAGTATTCTGGCTTCCAGGACCGTAATCGGGTGTGGAAAACATGCTATTCCGACGTAAAATGACGAGAGGGATCGAATGCCGCAAGCAGAATTCAAATCAGAGCCTTCCTTCGTCAGAAAATCGCTCCTGTATCCAAAACCTATCTCCCAGTATTCTGGCTTCCAGGACCGTAATCGGGTGTGGAAAACATGCTATTCCGACGTAAAATGACGAGAGGGATCGAATGCCGCGAGCAGAATTCAAATCAGATCCTACCTTCGTCAGAAAACCGCTGTTATAGCCAAAAGCTATCTTCCAGTATTCAGGCTGCCAGGATCGTAATCGGGTGTGGAAAACATGCTATTCCGACGTAAAATGACGAGAGGGATCGAATGCCGCGAGCAGAATTCAAATCAGATCCTTCCTTCGTCAGAAAACCGCTGTTATAGCCAAAAGCTATCTTCCAGTATTCTGGCTTCCAGGACCGTAATCGGGTGTGGAAAACATTCTACTCCGATGTAAAATGACGAGAGGGATCGAATGCCGCAAGCAGAATTCAAATCAGAGCCTCACTTCGTCATAAAGTCGCTGTTATTGCCAAAACCTATCTCCCAGTATTCTGGCTTCCAGGACCGTAATCGGGTGTAGAAAACATGCTATTCCGACGTAAAATGACGAGAGGGATCGAATGCCGCGAGCAGAATTCAAATCAGAGCCTTCCTTCGTCAGAAAATCGCTCCTGTATCCAAAACCTATCTCCCAGTATTCTGGCTTCCAGGACCGTAATCGGGTGTGGAAAACATGCTATTCCGACGTAAAATGACGAGAGGGATCGAATGCCGCGAGCAGAATTCAAATCAGATCCTACCTTCGTCAGAAAACCGCTGTTATAGCCAAAAGCTATCTTCCAGTATTCAGGCTGCCAGGATCGTAATCGGGTGTGGAAAACATGCTATTCCGACGTAAAATGACGAGAGGGATCGAATGCCGCGAGCAGAATTCAAATCAGATCCTTCCTTCGTCAGAAAACCGCTGTTATAGCCAAAAGCTATCTTCCAGTATTCTGGCTTCCAGGACCGTAATCGGGTGTGGAAAACATTCTACTCCGATGTAAAATGACGAGAGGGATCGAATGCCGCAAGCAGAATTCAAATCAGAGCCTCACTTCGTCATAAAGTCGCTGTTATTGCCAAAACCTATCTCCCAGTATTCTGGCTTCCAGGACCGTAATCGGGTGTAGAAAACATGCTATTCCGACGTAAAATGACGAGAGGGATCGAATGCCGCAAGCAGAATTCAAATCAGAGCCTTCCTTCGTCAGAAAATCGCTCTTGTATCCAAAACATATCTTCCAGTATTGAGGCTGCCAGGATCGTACTCGGGTGTGGAAAACATGCTATTCCGACGTAAAATGGCGAGAGGAATCGAATGCCGTGAGCTGAATTCAAATCAGATCCTTCCTTCGTCAGAAAACCGCTGTTATAGCCAAAAGCTATCTTCCAGTATTCTGGCTTCCAGGACCGTAATCGGGTGTGGAAAACATGCTATTTCGACGTAAAATGGCGAGAGGAATCGAATGCCGCGAGCAGAATTAAAATCAGAGCCTTCCTTCGTCAGAAAATCGCTGCTGTATCCAAAACCTATCTCCCACTATTCTGGCTTCCAGGACCGTAATCGGGTGTGGAAAACATGCTATTCCGACGTAAAATGACGAGAGGGATCGAATGCCGCGAGCAGAATTCAAATCAGAGCCTTCCTTCGTCAGAAAATCGCTCCTGTATCCAAAACCTATCTCCCAGTATTCTGGCTTCCAGGACCGTAATCGGGTGTGGAAAACATGCTATTCCGACGTAAAATGACGAGAGGGATCGAATGCCGCGAGCAGAATTCAAATCAGAGCCTTCCTTCGTCAGAAAATCGCTCTTGTATCCAAAACATATCTTCCAGTATTGAGGCTGCCAGGATCGTACTCGGGTGTGGAAAACATGCTATTCCGACGTAAAATGACGAGAGGAATCGAATGCCGCAAGCAGAATTCAAATCAGAGACTGCCTTCGTCAGAAATCGCTCCTGTATCCAAAACCTATCACCCAGTATTCTGGCTTCCAGGACCGTAATCGGGTGTGGAAAACATGCTATTCCGACGTAAAATGACGAGAGGGGTCGAATGCCGCGAGCAGAATTCAAATCAGAGCCTTCCTTCGTCAGAAAATCGCTCCTGTATCCAAAACCTATCTCCCACTATTCTGGCTTCCAGGACCGTAATCGGGTGTGGAAAACATGCTATTCCGACGTAAAATGACGAGAGGGATCGAATGCCGCGAGCAGAATTCAAATCAGATCCTACCTTCGTCAGAAAACCGCTGTTATAGCCAAAAGCTATCTTCCAGTATTCAGGCTGCCAGGATCGTAATCGGGTGTGGAAAACATGCTATTCCGACGTAAAATGACGAGAGGGATCGAATGCCGCGAGCAGAATTCAAATCAGATCCTTCCTTCGTCAGAAAACCGCTGTTATAGCCAAAAGCTATCTTCCAGTATTCTGGCTTCCAGGACCGTAATCGGGTGTGGAAAACATTCTACTCCGATGTAAAATGACGAGAGGGATCGAATGCCGCAAGCAGAATTCAAATCAGAGCCTCACTTCGTCATAAAGTCGCTGTTATTGCCAAAACCTATCTCCCAGTATTCTGGCTTCCAGGACCGTAATCGGGTGTAGAAAACATGCTATTCCGACGTAAAATGACGAGAGGGATCGAATGCCGCGAGCAGAATTCAAATCAGAGCCTTCCTTCGTCAGAAAATCGCTCTTGTATCCAAAACATATCTTCCAGTATTGAGGCTGCCAGGATCGTACTCGGGTGTGGAAAACATGCTATTCCGACGTAAAATGGCGAGAGGAATCGAATGCCGTGAGCTGAATTCAAATCAGATCCTTCCTTCGTCAGAAAACCGCTGTTATAGCCAAAAGCTATCTTCCAGTATTCTGGCTTCCAGGACCGTAATCGGGTGTGGAAAACATGCTATTTCGACGTAAAATGGCGAGAGGAATCGAATGCCGCGAGCAGAATTAAAATCAGAGCCTTCCTTCGTCAGAAAATCGCTGCTGTATCCAAAACCTATCTCCCACTATTCTGGCTTCCAGGACCGTAATCGGGTGTGGAAAACATGCTATTCCGACGTAAAATGACGAGAGGGATCGAATGCCGCGAGCAGAATTCAAATCAGAGCCTTCCTTCGTCAGAAAATCGCTCCTGTATCCAAAACCTATCTCCCACTATTCTGGCTTCCAGGACCGTAATCGGGTGTGGAAAACATGCTATTCCGACGTAAAATGACGAGAGGGATCGAATGCCGCAAGCAGAATTCAAATCAGAGCCTTCCTTCGTCAGAAAATCGCTCTTGTATCCAAAACATATCTTCCAGTATTGAGGCTGCCAGGATCGTACTCGGGTGTGGAAAACATGCTATTCCGACGTAAAATGACGAGAGGAATCGAATGCCGCAAGCAGAATTCAAATCAGAGACTGCCTTCGTCAGAAATCGCTCCTGTATCCAAAACCTATCACCCAGTATTCTGGCTTCCAGGACCGTAATCGGGTGTGGAAAACATGCTATTCCGACGTAAAATGACGAGAGGGGTCGAATGCCGCGAGCAGAATTCAAATCAGAGCCTTCCTTCGTCAGAAAATCGCTCCTGTATCCAAAACCTATCTCCCACTATTCTGGCTTCCAGGACCGTAATCGGGTGTGGAAAACATGCTATTCCGACGTAAAATGACGAGAGGGATCGAATGCCGCAAGCAGAATTCAAATCAGAGCCTACCTTCGTCAGAAAACCGCTGTTATAGCCAAAAGCTATCTTCCAGTATTCAGGCTGCCAGGATCGTAATCGGGTGTGGAAAATATGCTATTCCGACGTAAAATGACGAGAGGAATCGAATGCCGCAAGCAGAATTCAAATCAGATCCTTCCTTCGTCAGAAAACCGCTGTTATAGCCAAAAGCTATCTTCCAGTATTCTGGCTTCCAGGACCGTAATCGGGTGTGGAAAACATTCTACTCCGATGTAAAATGACGAGAGGGATCGAATGCCGCAAGCAGAATTCAAATCAGAGCCTCACTTCGTCATAAAGCCGCTGTTATTGCCAAAACCTATCTCCCAGTATTCTGGCTTCCAGGACCGTAATCGGGTGTGGAAAACATGCTATTCCGACGTAAAATGACGAGAGGGATCGAATGCCGCGAGCAGAATTCAAAACAGAGCCTTCCTTCGTCAGAAAATCGCTCCTGTATCCAAAACATATCTTCCAGTATTGAGGCTGCCAGGATCGTACTCGGGTGTGGAAAACATGCTATTCCGACGTAAAATGGCGAGAGGAATCGAATGCCGTGAGCAGAATTCAAATCAGATCCTACCTTCGTCAGAAAACCGCTGTTATAGCCAAAAGCTATCTTCCAGTATTCAGGCTGCCAGGATCGTAATCGGGTGTGGAAAACATGCTATTCCGACGTAAAATGACGAGAGGGATCGAATGCCGCGAGCAGAATTCAAATCAGAGCCTTCCTTCGTCAGAAAATCGCTCCTGTATCCAAAACCTATCTCCCAGTATTCTGGCTTCCAGGACCGTAATCGGGTATGGAAAACATGCTATTCCGACGTAAAATGACGAGAGGAATCGAATGCCGCAAGCAGAATTCAAATCAGAGACTGCCTTCGTCAGAAATCGCTCCTGTATCCAAAACCTATCTCCCAGTATTCTGGCTTCCAGGACCGTAATCGGGTGTGGAAAACATTCTACTCCGACGTAAAATGGCGAGAGGAATCGAATGCCGCGAGCAGAATTCAAATCAGAGCCTTCCTTCGTCAGAAACCCGCTGTTATAGCCAAAAGCTATCTTCCAGTATTCTGGCTTCCAGGACCGTAATCGGGTGTGGAAAACTTTCTACTCCGACGTAAAATGACGAGAGGGATTGAATGTCGCAAGCAGAATTCAAATCAGATCCTTCCTTCGTCAGAAAACCGCTGTTATAGCCAAAAGCTATCTTCCAGTATTCTGGCTTCCAGGACCGTAATCGGGTGTGGAAAACATGCTATTCCGACGTAAAATGACGAGAGGAATCGAATGCCGCAAGCAGAATTCAAATCAGATCCTTCCTTCGTCAGAAAACCGCTGTTATAGCCAAAAGCTATCTTCCAGTATTCTGGCTTCCAGGACCGTAATCGGGTGTGGAAAACATGCTATTCCGACGTAAAATGGCGAGAGGAATCGAATGCCGCGAGCAGAATTAAAATCAGAGCCTTCCTTCGTCAGAAAATCGCTGCTGTATCCAAAACCTATCTTCCAGTATTGAGGCTGCCAGGATCGTACTCGGGTGTGGAAAACATGCTATTCCGACGTAAAATGACGAGAGGAATCGAATGCCGCAAGCAGAATTCAAATCAGAGACTGCCTTCGTCAGAAATCGCTCCTGTATCCAAAACCTATCACCCAGTATTCTGGCTTGCAGGACCGTAATCGGGTGTGGAAAACATGCTATTCCGACGTAAAATGACGAGAGGGGTCGAATGCCGCGAGCAGAATTCAAATCAGAGCCTTCCTTCGTCAGAAAATCGCTCCTGTATCCAAAACCTATCTCCCACTATTCTGGCTTCCAGGACCGTAATCGGGTGTGGAAAACATGCTATTCCGACGTAAAATGACGAGAGGGATCGAATGCCGCGAGCAGAATTCAAATCAGATCCTACCTTCGTCAGAAAACCGCTGTTATAGCCAAAAGCTATCTTCCAGTATTCAGGCTGCCAGGATCGTAATCGGGTGTGGAAAATATGCTATTCCGACGTAAAATGACTAGAGGAATCGAATGCCGCAAGCAGAATTCAAATCAGATCCTTCCTTCGTCAGAAAACCGCTGTTATAGCCAAAAGCTATCTTCCAGTATTCTGGCTTCCAGGACCGAAATCGGGTGTGGAAAACATTCTACTCCGATGTAAAATGACGAGAGGGATCGAATGCCGCAAGCAGAATTCAAATCAGAGCCTCACTTCGTCATAAAGCCGCTGTTATTGCCAAAACCTATCTCCCAGTATTCTGGCTTCCAGGACCGTAATCGGGTGTAGAAAACATGCTATTCCGACGTAAAATGACGAGAGGGATCGAATGCCGCGAGCAGAATTCAAATCAGAGCCTTCCTTCGTCAGAAAATCGCTCCTGTATCCAAAACATATCTTCCAGTATTGAGGCTGCCAGGATCGTACTCGGGTGTGGAAAACATGCTATTCCGACGTAAAATGGCGAGAGGAATCGAATGCCGTGAGCAGAATTCAAATCAGAGAATTCCTTCGTCAGAAAATCGCTCCTGTATCCAAAACCTATCTCCCACTATTCTGGCTTCCAGGACCGTAATCGGGTGTGGAAAACATGCTATTCCGACGTAAAATGACGAGAGGGATCGAATGCCGCGAGCAGAATTCAAATCAGATCCTACCTTCGTCAGAAAACCGCTGTTATAGCCAAAAGCTATCTTCCAGTATTCAGGCTGCCAGGATCGTAATCGGGTGTGGAAAATATGCTATTCCGACGTAAAATGACTAGAGGAATCGAATGTCGCAAGCAGAATTCAAATCAGATCCTTCCTTCGTCAGAAAACCGCTGTTATAGCCAAAAGCTATCTTCCAGTATTCTGGCTTCCAGGACCGTAATCGGGTGTGGAAAACATTCTACTCCGATGTAAAATGACGAGAGGGATCGAATGCCGCAAGCAGAATTCAAATCAGAGCCTCACTTCGTCATAAAGTCGCTGTTGTTGCCAAAACCTATCTCCCAGTATTCTGGCTTCCAGGACCGTAATCGGGTGTAGAAAACATGCTATTCCGACGTAAAATGACGAGAGGGATCGAATGCCGCGAGCAGAATTCAAATCAGAGCCTTCCTTCGTCAGAAAATCGCTCCTGTATCCAAAACCTATCTTCCAGTATTGAGGCTGCCAGGATCGTACTCGGGTGTGGAAAACATGCTATTCCGACGTAAAATGGCGAGAGGAATCGAATGCCGTGAGCAGAATTCAAATCAGATCCTACCTTCGTCAGAAAACCGCTGTTATAGCCAAAAGCTATCTTCCAGTATTCAGGCTGCCAGGATCGTAATCGGGTGTGGAAAACATGCTATTCCGACGTAAAATGACGAGAGGGATCGAATGCCGCGAGCAGAATTCAAATCAGAGCCTTCCTTCGTCAGAAAATCGCTCCTGTATCCAAAACCTATCTCCCAGTATTCTGGCTTCCAGGACCGTAATCGGGTATGGAAAACATGCTATTCCAACGTAAAATGACGAGAGGAATCGAATGCCGCAAGCAGAATTCAAATCAGAGACTGCCTTCGTCAGAAATCGCTCCTGTATCCAAAACCTATCTCCCAGTATTCTGGCTTCCAGGACCGTAATCGGGTGTGGAAAACATTCTACTCCGACGTAAAATGGCGAGAGGAATCGAATGCCGCAAGCAGAATTCAAATCAGAGCCTTCCTTCGTCAGAAACCCGCTGTTATAGCCAAAAGCTATCTTCCAGTATTCTGGCTTCCAGGACCGTAATCGGGTGTGGAAAACTTTCTACTCCGACGTAAAATGACGAGAGGGATTGAATGTCGCAAGCAGAATTCAAATCAGATCCTTCCTTCGTCAGAAAACCGCTGTTATAGCCAAAAGCTATCTTCCAGTATTCTGGCTTCCAGGACCGTAATCGGGTGTGGAAAACATGCTATTCCGACGTAAAATGACGAGAGGAATCGAATGCCGCAAGCAGAATTCAAATCAGAGCCTTCCTTCGTCAGAAAATCGCTCCTGTATCCAAAACCTATCTCCCACTATTCTGGCTTCCAGGACCGTAATCGGGTGTGGAAAACATGCTATTCCGACGTAAAATGACGAGAGGGATCGAATGCCGCGAGCAGAATTCAAATCAGATCCTACCTTCGTCAGAAAACCGCTGTTATAGAGAAAAGCTATCTTCCAGTATTCAGGCTGCCAGGATCGTAATCGGGTGTGGAAAATATGCTATTCCGACGTAAAATGACTAGAGGAATCGAATGCCGCAAGCAGAATTCAAATCAGATCCTTCCTTCGTCAGAAAACCGCTGTTATAGCCAAAAGCTATCTTCCAGTATTCTGGCTTCCAGGACCGAAATCGGGTGTGGAAAACATTCTACTCCGATGTAAAATGACGAGAGGGATCGAATGCCGCAAGCAGAATTCAAATCAGAGCCTCACTTCGTCATAAAGTCGCTGTTATTGCCAAAACCTATCTCCCAGTATTCTGGCTTCCAGGACCGTAATCGGGTGTAGAAAACATGCTATTCCGACGTAAAATGACGAGAGGGATCGAATGCCGCGAGCAGAATTCAAATCAGAGCCTTCCTTCGTCAGAAAATCGCTCCTGTATCCAAAACATATCTTCCAGTATTGAGGCTGCCAGGATCGTACTCGGGTGTGGAAAACATGCTATTCCGACGTAAAATGGCGAGAGGAATCGAATGCCGTGAGCAGAATTCAAATCAGATCCTACCTTCGTCAGAAAACCGCTGTTATAGCCAAAAGCTATCTTCCAGTATTCAGGCTGCCAGGATCGTAATCGGGTGTGGAAAACATGCTATTCCGACGTAAAATGACGAGAGGGATCGAATGCCGCGAGCAGAATTCAAATCAGAGCCTTCCTTCGTCAGAAAATCGCTCCTGTATCCAAAACCTATCTCCCAGTATTCTGGCTTCCAGGACCGTAATCGGGTATGGAAAACATGCTATTCCGACGTAAAATGACGAGAGGAATCGAATGCCGCAAGCAGAATTCAAATCAGAGACTGCCTTCGTCAGAAATCGCTCCTGTATCCAAAACCTATCTCCCAGTATTCTGGCTTCCAGGACCGTAATCGGGTGTGGAAAACATTCTACTCCGACGTAAAATGGCGAGAGGAATCGAATGCCGCGAGCAGAATTCAAATCAGAGCCTTCCTTCGTCAGAAACCCGCTGTTATAGCCAAAAGCTATCTTCCAGTATTCTGGCTTCCAGGACCGTAATCGGGTGTGGAAAACATTCTACTCCGACGTAAAATGACGAGAGGGATTGAATGTCGCAAGCAGAATTCAAATCAGATCCTTCCTTCGTCAGAAAACCGCTGTTATAGCCAAAAGCTATCTTCCAGTATTCTGGCTTCCAGGACCGTAATCGGGTGTGGAAAACATGCTATTCCGACGTAAAATGACGAGAGGAATCGAATGCCGCAAGCAGAATTCAAATCAGATCCTTCCTTCGTCAGAAAACCGCTGTTATAGCCAAAAGCTATCTTCCAGTATTCTGGCTTCCAGGACCGTAATCGGGTGTGGAAAACATGCTATTCCGACGTAAAATGACGAGAGGGATCGAATGCCGCGAGCAGAATTCAAATCAGAGCCTTCCTTCGTCAGAAAATCGCTCCTGTATCCAAAACCTATCTCCCAGTATTCTGGCTTCCTGGACCGTAATCGGGTGTGGAAAACATGCTATTCCGACGTAAAATGACGAGAGGGATCAAATGCCGCGAGCAGAATTCAAATCAGATCCTACCTTCGTCAGAAAACCGCTGTTATAGCCAAAAGCTATCTTCCAGTATTCAGGCTGCCAGGATCGTAATCGGGTGTGGAAAACATGCTATTCCGACGTAAAATGACGAGAGGAATCGAATGCCGCAAGCAGAATTCAAATCAGATCCTTCCATCGTCAGAAAACCGCTGTTATAGCCAAAAGCTATCTTCCAGTATTCTGGCTCCCAGGACCGTAATCGGGTGTGGAAAACTTTCTACTCCGACGTAAAATGACGAGAGGGATTGAATGTCGCAAGCAGAATTCAAATCAGATCCTTCCTTCGTCAGAAAACCGCTGTTATAGCCAAAAGCTATCTTCCAGTATTCTGGCTTCCAGGACCGTAATCGGGTGTGGAAAACTTTCTACTCCGACGTAAAATGACGAGAGGGATTGAATGTCGCAAGCAGAATTCAAATCAGATCCTTCCTTCGTCAGAAAACCGCTGTTATAGCCAAAAGCTATCTTCCAGTATTCTGGCTTCCAGGACCGTAATCGGGTGTGGAAAACATGCTATTCCGACGTAAAATGACGAGAGGGATCGAATGCCGCGAGCAGAATTCAAATCAGAGCCTTCCTTCGTCAGAAAATCGCTCCTGTATCCAAAACCTATCTCCCAGTATTCTGGCTTCCAGGACCGTAATCGGGTGTGGAAAACATGCTATTCCGACGTAAAATGACGAGAGGGATCGAATGCCGCGAGCAGAATTCAAATCAGATCCTACCTTCGTCAGAAAATCGCTCTTGTATCCAAAACATATCTTCCAGTATTGAGGCTTCCAGGACCGTAATCGGGTGTGGAAAACATTCTACTCCGATGTAAAATGACGAGAGGGATCGAATGCCGCAAGCAGAATTCAAATCAGAGCCTCACTTCGTCATAAAGTCGCTGTTATTGCCAAAACCTATCTCCCAGTATTCTGGCTTCCAGGACCGTAATCGGGTGTAGAAAACATGCTATTCCGACGTAAAATGACGAGAGGGATCGAATGCCGCGAGCAGAATTCAAATCAGAGCCTTCCTTCGTCAGAAAATCGCTCTTGTATCCAAAACATATCTTCCAGTATTGAGGCTGCCAGGATCGTACTCTGGTGTGGAAAACATGCTATTCCGACGTAAAATGGCGAGAGGAATCGAATGCCGTGAGCTGAATTCAAATCAGATCCTACCTTCGTCAGAAAACCGCTGTTATAGCCAAAAGCTATCTTCCAGTATTGAGGCTGCCAGGATCGTACTCGGGTGTGGAAAACATGCTATTCCGACGTAAAATGACGAGAGGAATCCAATGCCGCAAGCAGAATTCAAATCAGAGACTGCCTTCGTCAGAAATCGCTCCTGTATCCAAAACCTATCACCCAGTATTCTGGCTTCCAGGACCGTAATCGGGTGTGGAAAACATGCTATTCCGACGTAAAATGACGAGAGGGGTCGAATGCCGCGAGCAGAATTCAAATCAGAGCCTTCCTTCGTCAGAAAATCGCTCCTGTATCCAAAACCTATCTCCCACTATTCTGGCTTCCAGGACCGTAATCGGGTGTGGAAAACATGCTATTCCGACGTAAAATGACGAGAGGGATCGAATGCCGCGAGCAGAATTCAAATCAGATCCTACCTTCGTCAGAAAACCGCTGTTATAGCCAAAAGCTATCTTCCAGTATTCAGGCTGCTAGGATCGTAATCGGGTGTGGAAAATATGCTATTCCGACGTAAAATGACGAGAGGAATCGAATGCCGCAAGCAGAATTCAAATCAGATCCTTCCTTCGTCAGAAAACCGCTGTTATAGCCAAAAGCTATCTTCCAGTATTCTGGCTTCCAGGACCGTAATCGGGTGTGGAAAACATTCTACTCCGATGTAAAATGACGAGAGGGATCGAATGCCGCAAGCAGAATTCAAATCAGAGCCTCACTTCGTCATAAAGTCGCTGTTATAGCCAAAAGCTATCTTCCAGTATTGAGGCTGCCAGGATCGTACTCGGGTGTGGAAAACATGCTATTCCGACGTAAAATGACGAGAGGAATCGAATGCCGCAAGCAGAATTCAAATCAGAGACTGCCTTCGTCAGAAATCGCTCCTGTATCCAAAACATATCTTCCAGTATTGAGGCTGCCAGGATCGTACTCGGGTGTGGAAAACATGCTATTCCGACGTAAAATGGCGAGAGGAATCGAATGCCGCGAGCAGAATTCAAATCAGATCCTACCTTCGTCAGAAAACCGCTGTTATAGCCAAAAGCTATCTTCCAGTATTCAGGCTGCCAGGATCGTAATCGGGTGTGGAAAACATGCTATTCCGACGTAAAATGACGAGAGGGATCGAATGCCGCAAGCAGAATTCAAATCAGAGCCTTCCTTCGTCAGAAAATCGCTCCTGTATCCAAAACATATCTTCCAGTATTGAGGCTGCCAGGATCGTACTCGGGTGTGGAAAACATGCTATTCCGACGTAAAATGGCGAGAGGAATCGAATGCCGCGAGCAGAATTCAAATCAGATCCTACCTTCGTCAGAAAACCGCTGTTATAGCCAAAAGCTATCTTCCAGTATTCAGGCTGCCAGGATCGTAATCGGGTGTGGAAAACATGCTATTCCGACGTAAAATGACGAGAGGGATCGAATGCCGCGAGCAGAATTCAAATCAGAGCCTTCCTTCGTCAGAAAATCGCTCCTGTATCCAAAACATATCTTCCAGTATTGAGGCTGCCAGGATCGTACTCGGGTGTGGAAAACATGCTATTCCGACGTAAAATGGCGAGAGGAATCGAATGCCGCGAGCAGAATTAAAATCAGAGCCTTCCTTCGTCAGAAAATCGCTGCTGTATCCAAAACCTATCTTCCAGTATTGAGGCTGCCAGGATCGTACTCGGGTGTGGAAAACATGCTATTCCGACGTAAAATGACGAGAGGAATCGAATGCCGCAAGCAGAATTCAAATCAGAGACTGCCTTCGTCAGAAATCGCTCCTGTATCCAAAACCTATCACCCAGTATTCTGGCTTCCAGGACCGTAATCGGGTGTGGAAAACATGCTATTCCGACGTAAAATGACGAGAGGGGTCGAATGCCGCGAGCAGAATTCAAATCAGAGCCTTCCTTCGTCAGAAAATCGCTGCTGTATCCAAAACCTATCTTCCAGTATTGAAGCTGCCAGGATCGTACTCGGGTGTGGAAAACATGCTATTCCGACGTAAAATGACGAGAGGAATCGAATGCCACAAGCAGAATTCAAATCAGAGACTGCCTTCGTCAGAAATCGCTCCTGTATCCAAAACCTATCACCCAGTATTCTGGCTTCCAGGACCGTAATCGGGTGTGGAAAACATGCTATTCCGACGTAAAATGACGAGAGGGATCGAATGCCGCGAGCAGAATTCAAATCAGATCCTACCTTCGTCAGAAAACCGCTGTTATAGAGAAAAGCTATCTTCCAGTATTCAGGCTGCCAGGATCGTAATCGGGTGTGGAAAATATGCTATTCCGACGTAAAATGACTAGAGGAATCGAATGCCGCAAGCAGAATTCAAATCAGATCCTTCCTTCGTCAGAAAACCGCTGTTATAGCCAAAAGCTATCTTCCAGTATTCTGGCTTCCAGGACCGAAATCGGGTGTGGAAAACATTCTACTCCGATGTAAAATGACGAGAGGGATCGAATGCCGCAAGCAGAATTCAAATCAGAGCCTCACTTCGTCATAAAGTCGCTGTTATTGCCAAAACCTATCTCCCAGTATTCTGGCTTCCAGGACCGTAATCGGGTGTAGAAAACATGCTATTCCGACGTAAAATGACGAGAGGGATCGAATGCCGCGAGCAGAATTCAAATCAGAGCCTTCCTTCGTCAGAAAATCGCTCCTGTATCCAAAACATATCTTCCAGTATTGAGGCTGCCAGGATCGTACTCGGGTGTGGAAAACATGCTATTCCGACGTAAAATGGCGAGAGGAATCGAATGCCGTGAGCAGAATTCAAATCAGATCCTACCTTCGTCAGAAAACCGCTGTTATAGCCAAAAGCTATCTTCCAGTATTCAGGCTGCCAGGATCGTAATCGGGTGTGGAAAACATGCTATTCCGACGTAAAATGACGAGAGGGATCGAATGCCGCGAGCAGATTTCAAATCAGAGCCTTCCTTCGTCAGAAAATCGCTCCTGTATCCAAAACCTATCTCCCAGTATTCTGGCTTCCAGGACCGTAATCGGGTATGGAAAACATGCTATTCCAACGTAAAATGACGAGAGGAATCGAATGCCGCAAGCAGAATTCAAATCAGAGACTGCCTTCGTCAGAAATCGCTCCTGTATCCAAAACCTATCTCCCAGTATTCTGGCTTCCAGGACCGTAATCGGGTGTGGAAAACATTCTACTCCGACGTAAAATGGCGAGAGGAATCGAATGCCGCGAGCAGAATTCAAATCAGAGCCTTCCTTCGTCAGAAACCCGCTGTTATAGCCAAAAGCTATCTTCCAGTATTCTGGCTTCCAGGACCGTAATCGGGTGTGGAAAACTTTCTACTCCGACGTAAAATGACGAGAGGGATTGAATGTCGCAAGCAGAATTCAAATCAGATCCTTCCTTCGTCAGAAAACCGCTGTTATAGCCAAAAGCTATCTTCCAGTATTCTGGCTTCCAGGACCGTAATCGGGTGTGGAAAACATGCTATTCCGACGTAAAATGACGAGAGGAATCGAATGCCGCAAGCAGAATTCAAATCAGATCCTTCCTTCGTCAGAAAACCGCTGTTATAGCCAAAAGCTATCTTCCAGTATTCTGGCTTCCAGGACCGTAATCGGGTGTGGAAAACATGCTATTCCGACGTAAAATGACGAGAGGGATCGAATGCCGCGAGCAGAATTCAAATCAGAGCCTTCCTTCGTCAGAAAATCGCTCCTGTATCCAAAACCTATCTCCCAGTATTCTGGCTTCCTGGACCGTAATCGGGTGTGGAAAACATGCTATTCCGACGTAAAATGACGAGAGGGATCAAATGCCGCGAGCAGAATTCAAATCAGATCCTACCTTCGTCAGAAAACCGCTGTTATAGCCAAAAGCTATCTTCCAGTATTCAGGCTGCCAGGATCGTAATCGGGTGTGGAAAACATGCTATTCCGACGTAAAATGACGAGAGGAATCGAATGCCGCAAGCAGAATTCAAATCAGAGCCTTCCTTCGTCAGAAAACCGCTGTTATAGCCAAAAGCTATCTTCCAGTATTCTGGCTCCCAGGACCGTAATCGGGTGTGGAAAACTTTCTACTCCGACGTAAAATGACGAGAGGGATTGAATGTCGCAAGCAGAATTCAAATCAGATCCTTCCTTCGTCAGAAAACCGCTGTTATAGCCAAAAGCTATCTTCCAGTATTCTGGCTTCCAGGACCGTAATCGGGTGTGGAAAACTTTCTACTCCGACGTAAAATGACGAGAGGGATTGAATGTCGCAAGCAGAATTCAAATCAGATCCTTCCTTCGTCAGAAAACCGCTGTTATAGCCAAAAGCTATCTTCCAGTATTCTGGCTTCCAGGACCGTAATCGGGTGTGGAAAACATGCTATTCCGACGTAAAATGACGAGAGGGATCGAATGCCGCGAGCAGAATTCAAATCAGAGCCTTCCTTCGTCAGAAAATCGCTCCTGTATCCAAAACCTATCTCCCAGTATTCTGGCTTCCAGGACCGTAATCGGGTGTGGAAAACATGCTATTCCGACGTAAAATGACGAGAGGGATCGAATGCCGCGAGCAGAATTCAAATCAGATCCTACCTTCGTCAGAAAATCGCTCTTGTATCCAAAACATATCTTCCAGTATTGAGGCTTCCAGGACCGTAATCGGGTGTGGAAAACATTCTACTCCGATGTAAAATGACGAGAGGGATCGAATGCCGCAAGCAGAATTCAAATCAGAGCCTCACTTCGTCATAAAGTCGCTGTTATTGCCAAAACCTATCTCCCAGTATTCTGGCTTCCAGGACCGTAATCGGGTGTAGAAAACATGCTATTCCGACGTAAAATGACGAGAGGGATCGAATGCCGCGAGCAGAATTCAAATCAGAGCCTTCCTTCGTCAGAAAATCGCTCTTGTATCCAAAACATATCTTCCAGTATTGAGGCTGCCAGGATCGTACTCTGGTGTGGAAAACATGCTATTCCGACGTAAAATGGCGAGAGGAATCGAATGCCGTGAGCTGAATTCAAATCAGATCCTACCTTCGTCAGAAAACCGCTGTTATAGCCAAAAGCTATCTTCCAGTATTGAGGCTGCCAGGATCGTACTCGGGTGTGGAAAACATGCTATTCCGACGTAAAATGACGAGAGGAATCCAATGCCGCAAGCAGAATTCAAATCAGAGACTGCCTTCGTCAGAAATCGCTCCTGTATCCAAAACCTATCACCCAGTATTCTGGCTTCCAGGACCGTAATCGGGTGTGGAAAACATGCTATTCCGACGTAAAATGACGAGAGGGGTCGAATGCCGCGAGCAGAATTCAAATCAGAGCCTTCCTTCGTCAGAAAATCGCTCCTGTATCCAAAACCTATCTCCCACTATTCTGGCTTCCAGGACCGTAATCGGGTGTGGAAAACATGCTATTCCGACGTAAAATGACGAGAGGGATCGAATGCCGCAAGCAGAATTCAAATCAGAGCCTACCTTCGTCAGAAAACCGCTGTTATAGCCAAAACCTATCTTCCAGTATTCAGGCTGCTAGGATCGTAATCGGGTGTGGAAAATATGCTATTCCGACGTAAAATGACGAGAGGAATCGAATGCCGCAAGCAGAATTCAAATCAGATCCTTCCTTCGTCAGAAAACCGCTGTTATAGCCAAAAGCTATCTTCCAGTATTCTGGCTTCCAGGACCGTAATCGGGTGTGGAAAACATTCTACTCCGATGTAAAATGACGAGAGGGATCGAATGCCGCAAGCAGAATTCAAATCAGAGCCTCACTTCGTCATAAAGTCGCTGTTATAGCCAAAAGCTATCTTCCAGTATTGAGGCTGCCAGGATCGTACTCGGGTGTGGAAAACATGCTATTCCGACGTAAAATGACGAGAGGAATCGAATGCCGCAAGCAGAATTCAAATCAGAGACTGCCTTCGTCAGAAATCGCTCCTGTATCCAAAACATATCTTCCAGTATTGAGGCTGCCAGGATCGTACTCGGGTGTGGAAAACATGCTATTCCGACGTAAAATGGCGAGAGGAATCGAATGCCGTGAGCAGAATTCAAATCAGATCCTACCTTCGTCAGAAAACCGCTGTTATAGCCAAAAGCTATCTTCCAGTATTCAGGCTGCCAGGATCGTAATCGGGTGTGGAAAACATGCTATTCCGACGTAAAATGACGAGAGGGATCGAATGCCGCGAGCAGAATTCAAATCAGAGCCTTCCTTCGTCAGAAAATCGCTCCTGTATCCAAAACATATCTTCCAGTATTGAGGCTGCCAGGATCGTACTCGGGTGTGGAAAACATGCTATTCCGACGTAAAATGGCGAGAGGAATCGAATGCCGTGAGCAGAATTCAAATCAGATCCTACCTTCGTCAGAAAACCGCTGTTATAGCCAAAAGCTATCTTCCAGTATTCAGGCTGCCAGGATCGTAATCGGGTGTGGAAAACATGCTATTCCGACGTAAAATGACGAGAGGGATCGAATGTCGCAAGCAGAATTCAAATCAGAGCCTTCCTTCGTCAGAAAATCGCTCCTGTATCCAAAACATATCTTCCAGTATTGATGCTGCCAGGATCGTACTCGGGTGTGGAAAACATGCTATTCCGACGTAAAATGGCGAGAGGAATCGAATGCCGCGAGCAGAATTAAAATCAGAGCCTTCCTTCGTCAGAAAATCGCTGCTGTATCCAAAACCTATCTTCCAGTATTGAGGCTGCCAGGATCGTACTCGGGTGTGGAAAACATGCTATTCCGACGTAAAATGACGAGAGGAATCGAATGCCGCAAGCAGAATTCAAATCAGAGACTGCCTTCGTCAGAAATCGCTCCTGTATCCAAAACCTATCACCCAGTATTCTGGCTTCCAGGACCGTAATCGGGTGTGGAAAACATGCTATTCCGACGTAAAATGACGAGAGGGGTCGAATGCCGCGAGCAGAATTCAAATCAGAGCCTTCCTTCGTCAGAAAATCGCTGCTGTATCCAAAACCTATCTTCCAGTATTGAAGCTGCCAGGATCGTACTCGGGTGTGGAAAACATGCTATTCCGACGTAAAATGACGAGAGGAATCGAATGCCACAAGCAGAATTCAAATCAGAGACTGCCTTCGTCAGAAATCGCTCCTGTATCCAAAACCTATCACCCAGTATTCTGGCTTCCAGGACCGTAATCGGGTGTGGAAAACATGCTATTCCGACGTAAAATGACGAGAGGGATCGAATGCCGCGAGCAGAATTCAAATCAGAGCCTTCCTTCGTCAGAAAATCGCTCCTGTATCCAAAACCTATCTCCCACTATTCTGGCTTCCAGGACCGTAATCGGGTGTGGAAAACATGCTATTCCGACGTAAAATGACGAGAGGGATCGAATGCCGCGAGCAGAATTCAAATCAGATCCTACCTTCGTCAGAAAACCGCTGTTATAGCCAAAAGCTATCTTCCAGTATTCAGGCTGCCAGGATCGTAATCGGGTGTGGAAAATATGCTATTCCGACGTAAAATGACGAGAGGAATCGAATGCCGCAAGCTGAATTCAAATCAGATCCTTCCTTCGTCAGAAAACCGCTGTTATAGCCAAAAGCTATCTTCCAGTATTCTGGCTTCCAGGACCGTAATCGGGTGTGGAAAACATTCTACTCCGATGTAAAATGACGAGAGGGATCGAATGCCGCAAGCAGAATTCAAATCAGAGCCTCACTTCGTCATAAAGTCGCAGTTATTGCCAAAACCTATCTCCCAGTATTCTGGCCTCCAGGACCGTAATCGGGTGTGGAAAATATGCTATTCCGACGTAAAATGACGAGAGGAATCGAATGCCGCAAGCAGAATTCAAATCAGAGCCTTCCTTCGTCAGAAAATCGCTGCTGTATCCAAAATCTATCTTCCAGTATTGAGGCTGCCAGGATCGTACTCGGGTGTGGAAAACATGCTATTCCGACGTAAAATGACGAGAGGGATCGAATGCCGCGAGCAGAATTCAAATCAGTTCCTACCTTCGTCAGAAACCCGCTGTTATAGCCAAAAGCTATCTTCCAGTATTCTGGCTTCCAGGACCGTAATCGGGTGTGGAAAACTTTCTACTCCGACGTAAAATGACGAGAGGGATTGAATGTCGCAAGCAGAATTCAAATCAGATCCTTCCTTCGTCAGAAAACCACTGTTATAGCCAAAAGCTATCTTCCAGTATTCTGGCTTCCAGGACCGTAATCGGGTGTGGAAAACATGCTATTCCGACGTAAAATGACGAGAGGAATCGAATGCCGCAAGCAGAATTCAAATCAGATCCTTCCTTCGTCAGAAACCCGCTGTTATAGCCAAAAGCTATCTTCCAGTATTCTGGCTTCCAGGCCCGTAATCGGGTGTGGAAAACTTTCTACTCCGACGTAAAATGACGAGAGGGATTGAATGTCGCAAGCAGAATTCAAATCAGATCCTTCCTTCGTCAGGAAACCGCTGTTATAGCCAAAAGCTATCTTCCAGTATTCTGGCTTCCAGGACCGTAATCGGGTATGGAAAACATGCTAATCCGACGTAAAATGACGAGAGGGATTGAATGCCGCAAGCAGAATTCAAATCAGATCCTTCCTTCGTCAGAAAACCGCTGTTATAGCCAAAAGCTATCTTCCAGTATTCTGGCTTCCAGGACCGTAATCGGGTGTGGAAAACATTCTACTCCGACGTAAAATGACGAGAGGGATCGAATGCCGCAAGCAGAATTCAAATCAGAGCCTTCCTTCGTCAGAAAATCGCTGCTGTATCCAAAACCTATCTCCCACTATTCTGGCTTCCAGGACCGTAATCGGGTGTGGAAAACATGCTATTCCGACGTAAAATGACGAGAGGGATCGCATGCCGCGAGCAGAATTCAAATCAGAGCCTTCCTTCGTCAGAAAATCGCTCCTGTATCCAAAACATATCTTCCAGTATTGAGGCTGCCAGGATCGTACTCGGGTGTGGAAAACATGCTATTCCGACGTAAAATGGCGAGAGGAATCGAATGCCGCGAGCAGAATTAAAATCAGAGCCTTCCTTCGTCAGAAAATCGCTGCTGTATCCAAAACCTATCTTCCAGTATTGAGGCTGCCAGGATCATACTCGGGTGTGGAAAACATGCTATTCCGACGTAAAATGACGAGAGGAATCGAATGCCGCAAGCAGAATTCAAATCAGAGACTGCCTTCGTCAGAAATCGCTCCTGTATCCAAAACCTATCACCCAGTATTCTGGCTTCCAGGACCGTAATCGGGTGTGGAAAACATGCTATTCCGACGTAAAATGACGAGAGGGGTCGAATGCCGCGAGCAGAATTCAAATCAGAGCCTTCCTTCGTCAGAAAATCGCTCCTGTATCCAAAACCTATCTCCCACTATTCTGGCTTCCAGGGCCGTAATCGGGTGTGGAAAACATGCTATTCCGACGTAAAATGACGAGAGGAATCGAATGCCGCGAGCAGAATTCAAATCAGATCCTACCTTCGTCAGAAAACCGCTGTTATAGCCAAAAGCTATCTTCCAGTATTCAGGCTGCCAGGATCGTAATCGGGTGTGGAAAACATGCTATTCCGACGTAAAATGACGAGAGGAATCGAATGCCGCAAGCAGAATTCAAATCAGATCCTTCCTTCGTCAGAAAACCGCTGTTATAGCCAAAAGCTATCTTCCAGTATTCTGGCTTCCAGGACCGTAATCGGGTGTGGAAAACATTCTACTCCGACGTAAAATGACGAGAGGGATCGAATGCCGCAAGCAGAATTCAAATCAGAGCCTCACTTCGTCATAAAGTCGCTGTTATTGCCAAAACCTATCTCCCAGTATTCTGGCTTCCAGGACCGTAATCGGGTGTAGAAAACATGCTATTCCGACGTAAAATGACGAGAGGGATCGAATGCCGCGAGCAGAATTCAAATCAGAGCCTTCCTTCGTCAGAAACCCGCTGTTATAGCCAAAAGCTATCTTCCAGTATTCTGGCTTCCAGGACCGTAATCGGGTGTGGAAAACATTCTACTCCGATGTAAAATGACGAGAGGGATCGAATGCCGCAAGCAGAATTCAAATCAGAGCCTCACTTCGTCATAAAGTCGCTGTTATTGCCAAAACCTATCTCCCAGTATTCTGGCTTCCAGGACCGTAATCGGGTGTAGAAAACATGCTATTCCGACGTAAAATGACGAGAGGGATCGCATGCCGCGAGCAGAATTCAAATCAGAGCCTTCCTTCGTCAGAAAATCGCTCCTGTATCCAAAACATATCTTCCAGTATTGAGGCTGCCAGGATCGTACTCGGGTGTGGAAAACATGCTATTCCGACGTAAAATGGCGAGAGGGATCGAATGCCGCGAGCAGAATTCAAATCAGAGCCTTCCTTCGTCAGAAAATCGCTGCTGTATCCAAAACCTATCTTCCAGTATTGAGGCTGCCAGGATCGTACTCGGGTGTGGAAAACATGCTATTCCGACGTAAAATGACGAGAGGAATCGAATGCCGCAAGCAGAATTCAAATCAGAGACTGCCTTCGTCAGAAATCGCTCCTGTATCCAAAACCTATCACCCAGTATTCTGGCTTCCAGGACCGTAATCGGGTGTGGAAAACATGCTATTCCGACGTAAAATGACGAGAGGGGTCGAAAGCCGCGAGCAGAATTCAAATCAGAGCCTTCCTTCGTCAGAAAATCGCTCCTGTATCCAAAACATATCTTCCAGAATTGAGGCTGCCAGGATCGTACTCGGGTGTGGAAAACATGCTATTCCGACGTAAAATGGCGAGAGGAATCGAATGCCGTGAGCAGAATTCAAATCAGATCCTACCTTCGTCAGAAAACCGCTGTTATAGCCAAAAGCTATCTTCCAGTATTCAGGCTGCCAGGATCGTAATCGGGTGTGGAAAACATGCTATTCCGACGTAAAATGACGAGAGGGATCGAATGCCGCGAGCAGAATTCAAATCAGAGCCTTCCTTCGTCAGAAAATCGCTCCTGTATCCAAAACCTATCTCCCAGTATTCTGGCTTCCAGGACCGTAATCGGGTATGGAAAACATGCTATTCCAACGTAAAATGACGAGAGGAATCGAATGCCGCAAGCAGAATTCAAATCAGAGACTGCCTTCGTCAGAAATCGCTCCTGTATCCAAAACCTATCTCCCAGTATTCTGGCTTCCAGGACCGTAATCGGGTGTGGAAAACATTCTACTCCGACGTAAAATGGCGAGAGGAATCGAATGCCGCGAGCAGAATTCAAATCAGAGCCTTCCTTCGTCAGAAACCCGCTGTTATAGCCAAAAGCTATCTTCCAGTATTCTGGCTTCCAGGACCGTAATCGGGTGTGGAAAACTTTCTACTCCGACGTAAAATGACGAGAGGGATTGAATGTCGCAAGCAGAATTCAAATCAGATCCTTCCTTCGTCAGAAAACCGCTGTTATAGCCAAAAGCTATCTTCCAGTATTCTGGCTTCCAGGACCGTAATCGGGTGTGGAAAACATGCTATTCCGACGTAAAATGACGAGAGGAATCGAATGCCGCAAGCAGAATTCAAATCAGATCCTTCCATCGTCAGAAAACCGCTGTTATAGCCAAAACCTATCTCCCAGTATTCTGGCTTCCAGGACCGTAATCGGGTGTAGAAAACATGCTATTCCGACGTAAAATGACGAGAGGGATCGAATGCCGCGAGCAGAATTCAAATCAGAGCCTTCCTTCGTCAGAAACCCGCTGTTATAGCCAAAAGCTATCTTCCAGTATTCTGGCTTCCAGGACCGTAATCGGGTGTGGAAAACATTCTACTCCGATGTAAAATGACGAGAGGGATCGAATGCCGCAAGCAGAATTCAAATCAGAGCCTCACTTCGTCATAAAGTCGCTGTTATTGCCAAAACCTATCTTCCAGTATTCTGGCTGCCAGGATCGTACTCGGGTGTGGAAAACATGCTATTCCGACGTAAAATGACGAGAGGAATCGAATGCCGCAAGCAGAATTCAAATCAGAGACTGCCTTCGTCAGAAATCGCTCCTGTATCCAAAACCTATCACCCAGTATTCTGGCTTCCAGGACCGTAATCGGGTGTGGAAAACATGCTATTCCGACGTAAAATGACGAGAGGGATCGAATGCCGCGAGCAGAATTCAAATCAGAGCCTTCCTTCGTCAGAAAATCGCTCCTGTATCCAAAACCTATCTCCCACTATTCTGGCTTCCAGGACCGTAATCGGGTGTGGAAAACATGCTATTCCGACGTAAAATGACGAGAGGAATCGAATGCCGCAAGCAGAATTCAAATCAGATCCTTCCTTCGTCAGAAAACCGCTGTTATAGCCAAAAGCTATCTTCCAGTATTCTGGCTTCCAGGACCGTAATCGGGTGTGGAAAACATTCTACTCCGATGTAAAATGACGAGAGGGATCGAATGCCGCAAGCAGAATTCAAATCAGAGCCTCACTTCGTCATAAAGTCGCTGTTATTGCCAAAACCTATCTCCCAGTATTCTGGCTTCCAGGACCGTAATCGGGTGTAGAAAACATGCTATTCCGACGTAAAATGACGAGAGGGATCGAATGCCGCGAGCAGAATTCAAATCAGAGCCTTCCTTCGTCAGAAACCCGCTGTTATAGCCAAAAGCTATCTTCCAGTATTCTGGCTTCCAGGACCGTAATCGGGTGTGGAAAACATTCTACTCCGATGTAAAATGACGAGAGGGATCGAATGCCGCAAGCAGAATTCAAATCAGAGCCTCACTTCGTCATAAAGTCGCTGTTATTGCCAAAACCTATCTCCCAGTATTCTGGCTTCCAGGACCGTAATCGGGTGTAGAAAACATGCTATTCCGACGTAAAATGACGAGAGGGATCGCATGCCGCGAGCAGAATTCAAATCAGAGCCTTCCTTCGTCAGAAAATCGCTCCTGTATCCAAAACATATCTTCCAGAATTGAGGCTGCCAGGATCGTACTCGGGTGTGGAAAACATGCTATTCCGACGTAAAATGGCGAGAGGAATCGAATGCCGTGAGCAGAATTCAAATCAGATCCTACCTTCGTCAGAAAACCGCTGTTATAGCCAAAAGCTATCTTCCAGTATTCAGGCTGCCAGGATCGTAATCGGGTGTGGAAAACATGCTATTCCGACGTAAAATGACGAGAGGGATCGAATGCCGCGAGCAGAATTCAAATCAGAGCCTTCCTTCGTCAGAAAATCGCTCCTGTATCCAAAACCTATCTCCCAGTATTCTGGCTTCCAGGACCGTAATCGGGTATGGAAAACATGCTATTCCAACGTAAAATGACGAGAGGAATCGAATGCCGCAAGCAGAATTCAAATCAGAGACTGCCTTCGTCAGAAATCGCTCCTGTATCCAAAACCTATCTCCCAGTATTCTGGCTTCCAGGACCGTAATCGGGTGTGGAAAACATTCTACTCCGACGTAAAATGGCGAGAGGAATCGAATGCCGCGAGCAGAATTCAAATCAGAGCCTTCCTTCGTCAGAAACCCGCTGTTATAGCCAAAAGCTATCTTCCAGTATTCTGGCTTCCAGGACCGTAATCGGGTGTGGAAAACTTTCTACTCCGACGTAAAATGACGAGAGGGATTGAATGTCGCAAGCAGAATTCAAATCAGATCCTTCCTTCGTCAGAAAACCGCTGTTATAGCCAAAAGCTATCTTCCAGTATTCTGGCTTCCAGGACCGTAATCGGGTGTGGAAAACATGCTATTCCGACGTAAAATGACGAGAGGAATAGAATGCCGCAAGCAGAATTCAAATCAGATCCTTCCTTCGTCAGAAAACCGCTGTTATAGCCAAAAGCTATCTTCCAGTATTCTGGCTTCCAGGACCGTAATCGGGTGTGGAAAACTTTCTACTCCGACGTAAAATGACGAGAGGGATTGAATGTCGCAAGCAGAATTCAAATCAGATCCTTCCTTCGTCAGAAAACCGCTGTTATAGCCAAAAGCTATCTTCCAGTATTCTGGCTTCCAGGACCGTAATCGGGTGTGGAAAACTTTCTACTCCGACGTAAAATGACGAGAGGGATTGAATGTCGCAAGCAGAATTCAAATCAGATCCTTCCTTCGTCAGAAAACCGCTGTTATAGCCAAAAGCTATCTTCCAGTATTCTGGCTTCCAGGACCGTAATCGGGTGTGGAAAACATGCTATTCCGACGTAAAATGACGAGAGGGATCGAATGCCGCGAGCAGAATTCAAATCAGAGCCTTCCTTCGTCAGAAAATCGCTCCTGTATCCAAAACCTATCTCCCAGTATTCTGGCTTCCAGGACCGTAATCGGGTGTGGAAAACATGCTATTCCGACGTAAAATGACGAGAGGAATCGAATGCCGCAAGCAGAATTCAAATCAGATCCTTCCATCGTCAGAAAACCGCTGTTATAGCCTAAAGCTATCTTCCAGTATTCTGGCTTCCAGGACCGTAATCGGGTGTGGAAAACTTTCTACTCCGACGTAAAATGACGAGAGGGATTGAATGTCGCAAGCAGAATTCAAATCAGATCCTTCCTTCGTCAGAAAACCGCTGTTATAGCCAAAAGCTATCTTCCAGTATTCTGGCTTCCAGGACCGTAATCGGGTGTGGAAAACTTTCTACTCCGACGTAAAATGACGAGAGGGATTGAATGTCGCAAGCAGAATTCAAATCAGATCCTTCCTTCGTCAGAAAACCGCTGTTATAGCCAAAAGCTATCTTCCAGTATTCTGGCTTCCAGGACCGTAATCGGGTGTGGAAAACATGCTATTCCGACGTAAAATGACGAGAGGGATCGAATGCCGCGAGCAGAATTCAAATCAGAGCCTTCCTTCGTCAGAAAATCGCTCCTGTATCCAAAACCTATCTCCCAGTATTCTGGCTTCCAGGACCGTAATCGGGTGTGGAAAACATGCTATTCCGACGTAAAATGACGAGAGGGATCGAATGCCGCGAGCAGAATTCAAATCAGAGCCTTCCTTCGTCAGAAAATCGCTCCTGTATCCAAAACCTATCTCCCAGTATTCTGGCTTCCTGGACCGTAATCGGGTGTGGAAAACATGCTATTCCGACGTAAAATGACGAGAGGGATCGAATGCCGCGAGCAGAATTCAAATCAGATCCTACCTTCGTCAGAAAACCGCTGTTATAGCCAAAAGCTATCTTCCAGTATTCAGGCTGCCAGGATCGTAATCGGGTGTGGAAAACATGCTATTCCGACGTAAAATGACGAGAGGAATCGAATGCCGCAAGCAGAATTCAAATCAGATCCTTCCATCGTCAGAAAACCGCTGTTATAGCCTAAAGCTATCTTCCAGTATTCTGGCTTCCAGGACCGTAATCGGGTGTGGAAAACTTTCTACTCCGACGTAAAATGACGAGAGGGATTGAATGTCGCAAGCAGAATTCAAATCAGATCCTTCCTTCGTCAGAAAACCGCTGTTATAGCCAAAAGCTATCTTCCAGTATTCTGGCTTCCAGGACCGTAATCGGGTGTGGAAAACTTTCTACTCCGACGTAAAATGACGAGAGGGATTGAATGTCGCAAGCAGAATTCAAATCAGATCCTTCCTTCGTCAGAAAACCGCTGTTATAGCCAAAAGCTATCTTCCAGTATTCTGGCTTCCAGGACCGTAATCGGGTGTGGAAAACATGCTATTCCGACGTAAAATGACGAGAGGGATCGAATGCCGCGAGCAGAATTCAAATCAGAGCCTTCCTTCGTCAGAAAATCGCTCCTGTATCCAAAACCTATCTCCCAGTATTCTGGCTTCCAGGACCGTAATCGGGTGTGGAAAACATGCTATTCCGACGTAAAATGACGAGAGGGATCGAATGCCGCGAGCAGAATTCAAATCAGATCCTACCTTCGTCAGAAAACCGCTGTTATAGCCAAAAGCTATCTTCCAGTATTCAGGCTGCCAGGATCGTAATCGGGTGTGGAAAACATGCTATTCCGACGTAAAATGACGAGAGGGATCGAATGCCGCGAGCAGAATTCAAATCAGATCCTTCCTTCGTCAGAAAACCGCTGTTATAGCCAAAAGCTATCTTCCAGTATTCTGGCTTCCAGGACCGTAATCGGGTGTGGAAAACATTCTACTCCGATGTAAAATGACGAGAGGGATCGAATGCCGCAAGCAGAATTCAAATCAGAGCCTCACTTCGTCATAAAGTCGCTGTTATTGCCAAAACCTATCTCCCAGTATTCTGGCTTCCAGGACCGTAATCGGGTGTAGAAAACATGCTATTCCGACGTAAAATGACGAGAGGGATCGAATGCCGCGAGCAGAATTCAAATCAGAGCCTTCCTTCGTCAGAAAATCGCTCTTGTATCCAAAACATATCTTCCAGTATTGAGGCTGCCAGGATCGTACTCGGGTGTGGAAAACATGCTATTCCGACGTAAAATGGCGAGAGGAATCGAATGCCGTGAGCAGAATTCAAATCAGTTCCTACCTTCGTCAGAAACCCGCTGTTATAGCCAAAAGCTATCTTCCAGTATTCTGGCTTCCAGGACCGTAATCGGGTGTGGAAAACTTTCTACTCCGACGTAAAATGACGAGAGGGATTGAATGTCGCAAGCCGAATTCAAATCAGATCCTTCCTTCGTCAGAAAACCGCTGTTATAGCCAAAAGCTATCTTCCAGTATTCTGGCTTCCAGGACCGTAATCGGGTGTGGAAAACTTTCTACTCCGACGTAAAATGACGAGAGGGATTGAATGTCGCAAGCAGAATTCAAATCAGATCCTTCCTTCGTCAGGAAACCGCTGTTATAGCCAAAAGCTATCTTCCAGTATTCTGGCTTCCAGGACCGTAATCGGGTATGGAAAACATGCTAATCCGACGTAAAATGACGAGAGGGATTGAATGTCGCAAGCAGAATTCAAATCAGATCCTTCCTTCGTCAGAAAACCGCTGTTATAGCCAAAAGCTATCTTCCAGTATTCTGGCTTCCAGGACCGTAATCGGGTGTGGAAAACTTTCTACTCCGACGTAAAATGACGAGAGGGATTGAATGTCGCAAGCAGAATTCAAATCAGATCCTTCCTTCGTCAGGAAACCGCTGTTATAGCCAAAAGCTATCTTCCAGTATTCTGGCTTCCAGGACCGTAATCGGGTGTGGAAAACATGCTATTCCGACGTAAAATGACGAGAGGGATCGAATGCCGCGAGCAGAATTCAAATCAGAGCCTTCCTTCGTCAGAAAATCGCTCCTGTATCCAAAACCTATCTCCCAGTATTCTGGCTTCCTGGACCGTAATCGGGTGTGGAAAACATGCTATTCCGACGTAAAATGACGAGAGGGATCGAATGCCGCGAGCAGAATTCAAATCAGATCCTACCTTCGTCAGAAAACCGCTGTTATAGCCAAAAGCTATCTTCCAGTATTCAGGCTGCCAGGATCGTAATCGGGTGTGGAAAACATGCTATTCCGACGTAAAATGACGAGAGGAATCGAATGCCGCAAGCAGAATTCAAATCAGATCCTTCCATCGTCAGAAAACCGCTGTTATAGCCTAAAGCTATCTTCCAGTATTCTGGCTTCCAGGACCGTAATCGGGTGTGGAAAACTTTCTACTCCGACGTAAAATGACGAGAGGGATTGAATGTCGCAAGCAGAATTCAAATCAGATCCTTCCTTCGTCAGAAAACCGCTGTTATAGCCAAAAGCTATCTTCCAGTATTCTGGCTTCCAGGACCGTAATCGGGTGTGGAAAACTTTCTACTCCGACGTAAAATGACGAGAGGGATTGAATGTCGCAAGCAGAATTCAAATCAGATCCTTCCTTCGTCAGAAAACCGCTGTTATAGCCAAAAGCTATCTTCCAGTATTCTGGCTTCCAGGACCGTAATCGGGTGTGGAAAACATTCTACTCCGATGTAAAATGGCGAGAGGGATCGAATGCCGCAAGCAGAATTCAAATCAGAGCCTTCCTTCGTCAGAAACCCGCTGTTATAGCCTAAAGCTATCTTCCAGTATTCTGGCTTCCAGGACCGTAATCGGGTGTGGAAAACTTTCTACTCCGACGTAAAATGACGAGAGGGATTGAATGTCGCAAGCAGAATTCAAATCAGATCCTTCCTTCGTCAGAAAATCGCTCCTGTATCCAAAACATATCTTCCAGTATTGAGGCTGCCAGGATCGTACTCGGGTGTGGAAAACATGCTACTCCGACGTAAAATGACGAGAGGAATCGAATGCCGCAAGCAGAATTCAAATCAGAGACTGCCTTCGTCAGAAATCGCTCCTGTATCCAAAACCTATCACCCAGTATTCTGGCTTCCAGGACCGTAATCGGGTGTGGAAAACATGCTATTCCGACGTAAAATGACGAGAGGGGTCGAATGCCGCGAGCAGAATTCAAATCAGAGCCTTCCTTCGTCAGAAAATCGCTCCTGTATCCAAAACCTATCTCCCACTATTCTGGCTTCCAGGGCCGTAATCGGGTGTGGAAAACATGCTATTCCGACGTAAAATGACGAGAGGGATCGAATGCCGCAAGCAGAATTCAAATCAGATCCTACCTTCGTCAGAAAACCGCTGTTATAGCCAAAAGCTATCTTCCAGTATTCAGGCTGCCAGGATCGTAATCGGGTGTGGAAAATATGCTATTCCGACGTAAAATGACGAGAGGAATCGAATGCCGCAAGCAGAATTCAAATCAGATCCTTCCTTCGTCAGAAAACCGCTGTTATAGCCAAAAGCTATCTTCCAGTATTCTGGCTTCCAGGACCGTAATCGGGTGTGGAAAACATTCTACTCCGATGTAAAATGATGAGAGGGATTGAATGTCGCAAGCAGAATTCAAATCAGATCCTTCCTTCGTCAGAAAACCGCTGTTATAGCCAAAAGCTATCTTCCAGTATTCTGGCTTCCAGGACCGTAATCGGGTGTGGAAAACATTCTACTCCGATGTAAAATGACGAGAGGGATCGAATGCCGCAAGCAGAATTCAAATCAGATCCTTCCTTCGTCAGAAACCCGCTGTTATAGCCAAAAGCTATCTTCCAGTATTCTGGCTTCCAGGACCGTAATCGGGTGTGGAAAACTTTCTACTCCGACGTAAAATGACGAGAGGGATTGAATGTCGCAAGCAGAATTCAAATCAGATCCTTCCTTCGTCAGGAAACCGCTGTTATAGCCAAAAGCTATCTTCCAGTATTCTGGCTTCCAGGACCGTAATCGGGTATGGAAAACATGCTAATCCGACGTAAAATGACGAGAGGGATTGAATGCCGCAAGCAGAATTCAAATCAGATCCTTCCTTCGTCAGAAAACCGCTGTTATAGCCAAAAGCTATCTTCCAGTATTCTGGCTTCCAGGACCGTAATCGGGTGTGGAAAACATTCTACTCAGACGTAAAATGACGAGAGGGATCGAATGCCGCGAGCAGAATTCAAATCAGAGCCTTCCTTCGTCAGAAAATCGCTGCTGTATCCAAAACCTATCTCCCACTATTCTGGCTTCCAGGACCGTAATCGGGTGTGGAAAACATGCTATTCCGACGTAAAATGACGAGAGGGATCGCATGCCGCGAGCAGAATTCAAATCAGAGCCTTCCTTCGTCAGAAAATCGCTCCTGTATCCAAAACATATCTTCCAGTATTGAGGCTGCCAGGATCGTACTCGGGTGTGGAAAACATGCTATTCCGACGTAAAATGGCGAGAGGAATCGAATGCCGCGAGCAGAATTAAAATCAGAGCCTTCCTTCGTCAGAAAATCGCTGCTGTATCCAAAACCTATCTTCCAGTATTGAGGCTGCCAGGATCGTACTCGGGTGTGGAAAACATGCTATTCCGACGTAAAATGACGAGAGGAATCGAATGCCGCAAGCAGAATTCAAATCAGAGACTGCCTTCGTCAGAAATCGCTCCTGTATCCAAAACCTATCACCCAGTATTCTGGCTTCCAGGACCGTAATCGGGTGTGGAAAACATGCTATTCCGACGTAAAATGACGAGAGGGGTCGAATGCCGCGAGCAGAATTCAAATCAGAGCCTTCCTTCGTCAGAAAATCGCTGCTGTATCCAAAACCTATCTCCCACTATTCTGGCTTCCAGGGCCGTAATCGGGTGTGGAAAACATGCTATTCCGACGTAAAATGACGAGAGGGATCGAATGCCGCGAGCAGAATTCAAATCAGATCCTACCTTCGTCAGAAAACCGCTGTTATTGCCAAAACCTTTCCTCCAGTATTCAGGCTGCCAGGATCGTAATCGGGTGTGGAAAATGTGCTATTCCGACGTAAAATGACGAGAGGGATCGAATGCCGCAGGCAGAATTCAAATCAGAGCCTTCCTTCGTCAGAAAACCGCTGTTATAGCCAAAAGCTATCTTCCAGTATTCTGGCTTCCAGGACCGTAATCGGGTGTGGAAAACATTCTACTCCGATGTAAAATGATGAGAGGGATCGAATGCCGCAAGCAGAATTCAAATCAGAGCCTCACTTCGTCATAAAGTCGCTGTTATTGCCAAAACCTATCTCCCAGTATTCTGGCTTCCAGGACCGTAATCGGGTGTGGAAAACATGCTATTCCGACGTAAAATGACGAGAGGGATCGAATGCCGCGAGCAGAATTCAAATCAGAGCCTTCCTTCGTCAGAAACCCGCTGTTATAGCCAAAAGCTATCTTCCAGTATTCTGGCTTCCAGGACCGTAATCGGGTGTGGAAAACATTCTACTCCGATGTAAAATGACGAGAGGGATCGAATGCCGCAAGCAGAATTCAAATCAGAGCCTCACTTCGTCATAAAGTCGCTGTTATTGCCAAAACCTATCTCCCAGTATTCTGGCTTCCAGGACCGTAATCGGGTGTAGAAAACATGCTATTCCGACGTAAAATGACGAGAGGGATCGCATGCCGCGAGCAGAATTCAAATCAGAGCCTTCCTTCGTCAGAAAATCGCTCCTGTATCCAAAACATATCTTCCAGTATTGAGGCTGCCAGGATCGTACTCGGGTGTGGAAAACATGCTATTCCGACGTAAAATGGCGAGAGGAATCGAATGCCGCGAGCAGAATTAAAATCAGAGCCTTCCTTCGTCAGAAAATCGCTGCTGTATCCAAAACCTATCTTCCAGTATTGAGGCTGCCAGGATCGTACTCGGGTGTGGAAAACATGCTATTCCGACGTAAAATGACGAGAGGAATCGAATGCCGCAAGCAGAATTCAAATCAGAGACTGCCTTCGTCAGAAATCGCTCCTGTATCCAAAACCTATCACCCAGTATTCTGGCTTCCAGGACCGTAATCGGGTGTGGAAAACATGCTATTCCGACGTAAAATGACGAGAGGGGTCGAATGCCGCGAGCAGAATTCAAATCAGAGCCTTCCTTCGTCAGAAAATCGCTCCTGTATCCAAAACATATCTTCCAGAATTGAGGCTGCCAGGATCGTACTCGGGTGTGGAAAACATGCTATTCCGACGTAAAATGGCGAGAGGAATCGAATGCCGTGAGCAGAATTCAAATCAGATCCTACCTTCGTCAGAAAACCGCTGTTATAGCCAAAACCTATCTTCCAGTATTCAGGCTGCCAGGATCGTAATCGGGTGTGGAAAACATGCTATTCCGACGTAAAATGACGAGAGGGATCGAATGCCGCGAGCAGAATTCAAATCAGAGCCTTCCTTCGTCAGAAAATCGCTCCTGTATCCAAAACCTATCTCCCAGTATTCTGGCTTCCAGGACCGTAATCGGGTATGGAAAACATGCTATTCCAACGTAAAATGACGAGAGGAATCGAATGCCGCAAGCAGAATTCAAATCAGAGACTGCCTTCGTCAGAAATCGCTCCTGTATCCAAAACCTATCTCCCAGTATTCTGGCTTCCAGGACCGTAATCGGGTGTGGAAAACATTCTACTCCGACGTAAAATGGCGAGAGGAATCGAATGCCGCGAGCAGAATTCAAATCAGAGCCTTCCTTCGTCAGAAACCCGCTGTTATAGCCAAAAGCTATCTTCCAGTATTCTGGCTTCCAGGACCGTAATCGGGTGTGGAAAACTTTCTACTCCGACGTAAAATGACGAGAGGGATTGAATGTCGCAAGCAGAATTCAAATCAGATCCTTCCTTCGTCAGAAAACCGCTGTTATAGCCAAAAGCTATCTTCCAGTATTCTGGCTTCCAGGACCGTAATCGGGTGTGGAAAACATGCTAATCCGACGTAAAATGACGAGAGGGATTGAATGCCGCAAGCAGAATTCAAATCAGATCCTTCCTTCGTCAGAAAACCGCTGTTATAGCCAAAAGCTATCTTCCAGTATTCTGGCTTCCAGGACCGTAATCGGGTGTGGAAAACATTCTACTCCGACGTAAAATGACGAGAGGGATCGAATGCCGCGAGCAGAATTCAAATCAGAGCCTTCCTTCGTCAGAAAATCGCTGCTGTATCCAAAACCTATCTCCCACTATTCTGGCTTCCAGGACCGTAATCGGGTGTGGAAAACTTTCTACTCCGACGTAAAATGACGAGAGGGATTGAATGTCGCAAGCAGAATTCAAATCAGATCCTTCCTTCGTCAGAAAACCGCTGTTATAGCCAAAAGCTATCTTCCAGTATTCTGGCTTCCAGGACCGTAATCGGGTGTGGAAAACATTCTACTCCGATGTAAAATGACGAGAGGGATCGAATGCCGCAAGCAGAATTCAAATCAGATCCTTCCTTCGTCAGAAACCCGCTGTTATAGCCAAAAGCTATCTTCCAGTATTCTGGCTTCCAGGACCGTAATCGGGTGTGGAAAACTTTCTACTCCGACGTAAAATGACGAGGATTGAATGTCGCAAGCAGAATTCAAATCAGATCCTTCCTTCGTCAGGAAACCGCTGTTATAGCCAAAAGCTATCTTCCAGTATTCTGGCTTCCAGGACCGTAATCGGGTATGGAAAACATGCTAATCCGACGTAAAATGACGAGAGGGATTGAATGCCGCAAGCAGAATTCAAATCAGATCCTTCCTTCGTCAGAAAACCGCTGTTATAGCCAAAAGCTATCTTCCAGTATTCTGGCTTCCAGGACCGTAATCGGGTGTGGAAAACATTCTACTCCGACGTAAAATGACGAGAGGGATCGAATGCCGCAAGCAGAATTCAAATCAGAGCCTTCCTTCGTCAGAAAATCGCTGCTGTATCCAAAACCTATCTCCCAGTATTCTGGCTTCCAGGACCGTAATCGGGTGTGGAAAACATGCTATTCCGACGTAAAATGACGAGAGGGATCGCATGCCGCGAGCAGAATTCAAATCAGAGCCTTCCTTCGTCAGAAAATCGCTCCTGTATCCAAAACATATCTTCCAGTATTGAGGCTGCCAGGATCGTACTCGGGTGTGGAAAACATGCTATTCCGACGTAAAATGGCGAGAGGAATCGAATGCCGCGAGCAGAATTAAAATCAGAGCCTTCCTTCGTCAGAAAATCGCTGCTGTATCCAAAACCTATCTTCCAGTATTGAGGCTGCCAGGATCGTACTCGGGTGTGGAAAACATGCTATTCCGACGTAAAATGACGAGAGGAATCGAATGCCGCAAGCAGAATTCAAATCAGAGACTGCCTTCGTCAGAAATCGCTCCTGTATCCAAAACCTATCACCCAGTATTCTGGCTTCCAGGACCGTAATCGGGTGTGGAAAACATGCTATTCCGACGTAAAATGACGAGAGGGATCGAATGCCGCGAGCAGAATTCAAATCAGATCCTACCTTCGTCAGAAAACCGCTGTTATAGCCAAAAGCTATCTTCCAGTATTCAGGCTGCCAGGATCGTAATCGGGTGTGGAAAATATGCTATTCCGACGTAAAATGACGAGAGGAATCGAATGCCGCAAGCAGAATTCAAATCAGATCCTTCCTTCGTCAGAAAACCGCTGTTATAGCCAAAAGCTATCTTCCAGTATTCTGGCTTCCAGGACCGTAATCGGGTGTGGAAAACATTCTACTCCGATGTAAAATGATGAGAGGGATCGAATGCCGCAAGCAGAATTCAAATCAGAGCCTCACTTCGTCATAAAGTCGCTGTTATTGCCAAAACCTATCTCCCAGTATTCTGGCCTCCAGGACCGTAATCGGGTGTAGAAAACATGCTATTCCGACGTAAAATGACGAGAGGGATCGAATGTCGCAAGCAGAATTCAAATCAGAGCCTTCCTTCGTCAGAAAACCGCTGTTATAGCCAAAAGCTATCTTCCAGTATTCTGGCTTCCAGGACCGTAATCGGGTGTGGAAAACATTCTACTCCGATGTAAAATGACGAGAGGGATCGAATGCCGCGAGCAGAATTCAAATCAGAGCCTCACTTCGTCATAAAGTCGCTGTTATTGCCAAAACCTATCTCCCAGTATTCTGGCTTCCAGGACCGTAATCGGGTGTAGAAAACATGCTATTCCGACGTAAAATGACGAGAGGGATCGCATGCCGCGAGCAGAATTCAAATCAGAGCCTTCCTTCGTCAGAAAATCGCTCCTGTATCCAAAACATATCTTCCAGTATTGAGGCTGCCAGGATCGTACTCGGGTGTGGAAAACATGCTATTCCGACGTAAAATGGCGAGAGGAATCGAATGCCGCGAGCAGAATTAAAATCAGAGCCTTCCTTCGTCAGAAAATCGCTGCTGTATCCAAAACCTATCTTCCAGTATTGAGGCTGCCAGGATCGTACTCGGGTGTGGAAAACATGCTATTCCGACGTAAAATGACGAGAGGAATCGTATGCCGCAAGCAGAATTCAAATCAGAGACTGCCTTCGTCAGAAATCGCTCCTGTATCCAAAACCTATCACCCAGTATTCTGGCTTCCAGGACCGTAATCGGGTGTGGAAAACATGCTATTCCGACGTAAAATGACGAGAGGGGTCGAATGCCGCGAGCAGAATTCAAATCAGAGCCTTCCTTCGTCAGAAAATCGCTCCTGTATCCAAAACATATCTTCCAGAATTGAGGCTGCCAGGATCGTACTCGGGTGTGGAAAACATGCTATTCCGACGTAAAATGGCGAGAGGAATCGAATGCCGTGAGCAGAATTCAAATCAGATCCTACCTTCGTCAGAAAACCGCTGTTATAGCCAAAAGCTATCTTCCAGTATTCAGGCTGCCAGGATCGTAATCGGGTGTGGAAAACATGCTATTCCGACGTAAAATGACGAGAGGGATCGAATGCCGCGAGCAGAATTCAAATCAGATCCTTCCTTCGTCAGAAAACCGCTGTTATAGCCAAAAGCTATCTTCCAGTATTCTGGCTTCCAGGACCGTAATCGGGTGTGGAAAACTTTCTACTCCGACGTAAAATGACGAGAGGGATTGAATGTCGCAAGCAGAATTCAAATCAGATCCTGCCTTCGTCAGAAAACCGCTGTTATAGCCAAAAGCTATCTTCCAGTATTCTGGCTTCCAGGACCGTAATCGGGTGTGGAAAACATGCTAATCCGACGTAAAATGACGAGAGGGATTGAATGCCGCAAGCAGAATTCAAATCAGATCCTTCCTTCGTCAGAAAACCGCTGTTATAGCCAAAAGCTATCTTCCAGTATTCTGGCTTCCAGGACCGTAATCGGGTGTGGAAAACATTCTACTCCGACGTAAAATGACGAGAGGGATCGAATGCCGCGAGCAGAATTCAAATCAGAGCCTTCCTTCGTCAGAAAATCGCTGCTGTATCCAAAACCTATCTCCCACTATTCTGGCTTCCAGGACCGTAATCGGGTGTGGAAAACATGCTATTCCGACGTAAAATGACGAGAGGGATCGAATGCCGCGAGCAGAATTCAAATCAGAGCCTTCCTTCGTCAGAAAATCGCTCCTGTATCCAAAACCTATCTCCCAGTATTCTGGCTTCCAGGACCGTAATCGGGTATGGAAAACATGCTATTCCAACGTAAAATGACGAGAGGAATCGAATGCCGCAAGCAGAATTCAAATCAGAGACTGCCTTCGTCAGAAATCGCTCCTGTATCCAAAACCTATCTCCCAGTATTCTGGCTTCCAGGACCGTAATCGGGTGTGGAAAACATTCTACTCCGACGTAAAATGGCGAGAGGAATCGAATGCCGCGAGCAGAATTCAAATCAGAGCCTTCCTTCGTCAGAAACCCGCTGTTATAGCCAAAAGCTATCTTCCAGTATTCTGGCTTCCAGGACCGTAATCGGGTGTGGAAAACTTTCTACTCCGACGTAAAATGACGAGAGGGATTGAATGTCGCAAGCAGAATTCAAATCAGATCCTTCCTTCGTCAGAAAACCGCTGTTATAGCCAAAAGCTATCTTCCAGTATTCTGGCTTCCAGGACCGTAATCGGGTGTGGAAAACATGCTATTCCGACGTAAAATGACGAGAGGAATCGAATGCCGCAAGCAGAATTCAAATCAGATCCTTCCATCGTCAGAAAACCGCTGTTATAGCCAAAAGCTATCTTCCAGTATTCTGGCTTCCAGGACCGTAATCGGGTGTGGAAAACTTTCTACTCCGACGTAAAATGACGAGAGGGATTGAATGTCGCAAGCAGAATTCAAATCAGATCCTTCCTTCGTCAGAAAACCGCTGTTATAGCCAAAAGCTATCTTCCAGTATTCTGGCTTCCAGGACCGTAATCGGGTGTGGAAAACATGCTATTCCGACGTAAAATGACGAGAGGGATCGAATGCCGCGAGCAGAATTCAAATCAGAGCCTTCCTTCGTCAGAAAATCGCTCCTGTATCCAAAACCTATCTTCCAGTATTCTGGCTTCCAGGACCGTAATCGGGTGTGGAAAACATGCTATTCCGACGTAAAATGACGAGAGGGATCGAATGCCGCGAGCAGAATTCAAATCAGATCCTACCTTCGTCAGAAAACCGCTGTTATAGCCAAAAGCTATCTTCCAGTATTCAGGCTGCCAGGATCGTAATCGGGTGTGGAAAACATGCAATTCCGACGTAAAATGACGAGAGGAATCGAATGCCGCAAGCAGAATTCAAATCAGATCCTTCCATCGTCAGAAAACCGCTGTTATAGCCTAAAGCTATCTTCCAGTATTCTGGCTTCCAGGACCGTAATCGGGTGTGGAAAACTTTCTACTCCGACGTAAAATGACGAGAGGGATTGAATGTCGCAAGCAGAATTCAAATCAGATCCTTCCTTCGTCAGAAAACCGCTGTTATAGCCAAAAGCTATCTTCCAGTATTCTGGCTTCCAGGACCGTAATCGGGTGTGGAAAACTTTCTACTCCGACGTAAAATGACGAGAGGGATTGAATGTCGCAAGCAGAATTCAAATCAGATCCTTCCTTCGTCAGAAAACCGCTGTTATAGACAAAAGCTATCTTCCAGTATTCTGGCTTCCAGGACCGTAATCGGGTGTGGAAAACATGCTATTCCGACGTAAAATGACGAGAGGGATCGAATGCCGCGAGCAGAATTCAAATCAGAGCCTTCCTTCGTCAGAAAATCGCTCCTGTATCCAAAACCTATCTCCCAGTATTCTGGCTTCCAGGACCGTAATCGGGTGTGGAAAACATGCTATTCCGACGTAAAATGACGAGAGGGATCGAATGCCGCGAGCAGAATTCAAATCAGATCCTACCTTCGTCAGAAAACCGCTGTTATAGCCAAAAGCTATCTTCCAGTATTCAGGCTGCCAGGATCGTAATCGGGTGTGGAAAACATGCTATTCCGACGTAAAATGACGAGAGGGATCGAATGCCGCAAGCAGAATTCAAATCAGATCCTTCCTTCGTCAGAAAACCGCTGTTATAGCCAAAAGCTATCTTCCAGTATTCTGGCTTCCAGGACCGTAATCGGGTGTGGAAAACATTCTACTCCGATGTAAAATGACGAGAGGGATCGAATGCCGCAAGCAGAATTCAAATCAGAGCCTCACTTCGTCATAAAGTCGCTGTTATTGCCAAAACCTATCTCCCAGTATTCTGGCTTCCAGGACCGTAATCGGGTGTAGAAAACATGCTATTCCGACGTAAAATGACGAGAGGGATCGAATGCCGCGAGCAGAATTCAAATCAGAGCCTTCCTTCGTCAGAAAATCGCTCTTGTATCCAAAACATATCTTCCAGTATTGAGGCTGCCAGGATCGTACTCGGGTGTGGAAAACATGCTATTCCGACGTAAAATGGCGAGAGGAATCGAATGCCGTGAGCTGAATTCAAATCAGATCCTACCTTCGTCAGAAAACCGCTGTTATAGCCAAAAGCTATCTTCCAGTATTCAGGCTGCCAGGATCGTAATCGGGTGTGGAAAACATGCTATTCCGACGTAAAATGACGAGAGGGATCGAATGCCGCGAGCAGAATTCAAATCAGAGCCTTCCTTCGTCAGAAAATCGCTCCTGTATCCAAAACATATCTTCCAGTATTGAGGCTGCCAGGATCGTACTCGGGTGTGGAAAACATGCTATTCCGACGTAAAATGGCGAGAGGAATCGAATGCCGCGAGCAGAATTAAAATCAGAGCCTTCCTTCGTCAGAAAATCGCTGCTGTATCCAAAACCTATCTTCCAGTATTGAGGCTGCCAGGATCGTACTCGGGTGTGGAAAACATGCTATTCCGACGTAAAATGACGAGAGGAATCGAATGCCGCAAGCAGAATTCAAATCAGAGACTGCCTTCGTCAGAAATCGCTCCTGTATCCAAAACCTATCACCCAGTATTCTGGCTTCCAGGACCGTAATCGGGTGTGGAAAACATGCTATTCCGACGTAAAATGACGAGAGGGATCGAATGCCGCGAGCAGAATTCAAATCAGAGCCTTCCTTCGTCAGAAAATCGCTCCTGTATCCAAAACCTATCTCCCACTATTCTGGCTTCCAGGACCGTAATCGGGTGTGGAAAACATGCTATTCCGACGTAAAATGACGAGAGGGATCGAATGCCGCGAGCAGAATTCCAATCAGATCCTACCTTCGTCAGAAAACCGCTGTTATAGCCAAAAGCTATCTTCCAGTATTCAGGCTGCTAGGATCGTAATCGGGTGTGGAAAATATGCTATTCCGACGTAAAATGACGAGAGGAATCGAATGCCGCAAGCAGAATTCAAATCAGATCCTTCCTTCGTCAGAAAACCGCTGTTATAGCCAAAAGCTATCTTCCAGTATTCTGGCTTCCAGGACCGTAATCGGGTGTGGAAAACTTTCTACTCCGACGTAAAATGACGAGAGGGATTGAATGTCGCAAGCAGAATTCAAATCAGATCCTTCCTTCGTCAGAAAACCGCTGTTATAGCCAAAAGCTATCTTCCAGTATTCTGGCTTCCAGGACCGTAATCGGGTGTGGAAAACTTTCTACTCCGACGTAAAATGACGAGAGGGATTGAATGTCGCAAGCAGAATTCAAATCAGATCCTTCCTTCGTCAGAAAACCGCTGTTATAGCCAAAAGCTATCTTCCAGTATTCTGGCTTCCAGGACCGTAATCGGGTGTGGAAAACATGCTATTCCGACGTAAAATGACGAGAGGGATCGAATGCCGCGAGCAGAATTCAAATCAGAGCCTTCCTTCGTCAGAAAATCGCTGCTGTATCCAAAACCTATCTTCCAGTATTGAGGCTGCCAGGATCGTAATCGGGTGTGGAAAACATGCTATTCCGACGTAAAATGACGAGAGGGATCGAATGCCGCGAGCAGAATTCAAATCAGAGCCTTCCTTCGTCAGAAAATCGCTCCTGTATCCAAAACCTATCTCCCAGTATTCTGGCTTCCAGGACCGTAATCGGGTATGGAAAACATGCTATTCCAACGTAAAATGACGAGAGGAATCGAATGCCGCAAGCAGAATTCAAATCAGAGACTGCCTTCGTCAGAAATCGCTCCTGTATCCAAAACCTATCTCCCAGTATTCTGGCTTCCAGGACCGTAATCGGGTGTGGAAAACATTCTACTCCGACGTAAAATGGCGAGAGGAATCGAATGCCGCGAGCAGAATTCAAATCAGAGCCTTCCTTCGTCAGAAACCCGCTGTTATAGCCTAAAGCTATCTTCCAGTATTCTGGCTGCCAGGATCGTAATCGGGTGTGGAAAACATGCTATTCCGACGTAAAATGACGAGAGGGATCGAATGCCGCGAGCAGAATTCAAATCAGATCCTTCCTTCGTCAGAAAACCGCTGTTATAGCCAAAAGCTATCTTCCAGTATTCTGGCTTCCAGGACCGTAATCGGGTGTGGAAAACATGCTATTCCGACGTAAAATGACGAGAGGGATCGAATGCCGCGAGCAGAATTCAAATCAGAGCCTTCCTTCGTCAGAAAATCGCTCCTGTATCCAAAACCTATCTCCCAGTATTCTGGCTTCCTGGACCGTAATCGGGTGTGGAAAACATGCTATTCCGACGTAAAATGACGAGAGGGATCGAATGCCGCGAGCAGAATTCAAATCAGATCCTACCTTCGTCAGAAAACCGCTGTTATAGCCAAAAGCTATCTTCCAGTATTCAGGCTGCCAGGATCGTAATCGGGTGTGGAAAACATGCAATTCCGACGTAAAATGACGAGAGGAATCGAATGCCGCAAGCAGAATTCAAATCAGATCCTTCCATCGTCAGAAAACCGCTGTTATAGCCTAAAGCTATCTTCCAGTATTCTGGCTTCCAGGACCGTAATCGGGTGTGGAAAACTTTCTACTCCGACGTAAAATGACGAGAGGGATTGAATGTCGCAAGCAGAATTCAAATCAGATCCTTCCTTCGTCAGAAAACCGCTGTTATAGCCAAAAGCTATCTTCCAGTATTCTGGCTTCCAGGACCGTAATCGGGTGTGGAAAACTTTCTACTCCGACGTAAAATGACGAGAGGGATTGAATGTCGCAAGCAGAATTCAAATCAGATCCTTCCTTCGTCAGAAAACCGCTGTTATAGCCAAAAGCTATCTTCCAGTATTCTGGCTTCCAGGACCGTAATCGGGTGTGGAAAACATGCTATTCCGACGTAAAATGACGAGAGGGATCGAATGCCGCGAGCAGAATTCAAATCAGAGCCTTCCTTCGTCAGAAAATCGCTCCTGTATCCAAAACCTATCTCCCAGTATTCTGGCTTCCAGGACCGTAATCGGGTGTGGAAAACATGCTATTCCGACGTAAAATGACGAGAGGGATCGAATGCCGCAAGCAGAATTCAAATCAGATCCTACCTTCGTCAGAAAACCGCTGTTATAGCCAAAAGCTATCTTCCAGTATTCAGGCTGCCAGGATCGTAATCGGGTGTGGAAAACATGCTATTCCGACGTAAAATGACGAGAGGGATCGAATGCCGCGAGCAGAATTCAAATCAGATCCTTCCTTCGTCAGAAAACCGCTGTTATAGCCAAAAGCTATCTTCCAGTATTCTGGCTTCCAGGACCGTAATCGGGTGTGGAAAACATTCTACTCCGATGTAAAATGACGAGAGGGATCGAATGCCGCAAGCAGAATTCAAATCAGAGCCTCACTTCGTCATAAAGTCGCTGTTATTGCCAAAACCTATCTCCCAGTATTCTGGCTTCCAGGACCGTAATCGGGTGTAGAAAACATGCTATTCCGACGTAAAATGACGAGAGGGATCGAATGCCGCGAGCAGAATTCAAATCAGAGCCTTCCTTCGTCAGAAAATCGCTCTTGTATCCAAAACATATCTTCCAGTATTGAGGCTGCCAGGATCGTACTCGGGTGTGGAAAACATGCTATTCCGACGTAAAATGGCGAGAGGAATCGAATGCCGTGAGCTGAATTCAAATCAGATCCTACCTTCGTCAGAAAACCGCTGTTATAGCCAAAACCTATCTTCCAGTATTCAGGCTGCCAGGATCGTAATCGGGTGTGGAAAACATGCTATTCCGACGTAAAATGACGAGAGGGATCGAATGCCGCAAGCAGAATTCAAATCAGAGCCTTCCTTCGTCAGAAAATCGCTCCTGTATCCAAAACCTATCTTCCAGTATTGAGGCTGCCAGGATCGTACTCGGGTGTGGAAAACATGCTATTCCGACGTAAAATGACGAGAGGAATCGAATGCCGCGAGCAGAATTAAAATCAGAGCCTTCCTTCGTCAGAAAATCGCTGCTGTATCCAAAACCTATCTTCCAGTATTGAGGCTGCCAGGATCGTACTCGGGTGTGGAAAACATGCTATTCCGACGTAAAATGACGAGAGGAATCGAATGCCGCAAGCAGAATTCAAATCAGAGACTGCCTTCGTCAGAAATCGCTCCTGTATCCAAAACCTATCACCCAGTATTCTGGCTTCCAGGACCGTAATCGGGTGTGGAAAACATGCTATTCCGACGTAAAATGACGAGAGGGATCGAATGCCGCAAGCAGAATTCAAATCAGAGCCTTCCTTCGTCAGAAAATCGCTCCTGTATCCAAAACCTATCTCCCAGTATTCTGGCTTCCAGGACCGTAATCGGGTGTGGAAAACATGCTATTCCGACGTAAAATGACGAGAGGGATCGAATGCCGCGAGCAGAATTCCAATCAGATCCTACCTTCGTCAGAAAACCGCTGTTATAGCCAAAAGCTATCTTCCAGTATTCAGGCTGCTAGGATCGTAATCGGGTGTGGAAAATATGCTATTCCGACGTAAAATGACGAGAGGAATCGAATGCCGCAAGCAGAATTCAAATCAGATCCTTCCTTCGTCAGAAAACCGCTGTTATAGCCAAAAGCTATCTTCCAGTATTCTGGCTTCCAGGACCGTAATCGGGTGTGGAAAACTTTCTACTCCGACGTAAAATGACGAGAGGGATTGAATGTCGCAAGCAGAATTCAAATCAGATCCTTCCTTCGTCAGAAAACCGCTGTTATAGCCAAAAGCTATCTTCCAGTATTCTGGCTTCCAGGACCGTAATCGGGTGTGGAAAACATTCTACTCCGACGTAAAATGACGAGAGGGATTGAATGTCGCAAGCAGAATTCAAATCAGATCCTTCCTTCGTCAGAAAACCGCTGTTATAGCCAAAAGCTATCTTCCAGTATTCTGGCTTCCAGGACCGTAATCGGGTGTGGAAAACATGCTATTCCGACGTAAAATGACGAGAGGGATCGAATGCCGCAAGCAGAATTCAAATCAGAGCCTTCCTTCGTCAGAAAATCGCTCCTGTATCCAAAACCTATCTCCCAGTATTCTGGCTTCCTGGACCGTAATCGGGTGTGGAAAACATGCTATTCCGACGTAAAATGACGAGAGGGATCGAATGCCGCGAGCAGAATTCAAATCAGATCCTACCTTCGTCAGAAAATCGCTGTTATAGCCAAAAGCTATCTTCCAGTATTCAGGCTGCCAGGATCGTAATCGGGTGTGGAAAACATGCTATTCCGACGTAAAATGACGAGAGGAATCGAATGCCGCAAGCAGAATTCAAATCAGAGCCTTCCTTCGTCAGAAAACCGCTGTTATAGCCTAAAGCTATCTTCCAGTATTCTGGCTTCCAGGACCGTAATCGGGTGTGGAAAACTTTCTACTCCGACGTAAAATGACGAGAGGGATTGAATGTCGCAAGCAGAATTCAAATCAGATCCTTCCTTCGTCAGAAAACCGCTGTTATAGCCAAAAGCTATCTTCCAGTATTCTGGCTTCCAGGACCGTAATCGGGTGTGGAAAACATGCTACTCCGACGTAAAATGACGAGAGGGATTGAATGTCGCAAGCAGAATTCAAATCAGATCCTTCCTTCGTCAGAAAACCGCTGTTATAGCCAAAAGCTATCTTCCAGTATTCTGGCTTCCAGGACCGTAATCGGGTGTGGAAAACATTCTACTCCGATGTAAAATGACGAGAGGGATCGAATGCCGCAAGCAGAATTCAAATCAGAGCCTTCCTTCGTCAGAAACCCGCTGTTATAGCCTAAAGCTATCTTCCAGTATTCTGGCTTCCAGGACCGTAATCGGGTGTGGAAAACTTTCTACTCCGACGTAAAATGACGAGAGGGATTGAATGTCGCAAGCAGAATTCAAATCAGATCCTTCCTTCGTCAGAAAACCGCTGTTATAGCCAAAAGCTATCTCCCAGTATTCTGGCTTCCAGGACCGTAATCGGGTGTAGAAAACATGCTATTCCGACGTAAAATGACGAGAGGGATCGAATGCCGCGAGCAGAATTCAAATCAGAGCCTTCCTTCGTCAGAAACCCGCTGTTATAGCCAAAAGCTATCTTCCAGTATTCTGGCTTCCAGGACCGTAATCGGGTGTGGAAAACATTCTACTCCGATGTAAAATGACGAGAGGGATCGAATGCCGCAAGCAGAATTCAAATCAGAGCCTCACTTCGTCATAAAGTCGCTGTTATTGCCAAAACCTATCTCCCAGTATTCTGGCTTCCAGGACCGTAATCGGGTGTAGAAAACATGCTATTCCGACGTAAAATGACGAGAGGGATCGCATGCCGCGAGCAGAATTCAAATCAGAGCCTTCCTTCGTCAGAAAATCGCTGCTGTATCCAAAACCTATCTTCCAGTATTGAGGCTGCCAGGATCGTAATCGGGTGTGGAAAACATGCTATTCCGACGTAAAATGACGAGAGGGATCGAATGCCGCGAGCAGAATTCAAATCAGAGCCTTCCTTCGTCAGAAAATCGCTCCTGTATCCAAAACCTATCTCCCAGTATTCTGGCTTCCAGGACCGTAATCGGGTGTGGAAAACATTCTACTCCGACGTAAAATGGCGAGAGGAATCGAATGCCGCGAGCAGAATTCAAATCAGAGCCTTCCTTCGTCAGAAACCCGCTGTTATAGCCTAAAGCTATCTTCCAGTATTCTGGCTTCCAGGACCGTAATCGGGTGTGGAAAACTTTCTACTCCGACGTAAAATGACGAGAGGGATTGAATGTCGCAAGCAGAATTCAAATCAGATCCTTCCTTCGTCAGAAAACCGCTGTTATAGCCAAAAGCTATCTTCCAGTATTCTGGCTTCCAGGACCGTAATCGGGTGTGGAAAACTTTCTACTCCGACGTAAAATGACGAGAGGGATTGAATGTCGCAAGCAGAATTCAAATCAGATCCTTCCTTCGTCAGAAAACCGCTGTTATAGCCAAAAGCTATCTTCCAGTATTCTGGCTTCCAGGACCGTAATCGGGTGTGGAAAACATGCTATTCCGACGTAAAATGACGAGAGGGATCGAATGCCGCGAGCAGAATTCAAATCAGAGCCTTCCTTCGTCAGAAAATCGCTCCTGTATCCAAAACCTATCTCCCAGTATTCTGGCTTCCTGGACCGTAATCGGGTGTGGAAAACATGCTATTCCGACGTAAAATGACGAGAGGGATCGAATGCCGCGAGCAGAATTCAAATCAGATCCTACCTTCGTCAGAAAACCGCTGTTATAGCCAAAAGCTATCTTCCAGTATTCAGGCTGCCAGGATCGTAATCGGGTGTGGAAAACATGCTATTCCGACGTAAAATGACGAGAGGAATCGAATGCCGCAAGCAGAATTCAAATCAGATCCTTCCATCGTCAGAAAACCGCTGTTATAGCCTAAAGCTATCTTCCAGTATTCTGGCTTCCAGGACCGTAATCGGGTGTGGAAAACTTTCTACTCCGACGTAAAATGACGAGAGGGATTGAATGTCGCAAGCAGAATTCAAATCAGATCCTTCCTTCGTCAGAAAACCGCTGTTATAGCCAAAAGCTATCTTCCAGTATTCTGGCTTCCAGGACCGTAATCGGGTGTGGAAAATATGCTATTCCGACGTAAAATGACGAGAGGAATCGAATGCCGCAAGCAGAATTCAAATCAGATCCTTCCATCGTCAGAAAACCGCTGTTATAGCCTAAACCTATCTCCCAGTATTCTGGCTTCCAGGACCGTAATCGGGTGTGGAAAACATGCTATTCCGACGTAAAATGACGAGAGGGATCGAATGCCGCGAGCAGAATTCAAATCAGATCCTACCTTCGTCAGAAAACCGCTGTTATAGCCAAAAGCTATCTTCCAGTATTCAGGCTGCCAGGATCGTAATCGGGTGTGGAAAACATGCTATTCCGACGTAAAATGACGAGAGGGATCGAATGCCGCGAGCAGAATTCAAATCAGAGCCTTCCTTCGTCAGAAAACCGCTGTTATAGCCAAAAGCTATCTTCCAGTATTCTGGCTTCCAGGACCGTAATCGGGTGTGGAAAACATTCTACTCCGATGTAAAATGACGAGAGGGATCGAATGCCGCAAGCAGAATTCAAATCAGAGCCTCACTTCGTCATAAAGTCGCTGTTATTGCCAAAACCTATCTCCCAGTATTCTGGCTTCCAGGACCGTAATCGGGTGTAGAAAACATGCTATTCCGACGTAAAATGACGAGAGGGATCGAATGCCGCGAGCAGAATTCAAATCAGAGCCTTCCTTCGTCAGAAAATCGCTCTTGTATCCAAAACATATCTTCCAGTATTGAGGCTGCCAGGATCGTACTCGGGTGTGGAAAACATGCTATTCCGACGTAAAATGGCGAGAGGAATCGAATGCCGTGAGCTGAATTCAAATCAGATCCTACCTTCTTCAGAAAATCGCTGTTATAGCCAAAACATATCTTCCAGTATTCAGGCTGCCAGGATCGTAATCGGGTGTGGAAAACATGCTATTCCGACGTAAAATGACGAGAGGAATCGAATGCCGCAAGCAGAATTCAAATCAGATCCTTCCATCGTCAGAAAACCGCTGTTATAGCCAAAAGCTATCTTCCAGTATTCTGGCTTCCAGGACCGTAATCGGGTGTGGAAAACTTTCTACTCCGACGTAAAATGACGAGAGGGATTGAATGTCGCAAGCAGAATTCAAATCAGATCCTTCCTTCGTCAGAAAACCGCTGTTATAGCCAAAAGCTATCTTCCAGTATTCTGGCTTCCAGGACCGTAATCGGGTGTGGAAAACATGCTATTCCGACGTAAAATGACGAGAGGGATCGAATGCCGCAAGCAGAATTCAAATCAGAGCCTTCCTTCGTCAGAAAATCGCTCCTGTATCCAAAACCTATCTCCCACTATTCTGGCTTCCAGGACCGTAATCGGGTGTGGAAAACATGCTATTCCGACGTAAAATGACGAGAGGTATCGAATGCCGCAAGCAGAATTCAAATCAGATCCTTCCTTCGTCAGAAAACCGCTGTTATAGCCTAAACCTATCTCCCAGTATTCTGGCTTCCAGGACCGTAATCGGGTGTGGAAAACATGCTATTCCGACGTAAAATGACGAGAGGGATCGAATGCCGCGAGCAGAATTCAAATCAGATCCTACCTTCGTCAGAAAACCGCTGTTATAGCCAAAAGCTATCTTCCAGTATTCAGGCTGCCAGGATCGTAATCGGGTGTGGAAAACATGCTATTCCGACGTAAAATGACGAGAGGGATCGAATGCCGCGAGCAGAATTCAAATCAGAGCCTTCCTTCGTCAGAAAACCGCTGTTATAGCCAAAAGCTATCTTCCAGTATTCTGGCTTCCAGGACCGTAATCGGGTGTGGAAAACATTCTACTCCGATGTAAAATGACGAGAGGGATCGAATGCCGCAAGCAGAATTCAAATCAGAGCCTCACTTCGTCATAAAGTCGCTGTTATTGCCAAAACCTATCTCCCAGTATTCTGGCTTCCAGGACCGTAATCGGGTGTAGAAAACATGCTATTCCGACGTAAAATGACGAGAGGGATCGAATGCCGCGAGCAGAATTCAAATCAGAGCCTTCCTTCGTCAGAAAATCGCTCTTGTATCCAAAACATATCTTCCAGTATTGAGGCTGCCAGGATCGTACTCGGGTGTGGAAAACATGCTATTCCGACGTAAAATGGCGAGAGGAATCGAATGCCGTGAGCTGAATTCAAATCAGATCCTACCTTCGTCAGAAAACCGCTGTTATAGCCAAAAGCTATCTTCCAGTATTCAGGCTGCCAGGATCGTAATCGGGTGTGGAAAACATGCTATTCCGACGTAAAATGACGAGAGGAATCGAATGCCGCAAGCAGAATTCAAATCAGAGCCTTCCATCGTCAGAAAACCGCTGTTATAGCCAAAAGCTATCTTCCAGTATTCTGGCTTCCAGGACCGTAATCGGGTGTGGAAAACTTTCTACTCCGACGTAAAATGACGAGAGGGATTGAATGTCGCAAGCAGAATTCAAATCAGATCCTTCCTTCGTCAGAAAACCGCTGTTATAGCCAAAAGCTATCTTCCAGTATTCTGGCTTCCAGGACCGTAATCGGGTGTGGAAAACATGCTATTCCGACGTAAAATGACGAGAGGGATCGAATGCCGCGAGCAGAATTCAAATCAGAGCTTTCCTTCGTCAGAAAATCGCTCATGTATCCAAAACCTATCTCCCAGTATTCTGGCTTCCAGGACCGTAATCGGGTGTGGAAAACATGCTATTCCGACGTAAAATGACGAGAGGGATCGAATGCCGCAAGCAGAATTCAAATCAGAGCTTTCCTTCGTCAGAAAATCGCTCCTGTATCCAAAACCTATCTTCCAGTATTCTGGCTTCCAGGATCGTAATCGGGTGTGGAAAACATGCTATTCCGACGTAAAATGACGAGAGGGATCGAATGCCGCGAGCAGAATTCAAATCAGAGCTTTCCTTCGTCAGAAAATCGCTCCTGTATCCAAAACCTATCTCCCAGTATTCTGGCTTCCAGGACCGTAATCGGGTGTGGAAAACATGCTATTCCGACGTAAAATGACGAGAGGGATCGAATGCCGCGAGCAGAATTCAAATCAGATCCTTCCTTCGTCAGAAAACCGCTGTTATAGCCAAAAGCTATCTTCCAGTATTCTGGCTTCCAGGACCGTAATCGGGTGTGGAAAACTTTCTACTCCGACGTAAAATGACGAGAGGAATCGAATGCCGCAAGCAGAATTCAAATCAGAGACTGCCTTCGTCAGAAATCGCTCCTGTTTCCAAAACCTATCTTCCAGTATTGAGGCTGCCAGGATCGTACTCGGGTGTGGAAAACATGTTATTCCGACGTAAAATGGCGAGAGGAATCGAATGCCGCGAGCAGAATTCAAATCAGAGCCTTCCTTCGTCAGAAAATCGCTGCTGTATCCAAAACCTATCTTCCAGTATTGAGGCTGCCAGGATCGTACTCGGGTGTGGAAAACATGCTATTCCGACGTAAAATGACGAGAGGAATCGAATGCCGCAAGCAGAATTCAAATCAGATCCTTCCTTCGTCAGAAACCCGCTGTTATAGCCAAAAGCTATCTTCCAGTATTCTGGCTGCCAGGACCGTAATCGGGTGTGGAAAACTTTCTACTCCGACGTAAAATGACGAGAGGGATTGAATGTCGCAAGCAGAATTCAAATCAGATCCTTCCTTCGTCAGAAAACCGCTGTTATAGCCAAAAGCTATCTTCCAGTATTCTGGCTTCCAGGACCGTAATCGGGTATGGAAAACATGCTATTCCGACGTAAAATGACGAGAGGGATTGAATGCCGCAAGCAGAATTCAAATCAGATCCTTCCTTCGTCAGAAAACCGCTGTTATAGCCAAAAGCTATCTTCCAGTATTCTGGCTTCCAGGACCGTAATCGGGTATGGAAAACATGCTATTCCGACGTAAAATGACGAGAGGGATTGAATGCCGCAAGCAGAATTCAAATCAGATCCTTCCTTCGTCAGAAAACCGCTGTTATAGCCAAAAGCTATCTTCCAGTATTCTGGCTTCCAGGACCGTAATCGGGTGTGGAAAACTTTCTACTCCGACGTAAAATGACGAGAGGAATCGAATGCCGCAAGCAGAATTCAAATCAGAGACTGCCTTCGTCAGAAATCGCTCCTGTTTCCAAAACCTATCTTCCAGTATTGAGGCTGCCAGGATCGTACTCGGGTGTGGAAAACATGTTATTCCGACGTAATATGGCGAGAGGAATCGAATGCCGCGAGCAGAATTCAAATCAGAGCCTTCCTTCGTCAGAAAATCGCTGCTGTATCCAAAACCTATCTTCCAGTATTGAGGCTGCCAGGATCGTACTCGGGTGTGGAAAACATGCTATTCCGACGTAAAATGACGAGAGGGATTGAATGTCGCAAGCAGAATTCAAATCAGATCCTTCCTTCGTCAGAAAACCGCTGTTATAGCCAAAAGCTATCTTCCAGTATTCTGGCTTCCAGGACCGTAATCGGGTGTGGAAAACATGCTATTCCGACGTAAAATGACGAGAGGAATCGAATGCCGCAAGCAGAATTCAAATCAGATCCTTCCATCGTCAGAAAACCGCTGTTATAGCCAAAAGCTATCTTCCAGTATTCTGGCTTCCAGGACCGTAATCGGGTGTGGAAAACTTTCTACTCCGACGTAAAATGACGAGAGGGATTGAATGTCGCAAGCAGAATTCAAATCAGATCCTTCCTTCGTCAGAAAACCGCTGTTATAGCCAAAAGCTATCTTCCAGTATTCTGGCTTCCAGGACCGTAATCGGGTGTGGAAAACATGCTATTCCGACGTAAAATGACGAGAGGGATCGAATGCCGCGAGCAGAATTCAAATCAGAGCTTTCCTTCGTCAGAAAATCGCTCCTGTATCCAAAACCTATCTCCCAGTATTCTGGCTTCCAGGACCGTAATCGGGTGTGGAAAACATGCTATTCCGACGTAAAATGACGAGAGGGATCGAATGCCGCGAGCAGAATTCAAATCAGATCCTTCCTTCGTCAGAAAACCGCTGTTATAGCCAAAAGCTATCTTCCAGTATTCTGGCTTCCAGGACCGTAATCGGGTGTGGAAAACTTTCTACTCCGACGTAAAATGACGAGAGGAATCGAATGCCGCAAGCAGAATTCAAATCAGAGACTGCCTTCGTCAGAAATCGCTCCTGTTTCCAAAACCTATCTTCCAGTATTGGGGCTGCCAGGATCGTACTCGGGTGTGGAAAACATGTTATTCCGACGTAATATGGCGAGAGGAATCGAATGCCGCGAGCAGAATTCAAATCAGAGCCTTCCTTCGTCAGAAAATCGCTGCTGTATCCAAAACCTATCTTCCAGTATTGAGGCTGCCAGGATCGTACTCGGGTGTGGAAAACATGCTATTCCGACGTAAAATGACGAGAGGAATCGAATGCCGCAAGCAGAATTCAAATCAGAGACTGCCTTCGTCAGAAAACCGCTGTTATAGCCAAAAGCTATCTTCCAGTATTCTGGCTTCCAGGACCGTAATCGGGTATGGAAAACATGCTATTCCGACGTAAAATGACGAGAGGGATTGAATGCCGCAAGCAGAATTCAAATCAGATCCTTCCTTCGTCAGAAAACCGCTGTTATAGCCAAAAGCTATCTTCCAGTATTCTGGCTTCCAGGACCGTAATCGGGTGTGGAAAACTTTCTACTCCGACGTAAAATGACGAGAGGAATCGAATGCCGCAAGCAGAATTCAAATCAGAGACTGCCTTCGTCAGAAATCGCTCCTGTTTCCAAAACCTATCTTCCAGTATTGAGGCTGCCAGGATCGTACTCGGGTGTGGAAAACATGTTATTCCGACGTAATATGGCGAGAGGAATCGAATGCCGCGAGCAGAATTCAAATCAGAGCCTTCCTTCGTCAGAAAATCGCTGCTGTATCCAAAACCTATCTTCCAGTATTGAGGCTGCCAGGATCGTACTCGGGTGTGGAAAACATGCTATTCCGACGTAAAATGACGAGAGGGATTGAATGTCGCAAGCAGAATTCAAATCAGATCCTTCCTTCGTCAGAAAACCGCTGTTATAGCCAAAAGCTATCTTCCAGTATTCTGGCTTCCAGGACCGTAATCGGGTGTGGAAAACATGCTATTCCGACGTAAAATGACGAGAGGAATCGAATGCCGCAAGCAGAATTCAAATCAGATCCTTCCATCGTCAGAAAACCGCTGTTATAGCCAAAAGCTATCTTCCAGTATTCTGGCTTCCAGGACCGTAATCGGGTGTGGAAAACTTTCTACTCCGACGTAAAATGACGAGAGGGATTGAATGTCGCAAGCAGAATTCAAATCAGATCCTTCCTTCGTCAGAAAACCGCTGTTATAGCCAAAAGCTATCTTCCAGTATTCTGGCTTCCAGGACCGTAATCGGGTGTGGAAAACATGCTATTCCGACGTAAAATGACGAGAGGGATCGAATGCCGCGAGCAGAATTCAAATCAGAGCTTTCCTTCGTCAGAAAATCGCTCCTGTATCCAAAACCTATCTCCCAGTATTCTGGCTTCCAGGACCGTAATCGGGTGTGGATAACATGCTATTCCGACGTAAAATGACGAGAGGGATCGAATGCCGCGAGCAGAATTCAAATCAGATCCTTCCTTCGTCAGAAAACCGCTGTTATAGCCAAAAGCTATCTTCCAGTATTCTGGCTTCCAGGACCGTAATCGGGTGTGGAAAACTTTCTACTCCGACGTAAAATGACGAGAGGAATCGAATGCCGCAAGCAGAATTCAAATCAGAGACTGCCTTCGTCAGAAATCGCTCCTGTTTCCAAAACCTATCTTCCAGTATTGAGGCTGCCAGGATCGTACTCGGGTGTGGAAAACATGTTATTCCGACGTAATATGGCGAGAGGAATCGAATGCCGCGAGCAGAATTCAAATCAGAGCCTTCCTTCGTCAGAAAATCGCTGCTGTATCCAAAACCTATCTTCCAGTATTGAGGCTGCCAGGATCGTACTCGGGTGTGGAAAACATGCTATTCCGACGTAAAATGACGAGAGGAATCGAATGCCGCAAGCAGAATTCAAATCAGAGACTGCCTTCGTCAGAAAACCGCTGTTATAGCCAAAAGCTATCTTCCAGTATTCTGGCTTCCAGGACCGTAATCGGGTATGGAAAACATGCTATTCCGACGTAAAATGACGAGAGGGATTGAATGCCGCAAGCAGAATTCAAATCAGATCCTTCCTTCGTCAGAAAACCGCTGTTATAGCCAAAAGCTATCTTCCAGTATTCTGGCTGCCAGGATCGTAATCGGGTGTGGAAAACATGCTATTCCGACGTAAAATGACGAGAGGGATCGAATGCCGCGAACAGAATTCAAATCAGAGCCTTCCTTCGTCAGAAAATCGCTGCTGTATCCAAAACCTATCTTCCAGTATTGAGGCTGCCAGGATCGTACTCGGGTGTGGAAAACATGTTATTCCGACGTAATATGGCGAGAGGAATCGAATGCCGCGAGCAGAATTCAAATCAGAGCCTTCCTTCGTCAGAAAATCGCTGCTGTATCCAAAACCTATCTTCCAGTATTGAGGCTGCCAGGATCGTACTCGGGTGTGGAAAACATGCTATTCCGACGTAAAATGACGAGAGGAATCGAATGCCGCAAGCAGAATTCAAATCAGAGACTGCCTTCGTCAGAAAACCGCTGTTATAGCCAAAAGCTATCTTCCAGTATTCTGGCTTCCAGGACCGTAATCGGGTGTGGAAAACTTTCTACTCCGACGTAAAATGACGAGAGGGATTGAATGTCGCAAGCAGAATTCAAATCAGATCCTTCCTTCGTCAGAAAACCGCTGTTATAGCCAAAAGCTATCTTCCAGTATTCTGGCTTCCAGGACCGTAATCGGGTGTGGAAAACATTCTACTCCGACGTAAAATGACGAGAGGAATCGAATGCCGCAAGCAGAATTCAAATCAGAGACTGCCTTCGTCAGAAATCGCTCCTGTTTCCAAAACCTATCTTCCAGTATTGAGGCTGCCAGGATCGTACTCGGGTGTGGAAAACATGCTATTCCGACGTAAAATGGCGAGAGGAATCGAATGCCGCGAGCAGAATTCAAATCAGAGCCTTCCTTCGTCAGAAAATCGCTGCTGTATCCAAAACCTATCTTCCAGTATTGAGGCTGCCAGGATCGTACTCGGGTGTGGAAAACATGCTATTCCGACGTAAAATGACGAGAGGAATCGAATGCCGCAAGCAGAATTCAAATCAGATCCTTCCTTCGTCAGAAACCCGCTGTTATAGCCAAAAGCTATCTTCCACTATTCTGGCTGCCAGGACCGTAATCGGGTGTGGAAAACTTTCTACTCCGACGTAAAATGACGAGAGGGATTGAATGCCGCAAGCAGAATTCAAATCAGATCCTTCCTTCGTCAGAAAACCGTTGTTATAGCCAAAAGCTATCTTCCAGTATTCTGGCTTCCAGGACCGTAATCGGGTATGGAAAACATGCTATTCCGACGTAAATGACGAGAGGGATCGAATGCCGCGAGCAGAATTCAAATCAGATCCTTCCTTCGTCAGAAAACCGCTGTTATAGCCAAAAGCTATCTTCCAGTATTCTGGCTTCCAGGACCGTAATCGGGTGTGGAAAACTTTCTACTCCGACGTAAAATGACGAGAGGAATCGAATGCCGCAAGCAGAATTCAAATCAGAGACTGCCTTCGTCAGAAATCGCTCATGTTTCCAAAACCTATCTTCCAGTATTGAGGCTGCCAGGATCGTACTCGGGTGTGGAAAACATGTTATTCCGACGTAATATGGCGAGAGGAATCGAATGCCGCGAGCAGAATTCAAATCAGAGCCTTCCTTCGTCAGAAAATCGCTGCTGTATCCAAAACCTATCTTCCAGTATTGAGGCTGCCAGGATCGTACTCGGGTGTGGAAAACATGCTATTCCGACGTAAAATGACGAGAGGAATCGAATGCCGCAAGCAGAATTCAAATCAGAGACTGCCTTCGTCAGAAAACCGCTGTTATAGCCAAAAGCTATCTTCCAGTATTCTGGCTTCCAGGACCGTAATCGGGTATGGAAAACATGCTATTCCGACGTAAAATGACGAGAGGGATTGAATGCCGCAAGCAGAATTCAAATCAGATCCTTCCTTCGTCAGAAAACCGCTGTTATAGCCAAAAGCTATCTTCCAGTATTCTGGCTTCCAGGACCGTAATCGGGTGTGGAAAACATTCTACTCCGACGTAAAATGACGAGAGGAATCGAATGCCGCAAGCAGAATTCAAATCAGAGACTGCCTTCGTCAGAAATCGCTCCTGTTTCCAAAACCTATCTTCCAGTATTGAGGCTGCCAGGATCGTACTCGGGTGTGGAAAACATGCTATTCCGACGTAAAATGGCGAGAGGAATCGAATGCCGCGAGCAGAATTCAAATCAGAGCCTTCCTTCGTCAGAAAATCGCTGCTGTATCCAAAACCTATCTTCCAGTATTGAGGCTGCCAGGATCGTACTCGGGTGTGGAAAACATGCTATTCCGACGTAAAATGACGAGAGGAATCGAATGCCGCAAGCAGAATTCAAATCAGATCCTTCCTTCGTCAGAAACCCGCTGTTATAGCCAAAAGCTATCTTCCACTATTCTGGCTGCCAGGACCGTAATCGGGTGTGGAAAACTTTCTACTCCGACGTAAAATGACGAGAGGGATTGAATGTCGCAAGCAGAATTCAAATCAGATCCTTCCTTCGTCAGAAAACCGCTGTTATAGCCAAAAGCTATCTTCCAGTATTCTGGCTTCCAGGACCGTAATCGGGTATGGAAAACATGCTATTCCGACGTAAAATGACGAGAGGGATTGAATGCCGCAAGCAGAATTCAAATCAGATCCTTCCTTCGTCAGAAAACCGCTGTTATAGCCAAAAGCTATCTTCCAGTATTCTGGCTTCCAGGACCGTAATCGGGTGTGGAAAACTTTCTACTCCGACGTAAAATGACGAGAGGAATCGAATGCCGCAAGCAGAATTCAAATCAGAGACTGCCTTCGTCAGAAATCGCTCCTGTTTCCAAAACCTATCTTCCAGTATTGAGGCTGCCAGGATCGTACTCGGGTGTGGAAAACATGTTATTCCGACGTAATATGGCGAGAGGAATCGAATGCCGCGAGCAGAATTCAAATCAGAGCCTTCCTTCGTCAGAAAATCGCTGCTGTATCCAAAACCTATCTTCCAGTATTGAGGCTGCCAGGATCGTACTCGGGTGTGGAAAACATGCTATTCCGACGTAAAATGACGAGAGGAATCGAATGCCGCAAGCAGAATTCAAATCAGAGACTGCCTTCGTCAGAAAACCGCTGTTATAGCCAAAAGCTATCTTCCAGTATTCTGGCTTCCAGGACCGTAATCGGGTATGGAAAACATGCTATTCCGACGTAAAATGACGAGAGGGATTGAATGCCGCAAGCAGAATTCAAATCAGATCCTTCCTTCGTCAGAAAACCGCTGTTATAGCCAAAAGCTATCTTCCAGTATTCTGGCTTCCAGGACCGTAATCGGGTATGGAAAACATGCTATTCCGACGTAAAATGACGAGAGGGATTGAATGCCGCAAGCAGAATTCAAATCAGATCCTTCCTTCGTCAGAAAACCGCTGTTATAGCCAAAAGCTATCTTCCAGTATTCTGGCTTCCAGGACCGTAATCGGGTATGGAAAACATGCTATTCCGACGTAAAATGACGAGAGGGATTGAATGCCGCAAGCAGAATTCAAATCAGATCCTTCCTTCGTCAGAAAACCGCTGTTATAGCCAAAAGCTATCTTCCAGTATTCTGGCTTCCAGGACCGTAATCGGGTGTGGAAAACTTTCTACTCCGACGTAAAATGACGAGAGGAATCGAATGCCGCAAGCAGAATTCAAATCAGAGACTGCCTTCGTCAGAAATCGCTCCTGTTTCCAAAACCTATCTTCCAGTATTGAGGCTGCCAGGATCGTACTCGGGTGTGGAAAACATGTTATTCCGACGTAATATGGCGAGAGGAATCGAATGCCGCGAGCAGAATTCAAATCAGAGCCTTCCTTCGTCAGAAAATCGCTCCTGTATCCAAAACCTATCTTCCAGTATTGAGGCTGCCAGGATCGTACTCGGGTGTGGAAAACATGCTATTCCGACGTAAAATGACGAGAGGGATTGAATGTCGCAAGCAGAATTCAAATCAGATCTTTCCTTCGTCAGAAAACCGCTGTTATAGCCAAAAGCTATCTTCCAGTATTCTGGCTTCCAGGACCGTAATCGGGTGTGGAAAACATGCTATTCCGACGTAAAATGACGAGAGGAATCGAATGCCGCAAGCAGAATTCAAATCAGATCCTTCCATCGTCAGAAAACCGCTGTTATAGCCAAAAGCTATCTTCCAGTATTCTGGCTTCCAGGACCGTAATCGGGTGTGGAAAACTTTCTACTCCGACGTAAAATGACGAGAGGGATTGAATGTCGCAAGCAGAATTCAAATCAGATCCTTCCTTCGTCAGAAAACCGCTGTTATAGCCAAAAGCTATCTTCCAGTATTCTGGCTTCCAGGACCGTAATCGGATGTGGAAAACATGCTATTCCGACGTAAAATGACGAGAGGGATCGAATGCCGCAAGCAGAATTCAAATCAGAGCCTTCCTTCGTCAGAAAATCGCTCCTGTATCCAAAACCTATCTCCCAGTATTCTGGCTTCCAGGACCGTAATCGGGTGTGGAAAACATGCTATTCCGACGTAAAATGACGAGAGGGATCGAATGCCGCGAGCAGAATTCAAATCAGATCCTTCCTTCGTCAGAAAACCGCTGTTATAGCCAAAAGCTATCTTCCAGTATTCTGGCTTCCAGGACCGTAATCGGGTGTGGAAAACTTTCTACTCCGACGTAAAATGACGAGAGGAATCGAATGCCGCAAGCAGAATTCAAATCAGAGACTGCCTTCGTCAGAAATCGCTCCTGTTTCCAAAACCTATCTTCCAGTATTGAGGCTGCCAGGATCGTACTCGGGTGTGGAAAACATGTTATTCCGACGTAATATGGCGAGAGGAATCGAATGCCGCGAGCAGAATTCAAATCAGAGCCTTCCTTCGTCAGAAAATCGCTGCTGTATCCAAAACCTATCTTCCAGTATTGAGGCTGCCAGGATCGTACTCGGGTGTGGAAAACATGCTATTCCGACGTAAAATGACGAGAGGAATCGAATGCCGCAAGCAGAATTCAAATCAGAGACTGCCTTCGTCAGAAAACCGCTGTTATAGCCAAAAGCTATCTTCCAGTATTCTGGCTTCCAGGACCGTAATCGGGTATGGAAAACATGCTATTCCGACGTAAAATGACGAGAGGGATTGAATGCCGCAAGCAGAATTCAAATCAGAGCCTTCCTTCGTCAGAAAACCGCTGTTATAGCCAAAAGCTATCTTCCAGTATTCTGGCTGCCAGGATCGTAATCGGGTGTGGAAAACATGCTATTCCGACGTAAAATGACGAGAGGGATCGAATGCCGCGAACAGAATTCAAATCAGAGCCTTCCTTCGTCAGAAAATCGCTCCTGTATCCAAAACATATCTTCCAGTATTGAGGCTGCCAGGATCGTACTCGGGTGTGGAAAACATGTTATTCCGACGTAATATGGCGAGAGGAATCGAATGCCGCGAGCAGAATTCAAATCAGAGCCTTCCTTCGTCAGAAAATCGCTGCTGTATCCAAAACCTATCTTCCAGTATTGAGGCTGCCAGGATCGTACTCGGGTGTGGAAAACATGCTATTCCGACGTAAAATGACGAGAGGAATCGAATGCCGTGAGCAGAATTCAAATCAGAGCCTTCCTTCGTCAGAAAATCGCTCCTGTATCCAAAACATATCTTCCAGTATTGAGGCTGCCAGGATCGTACTCGGGTGTGGAAAACATGCTATTCCGACGTAAAATGGCGAGAGGAATCGAATGCCGCGAGCAGAATTCAAATCAGAGCCTTCCTTCGTCAGAAAATCGCTGCTGTATCCAAAACCTATCTCCCAGTATTCTGGCTTCCAGGACCGTAATCGGGTGTGGAAAACATGCTATTCCGACGTAAAATGACGAGAGGGATCGAATGCCGCGAGCAGAATTCAAATCAGAGCCTCACTTCGTCATAAAGTCGCTGTTATTGCCAAAACCTATCTCCCAGTATTCTGGCTTCCAGGACCGTAATCGGGTGTGGAAAACATTCTACTCCGATGTAAAATGACGAGAGGGATCGAATGCCGCAAGCAGAATTCAAATCAGAGCCTCACTTCGTCATAAAGTCGCTGTTATTGCCAAAACCTATCTCCCAGTATTCTGGCTTCCAGGACCGTAATCGGATGTAGAAAACATGCTATTCCGACGTAAAATGACGAGAGGGATCGAATGCCGCGAGCAGAATTCAAATCAGAGCCTTCCTTCGTCAGAAAATCGCTCTTGTATCCAAAACATATCTTCCAGTATTGAGGCTGCCAGGATCGTACTCGGGTGTGGAAAACATGCTATTCCGACGTAAAATGGCGAGAGGAATCGAATGCCGTGAGCAGAATTCAAATCAGAGCCTTCCTTCGTCAGAAAATCGCTCCTGTATCCAAAACATATCTTCCAGTATTGAGGCTGCCAGGATCGTACTCGGGTGTGGAAAACATGCTATTCCGACGTAAAATGGCGAGAGGAATCGAATGCCGCGAGCAGAATTCAAATCAGAGCCTTCCTTCGTCAGAAAATCGCTGCTGTATCCAAAACCTATCTCCCACTATTCTGGCTTCCAGGACCGTAATCGGGTGTGGAAAACATGCTATTCCGACGTAAAATGACGAGAGGGATCGAATGCCGCGAGCAGAATTCAAATCAGATCCTACCTTCGCCAGAAAACCGCTGTTATAGCCAAAAGCTATCTTCCAGTATTCAGGCTGCCAGGATCGTAATCGGGTGTGGAAAATATGCTATTCCGACGTAAAATGACGAGAGGAATCGAATGCCGCAAGCTGAATTCAAATCAGATCCTTCCTTCGTCAGAAAACCGCTGTTATAGCCAAAAGCTATCTTCCAGTATTCTGGCTTCCAGGACCGTAATCGGGTGTGGAAAACATTCTACTCCGATGTAAAATGACGAGAGGGATCGAATGCCGCAAGCAGAATTCAAATCAGAGCCTCACTTCGTCATAAAGTCGCAGTTATTGCCAAAACCTATCTCCCAGTATTCTGGCTTCCAGGACCGTAATCGGGTGTGGAAAACATGCTATTCCGACGTAAAATGACGAGAGTAATCGAATGCCGCGAGCAGAATTCAAATCAGAGCCTTCCTTCGTCAGAAAATCGCTGCTGTATCCAAAATCTATCTTCCAGTATTGAGGCTGCCAGGATCGTACTCGGGTGTGGAAAACATGCTATTCCGACGTAAAATGACGAGAGGGATCGAATGCCGCGAGCAGAATTCAAATCAGATCCTACCTTCGTCAGAAACCCGCTGTTATAGCCAAAAGCTATCTTCCAGTATTCTGGCTTCCAGGACCGTAATCGGGTGTGGAAAACATGCTATTCCGACGTAAAATGGCGAGAGGAATCGAATGCCGTGAGCAGAATTCAAATCAGATCCTACCTTCGTCAGAAAACCGCTGTTATAGCCAAAAGCTATCTTCCAGTATTCAGGCTGCCAGGATCGTAATCGGGTGTGGAAAACATGCTATTCCGACGTAAAATGACGAGAGGGATCGAATGCCGCAAGCAGAATTCAAATCAGAGCCTTCCTTCGTCAGAAAATCGCTGCTGTATCCAAAACATATCTTCCAGTATTGAGGCTGCCAGGATCGTACTCGGGTGTGGAAAACATGCTATTCCGACGTAAAATGGCGAGAGGAATCGAATGCCGTGAGCAGAATTCAAATCAGAGCCTTCCTTCGTCAGAAAATCGCTCCTGTATCCAAAATCTATCTTCCAGTATTGAGGCTGCCAGGATCGTACTCGGGTGTGGAAAACATGCTATTCCGACGTAAAATGACGAGAGGGATCGAATGCCGCGAGCAGAATTCAAATCAGATCCTACCTTCGTCAGAAACCCGCTGTTATAGCCAAAAGCTATCTTCCAGTATTCTGGCTTCCAGGACCGTAATCGGGTGTGGAAAACATGCTATTCCGACGTAAAATGGCGAGAGGAATCGAATGCCGTGAGCAGAATTCAAATCAGATCCTACCTTCGTCAGAAAACCGCTGTTATAGCCAAAAGCTATCTTCCAGTATTCAGGCTGCCAGGATCGTAATCGGGTGTGGAAAACATGCTATTCCGACGTAAAATGACGAGAGGGATCGAATGCCGCAAGCAGAATTCAAATCAGAGCCTTCCTTCGTCAGAAAATCGCTGCTGTATCCAAAACCTATCTTCCAGTATTGAGGCTGCCAGGATCGTACTCGGGTGTGGAAAACATGCTATTCCGACGTAAAATGACGAGAGGAATCGAATGCCGCGAGCAGAATTCAAATCAGATCCTACCTTCGTCAGAAAACCGCTGTTATAGCCAAAAGCTATCTTCCAGTATTCAGGCTGCCAGGATCGTAATCGGGTGTGGAAAATATGCTATTCCGACGTAAAATGACGAGAGGAATCGAATGCCGCAAGCTGAATTCAAATCAGATCCTTCCTTCGTCAGAAAACCGCTGTTATAGCCAAAAGCTATCTTCCAGTATTCTGGCTTCCAGGACCGTAATCGGGTGTGGAAAACATTCTACTCCGATGTAAAATGACGAGAGGGATCGAATGCCGCAAGCAGAATTCAAATCAGAGCCTCACTTCGTCATAAAGTCGCAGTTATTGCCAAAACATATCTCCCAGTATTCTGGCTTCCAGGACCGTAATCGGGTGTGGATAACATGCTATTCCGACGTAAAATGACGAGAGGAATCGAATGCCGCGAGCAGAATTCAAATCAGAGCCTTCCTTCGTCAGAAAATCGCTGCTGTATCCAAAATCTATCTTCCAGTATTGAGGCTGCCAGGATCGTACTCGGGTGTGGAAAACATGCTATTCCGACGTAAAATGACGAGAGGGATCGAATGCCGCGAGCAGAATTCAAATCAGATCCTACCTTCGTCAGAAACCCGCTGTTATAGCCAAAAGCTATCTTCCAGTATTGAGGCTGCCAGGATCGTACTCGGGTGTGGAAAACATGCTATTCCGACGTAAAATGACGAGAGGAATCGAATGCCGCAAGCAGAATTCAAATCAGAGACTGCCTTCGTCAGAAAACCGCTGTTATAGCCAAAAGCTATCTTCCAGTATTCTGGCTGCCAGGATCGTAATCGGGTGTGGAAAACATGCTATTCCGACGTAAAATGACGAGAGGGATCGAATGCCGCGAACAGAATTCAAATCAGAGCCTTCCTTCGTCAGAAAATCGCTCCTGTATCCAAAACATATCTTCCAGTATTGAGGCTGCCAGGATCGTACTCGGGTGTGGAAAACATGTTATTCCGACGTAATATGGCGAGAGGAATCGAATGCCGCGAGCAGAATTCAAATCAGAGCCTTCCTTCGTCAGAAAATCGCTCCTGTATCCAAAACATATCTTCCAGTATTGAGGCTGCCAGGATCGTACTCGGGTGTGGAAAACATGCTATTCCGACGTAAAATGGCGAGAGGAATCGAATGCCGTCAGCAGAATTCAAATCAGAACCTGCCTTCGTCAGAAAATCGCTGTTATAGCCAAAAGCTATCTTCCAGTATTCAGGCTGCCAGGATCGTAATCGGGTGTGGAAAACATGCTATTCCGACGTAAAATGACGAGAGGGATCGAATGACGCGAGCAGAATTCAAATCAGAGCCTTCCTTCGTCAGAAAATCGCTCCTGTATCCAAAACATATCTTCCAGTATTGAGGCTGCCAGGATCGTACTCGGGTGTGGAAAACATGTTATTCCGACGTAATATGGCGAGAGGAATCGAATGCCGCGAGCAGAATTCAAATCAGAGCCTTCCTTCGTCAGAAAATCGCTGCTGTATCCAAAACCTATCTTCCAGTATTGAGGCTGCCAGGATCGTACTCGGGTGTGGAAAACATGCTATTCCGACGTAAAATGACGAGAGGAATCGAATGCCGCGAGCAGAATTCAAATCAGAGCCTTCCTTCGTCAGAAAATCGCTGCTGTATCCAAAACATATCTTCCAGTATTGAGGCTGCCAGGATCGTACTCGGGTGTGGAAAACATGCTATTCCGACGTAAAATGGCGAGAGGAATCGAATGCCGCGAGCAGAATTCAAATCAGAGCCTTCCTTCGTCAGAAAATCGCTGCTGTATCCAAAACCTATCTTCCAGTATTGAGGCTGCCAGGATCGTACTCGGGTGTGGAAAACATGCTATTCCGACGTAAAATGACGAGAGGAATCGAATGCCGCAAGCAGAATTCAAATCAGAGCCTTCCTTCGTCAGAAAATCGCTCCTGTATCCAAAACCTATCTCCCAGTATTCTGGCTTCCAGGACCGTAATCGGGTGTGGAAAACATGCTATTCCGACGTAAAATGACGAGAGGGATCGAATGCCGCGAGCAGAATTCAAATCAGAGCCTTCCTTCGTCAGAAAATCGCTCCTGTATCCAAAACATATCTTCCAGTATTGAGGCTGCCAGGATCGTACTCGGGTGTGGAAAACATGCTATTCCGACGTAAAATGGCGAGAGGAATCGAATGCCGTGAGCAGAATTCAAATCAGATCCTACCTTCGTCAGAAAACCGCTGTTATAGCCAAAACCTATCTTACAGTATTCAGGCTGCCAGGATCGTAATCGGGTGTGGAAAACATGCTATTCCGACGTAAAATGACGAGAGGGATCGAATGCCGCGAGCAGAATTCAAATCAGAGCCTTCCTTCGTCAGAAAATCGCTCCTGTATCCAAAACCTATCACCCAGTATTCTGGCTTCCAGGACCGTAATCGGGTGTGGAAAACATGCTATTCCGACGTAAAATGACGAGAGGGATCGAATGCCGCGAGCAGAATTCAAATCGGAGCCTTCCTTCGTCAGAAAATCGCTCCTGTATCCAAAACCTATCTCCCACTATTCTGGCTTCCAGGACCGTAATCGGGTGTGGAAAACTTGCTATTCCGACGTAAAATGACGAGAGGGATCGAATGCCGCGAGCAGAATTCAAATCAGATCCTACCTTCGTCAGAAAACCGCTGTTATAGCCAAAAGCTATCTTCCAGTATTCAGGCTGCCAGGATCGTAATCGGGTGTGGAAAACATGCTATTCCGACGTAAAATGACGAGAGGAATCGAATGCCGCAAGCAGAATTCAAATCAGATCCTTCCTTCGTCAGAAAACCGCTGTTATAGCCAAAAGCTATCTTCCAGTATTCTGGCTTCCAGGACCGTAATCGGGTGTGGAAAACATTCTACTCCGATGTAAAATGACGAGAGGGATCGAATGCCGCAAGCAGAATTCAAATCAGAGCCTCACTTCGTCATAAAGTCGCTGTTATTGCCAAAACCTATCTCCCAGTATTCTGGCTTCCAGGACCGTAATCGGGTGTGGAAAACTTTCTACTCCGACGTAAAATGACGAGAGGGATTGAATGTCGCGAACAGAATTCAAATCAGAGCCTTCCTTCGTCAGAAAATCGCTCCTGTATCCAAAACATATCTTCCAGTATTGAGGCTGCCAGGATCGTACTCGGGTGTGGAAAACATGTTATTCCGACGTAATATGGCGAGAGGAATCGAATGCCGCGAGCAGAATTCAAATCAAAGCCTTCCTTCGTCAGAAAATCGCTGCTGTATCCAAAACCTATCTTCCAGTATTGAGGCTGCCAGGATCGTACTCGGGTGTGGAAAACATGCTATTCCGACGTAAAATGACGAGAGGAATCGAATGCCGCGAGCAGAATTCAAATCAGTGCCTTCCTTCGTCAGAAAATCGCTGCTGTATCCAAAACATATCTTCCAGTATTGAGGCTGCCAGGATCGTACTCGGGTGTGGAAAACATGCTATTCCGACGTAAAATGGCGAGAGGAATCGAATGCCGCGAGCAGAATTCAAATCAGAGCCTTCCTTCGTCAGAAAATCGCTGCTGTATCCAAAACCTATCTTCCAGTATTGAGGCTGCCAGGATCGTACTCGGGTGTGGAAAACATGCTATTCCGACGTAAAATGACGAGAGGAATCGAATGCCGCAAGCAGAATTCAAATCAGAGCCTTCCTTCGTCAGAAAATCGCTCCTGTATCCAAAACCTATCTCCCATTATTCTGGCTTCCAGGACCGTAATCGGGTGTGGAAAACATGCTATTCCGACGTAAAATGACGAGAGGGATCGAATGCCGCGAGCAGAATTCAAATCAGAGCCTTCCTTCGTCAGAAAATCGCTCCTGTATCCAAAACATATCTTCCAGTATTGAGGCTGCCAGGATCGTACTCGGGTGTGGAAAACATGCTATTCCGACGTAAAATGGCGAGAGGAATCGAATGCCGTGAGCAGAATTCAAATCAGATCCTACCTTCGTCAGAAAACCGCTGTTATAGCCAAAAGCTATCTTCCAGTATTCAGGCTGCCAGGATCGTAATCGGGTGTGGAAAACATGCTATTCCGACGTAAAATGACGAGAGGGATCGAATGCCGCAAGCAGAATTCAAATCAGAGCCTTCCTTCGTCAGAAAATCGCTCCTGTATCCAAAACATATCTTCCAGTATTGAGGCTGCCAGGATCGTACTCGGGTGTGGAAAACATGCTATTCCGACGTAAAATGGCGAGAGGAATCGAATGCCGCGAGCAGAATTCAAATCAGAGCCTTCCTTCGTCAGAAAATCGCTCCTGTATCCAAAACCTATCTCCCACTATTCTGGCTTCCAGGACCGTAATCGGGTGTGGAAAACTTGCTATTCCGACGTAAAATGACGAGAGGGATCGAATGCCGCGAGCAGAATTCAAATCAGATCCTACCTTCGTCAGAAAACCGCTGTTATAGCCAAAAGCTATCTTCCAGTATTCAGGCTGCCAGGATCGTAATCGGGTGTGGAAAATATGCTATTCCGACGTAAAATGACGAGAGGAATCGAATGCCGCAAGCAGAATTCAAATCAGATCCTTCCTTCGTCAGAAAACCGCTGTTATAGCCAAAAGCTATCTTCCAGTATTCTGGCTTCCAGGACCGTAATCGGGTGTGGAAAACATTCTACTCCGATGTAAAATGACGAGAGGGATCGAATGCCGCAAGCAGAATTCAAATCAGAGCATCACTTCGTCATAAAGTCGCTGTTATTGCCAAAACCTATCTCCCAGTATTCTGGCTTCCAGGACCGTAATCGGGTGTAGAAAACATGCTATTCCGACGTAAAATGACGAGAGGGATCGAATGCCGCGAGCAGAATTCAAATCAGTGCCTTCCTTCGTCAGAAAATCGCTGCTGTATCCAAAACATATCTTCCAGTATTGAGGCTGCCAGGATCGTACTCGGGTGTGGAAAACATGCTATTCCGACGTAAAATGGCGAGAGGAATCGAATGCCGCGAGCAGAATTCAAATCAGAGCCTTCCTTCGTCAGAAAATCGCTGCTGTATCCAAAACCTATCTTCCAGTATTGAGGCTGCCAGGATCGTACTCGGGTGTGGAAAACATGCTATTCCGACGTAAAATGACGAGAGGAATCGAATGCCGCAAGCAGAATTCAAATCAGAGCCTTCCTTCGTCAGAAAATCGCTCCTGTATCCAAAACCTATCTCCCATTATTCTGGCTTCCAGGACCGTAATCGGGTGTGGAAAACATGCTATTCCGACGTAAAATGACGAGAGGGATCGAATGCCGCGAGCAGAATTCAAATCAGAGCCTTCCTTCGTCAGAAAATCGCTCCTGTATCCAAAACCTATCTTCCAGTATTGAGGCTGCCAGGATCGTACTCGGGTGTGGAAAACATGCTATTCCGACGTAAAATGGCGAGAGGAATCGAATGCCGTGAGCAGAATTCAAATCAGATCCTACCTTCGTCAGAAAACCGCTGTTATAGCCAAAAGCTATCTTCCAGTATTCAGGCTGCCAGGATCGTAATCGGGTGTGGAAAACATGCTATTCCGACGTAAAATGACGAGAGGGATCGAATGCCGCGAGCAGAATTCAAATCAGAGCCTTCCTTCGTCAGAAAATCGCTCCTGTATCCAAAACATATCTTCCAGTATTGAGGCTGCCAGGATCGTACTCGGGTGTGGAAAACATGCTATTCCGACGTAAAATGGCGAGAGGAATCGAATGCCGCGAGCAGAATTCAAATCAGAGCCTTCCTTCGTCAGAAAATCGCTCCTGTATCCAAAACCTATCACCCAGTATTCTGGCTTCCAGGACCGTAATCGGGTGTGGAAAACATGCTATTCCGACGTAAAATGACGAGAGGGATCGAATGCCGCGAGCAGAATTCAAATCAGAGCCTTCCTTCGTCAGAAAATCGCTCCTGTATCCAAAACCTATCTCCCACTATTCTGGCTTCCAGGACCGTAATCGGGTGTGGAAAACTTGCTATTCCGACGTAAAATGACGAGAGGGATCGAATGCCGCGAGCAGAATTCAAATCAGATCCTACCTTCGTCAGAAAACCGCTGTTATAGCCAAAAGCTATCTTCCAGTATTCAGGCTGCCAGGATCGTAATCGGGTGTGGAAAATATGCTATTCCGACGTAAAATGACGAGAGGAATCGAATGCCGCAAGCAGAATTCAAATCAGATCCTTCCTTCGTCAGAAAACCGCTGTTATAGCCAAAAGCTATCTTCCAGTATTCTGGCTTCCAGGACCGTAATCGGGTGTGGAAAACATTCTACTCCGACGTAAAATGACGAGAGGGATCGAATGCCGCAAGCAGAATTCAAATCAGAGCCTCACTTCGTCATAAAGTCGCTGTTATTGCCAAAACCTATCTCCCAGTATTCTGGCTTCCAGGACCGTAATCGGGTGTAGAAAACATGCTATTCCGACGTAAAATGACGAGAGGGATCGAATGCCGCGAGCAGAATTCAAATCAGAGCCTTCCTTCGTCAGAAAATCGCTCCTGTATCCAAAACCTATCTCCCAGTATTCTGGCTTCCAGGACCGTAATCGGGTGTGGAAAACATGCTATTCCGACGTAAAATGACGAGAGGGATCGAATGCCGCGAGCAGAATTCAAATCAGAGACTGCCTTCGTCAGAAAACCGCTGTCATAGCCAAAAGCTATCTTCCAGTATTCTGGCTGCCAGGATCGTAATCGGGTGTGGAAAACATGCTATTCCGACGTAAAATGACGAGAGGGATCGAATGCCGCGAACAGAATTCAAATCAGAGCCTTCCTTCGTCAGAAAATCGCTCCTGTATCCAAAACCTATCTTCCAGTATTGAGGCTGCCAGGATCGTACTCGGGTGTGGAAAACATGTTATTCCGACGTAATATGGCGAGAGGAATCGAATGCCGCGAGCAGAATTCAAATCAGATCCTTCCATCGTCAGAAAACCGCTGTTATAGCCAAAAGCTATCTTCCAGTATTCTGGCTTCCAGGACCGTAATCGGGTGTGGAAAACTTTCTACTCCGACGTAAAATGACGAGAGGGATTGAATGTCGCAAGCAGAATTCAAATCAGATCCTTCCTTCGTCAGAAAACCGCTGTTATAGCCAAAAGCTATCTTCCAGTATTCTGGCTTCCAGGACCGTAATCGGGTGTGGAAAACTTTCTACTCCGACGTAAAATGACGAGAGGGATTGAATGCCGCAAGCAGAATTCAAATCAGATCCTTCCTTCGTCAGAAAACCGCTGTTATAGCCAAAAGCTATCTTCCAGTATTCTGGCTTCCAGGACCGTAATCGGGTGTGGAAAACATGCTATTCCGACGTAAAATGACGAGAGGAATCGAATGCCGCAAGCAGAATTCAAATCAGATCCTTCCATCGTCAGAAAACCGCTGTTATAGCCAAAAGCTATCTTCCAGTATTCTGGCTTCCAGGACCGTAATCGGGTGTGGAAAACTTTCTACTCCGACGTAAAATGACGAGAGGGATTGAATGTCGCAAGCAGAATTCAAATCAGATCCTTCCTTCGTCAGAAAACCGCTGTTATAGCCAAAAGCTATCTTCCAGTATTCTGGCTTCCAGGACCGTAATCGGGTGTGGAAAACATGCTATTCCGACGTAAAATGACGAGAGGAATCGAATGCCGCAAGCAGAATTCAAATCAGAGACTGCCTTCGTCAGAAATCGCTCCTGTTTCCAAAACCTATCTTCCAGTATTGAGGCTGCCAGGATCGTACTCGGGTGTGGAAAACATGTTATTCCGACGTAATATGGCGAGAGGAATCGAATGCCGCGAGCAGAATTCAAATCAGAGCCTTCCTTCGTCAGAAAATCGCTGCTGTATCCAAAACCTATCTTCCAGTATTGAGGCTGCCAGGATCGTACTCGGGTGTGGAAAACATGCTATTCCGACGTAAAATGACGAGAGGAATCGAATGCCGCAAGCAGAATTCAAATCAGAGACTGCCTTCGTCAGAAAACCGCTGTTATAGCCAAAAGCTATCTTCCAGTATTCTGGCTGCCAGGATCGTAATCGGGTGTGGAAAACATGCTATTCCGACGTAAAATGACGAGAGGGATCGAATGCCGCGAACAGAATTCAAATCAGAGCCTTCCTTCGTCAGAAAATCGCTCCTGTATCCAAAACATATCTTCCAGTATTGAGGCTGCCAGGATCGTACTCGGGTGTGGAAAACATGTTATTCCGACGTAATATGGCGAGAGGAATCGAATGCCGCGAGCAGAATTCAAATCAGAGCCTTCCTTCGTCAGAAAATCGCTGCTGTATCCAAAACCTATCTTCCAGTATTGAGGCTGCCAGGATCGTACTCGGGTGTGGAAAACATGCTATTCCGACGTAAAATGACGAGAGGAATCGAATGCCGCAAGCAGAATTCAAATCAGAGACTGCCTTCGTCAGAAAACCGCTGTTATAGCCAAAAGCTATCTTCCAGTATTCTGGCTTCCAGGACCGTAATCGGGTGTGGAAAACTTTCTACTCCGACGTAAAATGACGAGAGGGATCGAATGCCGCGAACAGAATTCAAATCAGAGCCTTCCTTCGTCAGAAAATCGCTGTTATAGCCAAAAGCTATCTTCCAGTATTCTGGCTTCCAGGACCGTAATCGGGTGTGGAAAACTTTCTACTCCGACGTAAAATGACGAGAGGGATTGAATGTCGCAAGCAGAATTCAAATCAGATCCTTCCTTCGTCAGAAAACCGCTGTTATAGCCAAAAGCTATCTTCCAGTATTCTGGCTTCCAGGACCGTAATCGAGTGTGGAAAACATGCTATTCCGACGTAAAATGACGAGAGGAATCGAATGCCGCAAGCAGAATTCAAATCAGATCCTTCCATCGTCAGAAAACCGCTGTTATAGCCAAAAGCTATCTTCCAGTATTCTGGCTTCCAGGACCGTAATCGGGTGTGGAAATCTTTCTACTCCGACGTAAAATGACGAGAGGGATTGAATGTCGCAAGCAGAATTCAAATCAGATCCTTCCTTCGTCAGAAAACCGCTGTTATAGCCAAAAGCTATCTTCCAGTATTCTGGCTTCCAGGACCGTAATCGGGTGTGGAAAACATGCTATTCCGACGTAAAATGACGAGAGGAATCGAATGCCGCAAGCAGAATTCAAATCAGAGACTGCCTTCGTCAGAAATCGCTCCTGTTTCCAAAACCTATCTTCCAGTATTGAGGCTGCCAGGATCGTACTCGGGTGTGGAAAACATGTTATTCCGACGTAATATGGCGAGAGGAATCGAATGCCGCGAGCAGAATTCAAATCAGAGCCTTCCTTCGTCAGAAAATCGCTGCTGTATCCAAAACCTATCTTCCAGTATTGAGGCTGCCAGGATCGTACTCGGGTGTGGAAAACATGCTATTCCGACGTAAAATGACGAGAGGAATCGAATGCCGCAAGCAGAATTCAAATCAGAGACTGCCTTCGTCAGAAAACCGCTGTTATAGCCAAAAGCTATCTTCCAGTATTCTGGCTGCCAGGATCGTAATCGGGTGTGGAAAACATGCTATTCCGACGTAAAATGACGAGAGGGATCGAATGCCGCGAACAGAATTCAAATCAGAGCCTTGCTTCGTCAGAAAATCGCTCCTGTATCCAAAACATATCTTCCAGTATTGAGGCTGCCAGGATCGTACTCGGGTGTGGAAAACATGTTATTCCGACGTAATATGGCGAGAGGAATCGAATGCCGCGAGCAGAATTCAAATCAGAGCCTTCCTTCGTCAGAAAATCGCTGCTGTATCCAAAACCTATCTTCCAGTATTGAGGCTGCCAGGATCGTACTCGGGTGTGGAAAACATGCTATTCCGACGTAAAAAGACGAGAGGAATCGAATGCCGCAAGCAGAATTCAAATCAGAGACTGCCTTCGTCAGAAAACCGCTGTTATAGCCAAAAGCTATCTTCCAGTATTCTGGCTTCCAGGACCGTAATCGGGTGTGGAAAACTTTCTACTCCGACGTAAAATGACGAGAGGGATCGAATGCCGCGAACAGAATTCAAATCAGAGCCTTCCTTCGTCAGAAAATCGCTCCTGTATCCAAAACATATCTTCCAGTATTGAGGCTGCCAGGATCGTACTCGGGTGTGGAAAACATGCTATTCCGACGTAAAATGGCGAGAGGAATCGAATGCCGCGAGCAGAATTCAAATCAGAGCCTTCCTTCGTCAGAAAATCGCTCCTGTATCCAAAACCTATCACCCAGTATTCTGGCTTCCAGGACCGTAATCGGGTGTGGAAAACATGCTATTCCGACGTAAAATGACGAGAGGAATCGAATGCCGCAAGCAGAATTCAAATCAGATCCTTCCTTCGTCAGAAAACCGCTGTTATAGCCAAAAGCTATCTTCCAGTATTCTGGCTTCCAGGACCGTAATCGGGTGTGGAAAACATTCTACTCCGATGTAAAATGACGAGAGGGATCGAATGCCGCAAGCAGAATTCAAATCAGAGCCTCACTTCGTCATAAAGTCGCTGTTATTGCCAAAACCTATCTCCCAGTATTCTGGCTTCCAGGACCGTAATCGGGTGTAGAAAACATGCTATTCCGACGTAAAATGACGAGAGGGATCGAATGCCGCAAGCAGAATTCAAATCAGAGCCTTCCTTCGTCAGAAAATCGCTCCTGTATCCAAAACCTATCTCCCAGTATTCTGGCTTCCAGGACCGTAATCGGGTGTGGAAAACATGCTATTCCGACGTAAAATGACGAGAGGGATCGAATGCCGCGAGCAGAATTCAAATCAGAGACTGCCTTCGTCAGAAAACCGCTGTCATAGCCAAAAGCTATCTTCCAGTATTCTGGCTGCCAGGATCGTAATCGGGTGTGGAAAACATGCTATTCCGACGTAAAATGACGAGAGGGATCGAATGCCGCGAACAGAATTCAAATCAGAGCCTTCCTTCGTCAGAAAATCGCTCCTGTATCCAAAACCTATCTTCCAGTATTGAGGCTGCCAGGATCGTACTCGGGTGTGGAAAACATGTTATTCCGACGTAATATGGCGAGAGGAATCGAATGCCGCGAGCAGAATTCAAATCAGATCCTTCCATCGTCAGAAAACCGCTGTTATAGCCAAAAGCTATCTTCCAGTATTCTGGCTTCCAGGACCGTAATCGGGTGTGGAAAACTTTCTACTCCGACGTAAAATGACGAGAGGGATTGAATGTCGCAAGCAGAATTCAAATCAGATCCTTCCTTCGTCAGAAAACCGCTGTTATAGCCAAAAGCTATCTTCCAGTATTCTGGCTTCCAGGACCGTAATCGGGTGTGGAAAACATTCTACTCCGACGTAAAATGACGAGAGGGATTGAATGTCGCAAGCAGAATTCAAATCAGATCCTTCCTTCGTCAGAAAACCGCTGTTATAGCCAAAAGCTATCTTCCAGTATTCTGGCTTCCAGGACCGTAATCGGGTGTGGAAAACATGCTATTCCGACGTAAAATGACGAGAGGAATCGAATGCCGCAAGCAGAATTCAAATCAGATCCTTCCATCGTCAGAAAACCGCTGTTATAGCCAAAAGCTATCTTCCAGTATTCTGGCTTCCAGGACCGTAATCGGGTGTGGAAAACTTTCTACTCCGACGTAAAATGACGAGAGGGATTGAATGTCGCAAGCAGAATTCAAATCAGATCCTTCCTTCGTCAGAAAACCGCTGTTATAGCCAAAAGCTATCTTCCAGTATTCTGGCTTCCAGGACCGTAATCGGGTGTGGAAAACATGCTATTCCGACGTAAAATGACGAGAGGAATCGAATGCCGCAAGCAGAATTCAAATCAGAGACTGCCTTCGTCAGAAATCGCTCCTGTTTCCAAAACCTATCTTCCAGTATTGAGGCTGCCAGGATCGTACTCGGGTGTGGAAAACATGTTATTCCGACGTAATATGGCGAGAGGAATCGAATGCCGCGAGCAGAATTCAAATCAGAGCCTTCCTTCGTCAGAAAATCGCTGCTGTATCCAAAACCTATCTTCCAGTATTGAGGCTGCCAGGATCGTACTCGGGTGTGGAAAACATGCTATTCCGACGTAAAATGACGAGAGGAATCGAATGCCGCAAGCAGAATTCAAATCAGAGACTGCCTTCGTCAGAAAACCGCTGTTATAGCCAAAAGCTATCTTCCAGTATTCAGGCTGCCAGGATCGTAATCGGGTGTGGAAAACATGCTATTCCGACGTAAAATGACGAGAGGGATCGAATGCCGCGAACAGAATTCAAATCAGAGCCTTCCTTCGTCAGAAAATCGCTCCTGTATCCAAAACATATCTTCCAGTATTGAGGCTGCCAGGATCGTACTCGGGTGTGGAAAACATGTTATTCCGACGTAATATGGCGAGAGGAATCGAATGCCGCGAGCAGAATTCAAATCAGAGCCTTCCTTCGTCAGAAAATCGCTGCTGTATCCAAAACCTATCTTCCAGTATTGAGGCTGCCAGGATCGTAATCGGGTGTGGAAAACATGCTATTCCGACGTAAAATGACGAGAGGAATCGAATGCCGCAAGCAGAATTCAAATCAGAGACTGCCTTCGTCAGAAAACCGCTGTTATAGCCAAAAGCTATCTTCCAGTATTCTGGCTTCCAGGACCGTAATCGGGTGTGGAAAACTTTCTACTCCGACGTAAAATGACGAGAGGGATCGAATGCCGCGAACAGAATTCAAATCAGAGCCTTCCTTCGTCAGAAAATCGCTGTTATAGCCAAAAGCTATCTTCCAGTATTCTGGCTTCCAGGACCGTAATCGGGTGTGGAAAACATTCTACTCCGACGTAAAATGACGAGAGGGATTGAATGTCGCAAGCAGAATTCAAATCAGATCCTTCCTTCGTCAGAAAACCGCTGTTATAGCCAAAAGCTATCTTCCAGTATTCTGGCTTCCAGGACCGTAATCGGGTGTGGAAAACATGCTATTCCGACGTAAAATGACGAGAGGAATCGAATGCCGCAAGCAGAATTCAAATCAGATCCTTCCTTCGTCAGAAAACCGCTGTTATAGCCAAAAGCTATCTTCCAGTATTCTGGCTTCCAGGACCGTAATCGGGTGTGGAAATCTTTCTACTCCGACGTAAAATGACGAGAGGGATTGAATGTCGCAAGCAGAATTCAAATCAGATCCTTCCTTCGTCAGAAAACCGCTGTTATAGCCAAAAGCTATCTTCCAGTATTCTGGCTTCCAGGACCGTAATCGGGTGTGGAAAACATGCTATTCCGACGTAAAATGACGAGAGGAATCGAATGCCGCAAGCAGAATTCAAATCAGAGACTGCCTTCGTCAGAAATCGCTCCTGTTTCCAAAACCTATCTTCCAGTATTGAGGCTGCCAGGATCGTACTCGGGTGTGGAAAACATGTTATTCCGACGTAATATGGCGAGAGGAATCGAATGCCGCGAGCAGAATTCAAATCAGAGCCTTCCTTCGTCAGAAAATCGCTGCTGTATCCAAAACCTATCTTCCAGTATTGAGGCTGCCAGGATCGTACTCGGGTGTGGAAAACATGCTATTCCGACGTAAAATGACGAGAGGAATCGAATGCCGCAAGCAGAATTCAAATCAGAGACTGCCTTCGTCAGAAAACCGCTGTTATAGCCAAAAGCTATCTTCCAGTATTCTGGCTGCCAGGATCGTAATCGGGTGTGGAAAACATGCTATTCCGACGTAAAATGACGAGAGGGATCGAATGCCGCGAACAGAATTCAAATCAGAGCCTTGCTTCGTCAGAAAATCGCTCCTGTATCCAAAACATATCTTCCAGTATTGAGGCTGCCAGGATCGTACTCGGGTGTGGAAAACATGTTATTCCGACGTAATATGGCGAGAGGAATCGAATGCCGCGAGCAGAATTCAAATCAGAGCCTTCCTTCGTCAGAAAATCGCTGCTGTATCCAAAACCTATCTTCCAGTATTGAGGCTGCCAGGATCGTACTCGGGTGTGGAAAACATGCTATTCCGACGTAAAATGACGAGAGGAATCGAATGCCGCAAGCAGAATTCAAATCAGATCCTTCCATCGTCAGAAAACCGCTGTTATAGCCAAAAGCTATCTTCCAGTATTCTGGCTTCCAGGACCGTAATCGGGTGTGGAAATCTTTCTACTCCGACGTAAAATGACGAGAGGGATTGAATGTCGCAAGCAGAATTCAAATCAGATCCTTCCTTCGTCAGAAAACCGCTGTTATAGCCAAAAGCTATCTTCCAGTATTCTGGCTTCCAGGACCGTAATCGGGTGTGGAAAACATGCTATTCCGACGTAAAATGACGAGAGGAATCGAATGCCGCAAGCAGAATTCAAATCAGAGACTGCCTTCGTCAGAAATCGCTCCTGTTTCCAAAACCTATCTTCCAGTATTGAGGCTGCCAGGATCGTACTCGGGTGTGGAAAACATGTTATTCCGACGTAATATGGCGAGAGGAATCGAATGCCGCGAGCAGAATTCAAATCAGAGCCTTCCTTCGTCAGAAAATCGCTGCTGTATCCAAAACCTATCTTCCAGTATTGAGGCTGCCAGGATCGTACTCGGGTGTGGAAAACATGCTATTCCGACGTAAAATGACGAGAGGAATCGAATGCCGCAAGCAGAATTCAAATCAGAGACTGCCTTCGTCAGAAAACCGCTGTTATAGCCAAAAGCTATCTTCCAGTATTCTGGCTGCCAGGATCGTAATCGGGTGTGGAAAACATGCTATTCCGACGTAAAATGACGAGAGGGATCGAATGCCGCGAACAGAATTCAAATCAGAGCCTTGCTTCGTCAGAAAATCGCTCCTGTATCCAAAACATATCTTCCAGTATTGAGGCTGCCAGGATCGTACTCGGGTGTGGAAAACATGTTATTCCGACGTAATATGGCGAGAGGAATCGAATGCCGCGAGCAGAATTCAAATCAGAGCCTTCCTTCGTCAGAAAATCGCTGCTGTATCCAAAACCTATCTTCCAGTATTCAGGCTGCCAGGATCGTACTCGGGTGTGGAAAACATGCTATTCCGACGTAAAATGACGAGAGGAATCGAATGCCGCAAGCAGAATTCAAATCAGAGACTGCCTTCGTCAGAAAACCGCTGTTATAGCCAAAAGCTATCTTCCAGTATTCTGGCTTCCAGGACCGTAATCGGGTGTGGAAAACTTTCTACTCCGACGTAAAATGACGAGAGGGATCGAATGCCGCGAACAGAATTCAAATCAGAGCCTTCCTTCGTCAGAAAATCGCTCCTGTATCCAAAACATATCTTCCAGTATTGAGGCTGCCAGGATCGTACTCGGGTGTGGAAAACATGCTATTCCGACGTAAAATGGCGAGAGGAATCGAATGCCGCGAGCAGAATTCAAATCAGAGCCTTCCTTCGTCAGAAAATCGCTCCTGTATCCAAAACCTATCACCCAGTATTCTGGCTTCCAGGACCGTAATCGGGTGTGGAAAACATGCTATTCCGACGTAAAATGACGAGAGGGATCGAATGCCGCGAGCAGAATTCAAATCGGAGCCTTCCTTCGTCAGAAAATCGCTCCTGTATCCAAAACCTATCTCCCACTATTCTGGCTTCCAGGACCGTAATCGGGTGTGGAAAACTTGCTATTCCGACGTAAAATGACGAGAGGGATCGAATGCCGCGAGCAGAATTCAAATCAGATCCTACCTTCGTCAGAAAACCGCTGTTATAGCCAAAAGCTATCTTCCAGTATTCAGGCTGCCAGGATCGTAATCGGGTGTGGAAAATATGCTATTCCGACGTAAAATGACGAGAGGGATCGAATGCCGCGAGCAGAATTCAAATCAGAGCCTTCCTTCGTCAGAAAATCGCTCCTGTATCCAAAACCTATCTCCCAGTATTCTGGCTTCCAGGATCGTACTCGGGTGTGGAAAACATGTTATTCCGACGTAATATGGCGAGAGGAATCGAATGCCGCGAGCAGAATTCAAATCAGAGCCTTCCTTCGTCAGAAAATCGCTGCTGTATCCAAAACCTATCTTCCAGTATTGAGGCTGCCAGGATCGTACTCGGGTGTGGAAAACATGCTATTCCGACGTAAAATGACGAGAGGAATCGAATGCCGCAAGCAGAATTCAAATCAGAGACTGCCTTCGTCAGAAAACCGCTGTTATAGCCAAAAGCTATCTTCCAGTATTCTGGCTTCCAGGACCGTAATCGGGTGTGGAAAACTTTCTACTCCGACGTAAAATGACGAGAGGGATCGAATGCCGCGAACAGAATTCAAATCAGAGCCTTCCTTCGTCAGAAAATCGCTGTTATAGCCAAAAGCTATCTTCCAGTATTCTGGCTTCCAGGACCGTAATCGGGTGTGGAAAACTTTCTACTCCGACGTAAAATGACGAGAGGGATTGAATGTCGCAAGCAGAATTCAAATCAGATCCTTCCTTCGTCAGAAAACCGCTGTTATAGCCAAAAGCTATCTTCCAGTATTCTGGCTTCCAGGACCGTAATCGGGTGTGGAAAACATGCTATTCCGACGTAAAATGACGAGAGGAATCGAATGCCGCAAGCAGAATTCAAATCAGATCCTTCCATCGTCAGAAAACCGCTGTTATAGCCAAAAGCTATCTTCCAGTATTCTGGCTTCCAGGACCGTAATCGGGTGTGGAAATCTTTCTACTCCGACGTAAAATGACGAGAGGGATTGAATGTCGCAAGCAGAATTCAAATCAGATCCTTCCTTCGTCAGAAAACCGCTGTTATAGCCAAAAGCTATCTTCCAGTATTCTGGCTTCCAGGACCGTAATCGGGTGTGGAAAACATGCTATTCCGACGTAAAATGACGATAGGAATCGAATGCCGCAAGCAGAATTCAAATCAGAGCCTGCCTTCGTCAGAAATCGCTCCTGTTTCCAAAACCTATCTTCCAGTATTGAGGCTGCCAGGATCGTACTCGGGTGTGGAAAACATGTTATTCCGACGTAATATGGCGAGAGGAATCGAATGCCGCGAGCAGAATTCAAATCAGAGCCTTCCTTCGTCAGAAAATCGCTGCTGTATCCAAAACCTATCTTCCAGTATTGAGGCTGCCAGGATCGTAATCGGGTGTGGAAAACATGCTATTCCGACGTAAAATGACGAGAGGAATCGAATGCCGCAAGCAGAATTCAAATCAGAGACTGCCTTCGTCAGAAAACCGCTGTTATAGCCAAAAGCTATCTTCCAGTATTCTGGCTTCCAGGACCGTAATCGGGTGTGGAAAACATTCTACTCCGACGTAAAATGACGAGAGGGATCGAATGCCGCGAACAGAATTCAAATCAGAGCCTTCCTTCGTCAGAAAATCGCTCCTGTATCCAAAACATATCTTCCAGTATTGAGGCTGCCAGGATCGTACTCGGGTGTGGAAAACATGCTATTCCGACGTAAAATGGCGAGAGGAATCGAATGCCGCGAGCAGAATTCAAATCAGAGCCTTCCTTCGTCAGAAAATCGCTCCTGTATCTAAAACCTATCACCCAGTATTCTGGCTTCCAGGACCGTAATCGGGTGTGGAAAACATGCTATTCCGACGTAAAATGACGAGAGGGATCGAATGCCGCGAGCAGAATTCAAATCGGAGCCTTCCTTCGTCAGAAAATCGCTCCTGTATCCAAAACCTATCTCCCACTATTCTGGCTTCCAGGACCGTAATCGGGTGTGGAAAACTTGCTATTCCGACGTAAAATGACGAGAGGGATCGAATGCCGCGAGCAGAATTCAAATCAGATCCTACCTTCGTCAGAAAACCGCTGTTATAGCCAAAAGCTATCTTCCAGTATTCAGGCTGCCAGGATCGTAATCGGGTGTGGAAAATATGCTATTCCGACGTAAAATGACGAGAGGAATCGAATGCCGCAAGCAGAATTCAAATCAGATCCTTCCTTCGTCAGAAAACCGCTGTTATAGCCAAAAGCTATCTTCCAGTATTCTGGCTTCCAGGACCGTAATCGGGTGTGGAAAACATTCTACTCCGATGTAAAATGACGAGAGGGATCGAATGCCGCAAGCAGAATTCAAATCAGAGCCTCACTTCGTCATAAAGTCGCTGTTATTGCCAAAACCTATCTCCCAGTATTCTGGCTTCCAGGACCGTAATCGGGTGTGGAAAACTTTCTACTCCGACGTAAAATGACGAAAGGAATCGAATGCCGCGAGCAGAATGCAAATCAGAGCCTTCCTTCGTCAGAAAATCGCTCCTGTATCCAAAACATATCTTCCAGTATTGAGGCTGCCAGGATCGTACTCGGGTGTGGAAAACATGTTATTCCGACGTAATATGGCGAGAGGAATCGAATGCCGCGAGCAGAATTCAAATCAGAGCCTTCCTTCGTCAGAAAATCGCTGCTGTATCCAAAACCTATCTTCCAGTATTGAGGCTGCCAGGATCGTACTCGGGTGTGGAAAACATGCTATTCCGACGTAAAATGACGAGAGGAATCGAATGCCGCGAGCAGAATTCAAATCAGAGCCTTCCTTCGTCAGAAAATCGCTGCTGTATCCAAAACATATCTTCCAGTATTGAGGCTGCCAGGATCGTACTCGGGTGTGGAAAACATGCTATTCCGACGTAAAATGGCGAGAGGAATCGAATGCCGCGAGCAGAATTCAAATCAGAGCCTTCCTTCGTCAGAAAATCGCTGCTGTATCCAAAACCTATCTTCCAGTATTGAGGCTGCCAGGATCGTACTCGGGTGTGGAAAACATGCTATTCCGACGTAAAATGACGAGAGGAATCGAATGCCGCAAGCAGAATTCAAATCAGAGCCTTCCTTCGTCAGAAAATCGCTCCTGTATCCAAAACCTATCTCCCAGTATTCTGGCTTCCAGGACCGTAATCGGGTGTGGAAAACATGCTATTCCGACGTAAAATGACGAGAGGGATCGAATGCCGCGAGCAGAATTCAAATCAGAGCCTTCCTTCGTCAGAAAATCGCTCCTGTATCCAAAACATATCTTCCAGTATTGAGGCTGCCAGGATCGTACTCGGGTGTGGAAAACATGCTATTCCGACGTAAAATGGCGAGAGGAATCGAATGCCGTGAGCAGAACTCAAATCAGATCCTACCTTCGTCAGAAAACCGCTGTTATAGCCAAAAGCTATCTTCCAGTATTCAGGCTGCCAGGATCGTAATCGGGTGTGGAAAACATGCTATTCCGACGTAAAATGACGAGAGGGATCGAATGCCGCGAGCAGAATTCAAATCAGAGCCTTCCTTCGTCAGAAAATCGCTCCTGTATCCAAAACATATCTTCCAGTATTGAGGCTGCCAGGATCGTACTCGGGTGTGGAAAACATGCTATTCCGACGTAAAATGGCGAGAGGAATCGAATGCCGCAAGCAGAATTCAAATCAGATCCTTCCTTCGTCAGAAAACCGCTGTTATAGCCAAAAGCTATCTTCCAGTATTCTGGCTTCCAGGACCGTAATCGGGTGTGGAAAACTTTCTACTCCGACGTAAAATGACGAGAGGGATCGAATGTCGCAAGCAGAATTCAAATCAGATCCTTCCTTCGTCAGAAAACCGCTGTTATAGCCAAAAGCTATCTTCCAGTATTCTGGCTTCCAGGACCGTAATCGGGTGTGGAAAACATGCTATTCCGACGTAAAATGACGAGAGGAATCGAATGCCGCAAGCAGAATTCAAATCAGAGACTGCCTTCGTCAGAAATCGCTCCTGTTTCCAAAACCTATCTTCCAGTATTGAGGCTGCCAGGATCGTACTCGGGTGTGGAAAACATGCTATTCCGACGTAATATGGCGAGAGGAATCGAATGCCGCGAGCAGAATTCAAATCAGAGCCTTCCTTCGTCAGAAAATCGCTGCTGGATCCAAAACCTATCTTCCAGTATTGAGGCTGCCAGGATCGTACTCGGGTGTGGAAAACATGCTATTCCGACGTAAAATGACGAGAGGAATCGAATGCCGCAAGCAGAATTCAAATCAGAGCCTGCCTTCGTCAGAAAACCGCTGTTATAGCCAAAAGCTATCTTCCAGTATTCTGGCTTCCAGGACCGTAATCGGGTGTGGAAAACTTTCTACTCCGACGTAAAATGACGAGAGGGATCGAATGCCGCGAACAGAATTCAAATCAGAGCCTTCCTTCGTCAGAAAATCGCTCCTGTATCCAAAACCTATCTTCCAGTATTGAGGCTGCCAGGATCGTACTCGGGTGTGGAAAACATGCTATTCCGACGTAAAATGGCGAGAGGAATCGAATGCCGCGAGCAGAATTCAAATCAGAGCCTTCCTTCGTCAGAAAATCGCTCCTGTATCCAAAACCTATCACCCAGTATTCTGGCTTCCAGGACCGTAATCGGGTGTGGAAAACATGCTATTCCGACGTAAAATGACGAGAGGGATCGAATGCCGCGAGCAGAATTCAAATCGGAGCCTTCCTTCGTCAGAAAATCGCTCCTGTATCCAAAACCTATCTCCCACTATTCTGGCTTCCAGGACCGTAATCGGGTGTGGAAAACTTGCTATTCCGACGTAAAATGACGAGAGGGATCGAATGCCGCGAGCAGAATTCAAATCAGATCCTACCTTCGTCAGAAAACCGCTGTTATAGCCAAAAGCTATCTTCCAGTATTCAGGCTGCCAGGATCGTAATCGGGTGTGGAAAATATGCTATTCCGACGTAAAATGACGAGAGGAATCGAATGCCGCAAGCAGAATTCAAATCAGATCCTTCCTTCGTCAGAAAACCGCTGTTATAGCCAAAAGCTATCTTCCAGTATTCTGGCTTCCAGGACCGTAATCGGGTGTGGAAAACATTCTACTCCGATGTAAAATGACGAGAGGGATCGAATGCCGCAAGCAGAATTCAAATCAGAGCCTCACTTCGTCATAAAGTCGCTGTTATTGCCAAAACCTATCTCCCAGTATTCTGGCTTCCAGGACCGTAATCGGGTGTGGAAAACTTTCTACTCCGACGTAAAATGACGAGAGGGATTGAATGTCGCGAACAGAATTCAAATCAGAGCCTTCCTTCGTCAGAAAATCGCTCCTGTATCCAAAACATATCTTCCAGTATTGAGGCTGCCAGGATCGTACTCGGGTGTGGAAAACATGCTATTCCGACGTAATATGGCGAGAGGAATCGAATGCCGCGAGCAGAATTCAAATCAGAGCCTTCCTTCGTCAGAAAATCGCTGCTGTATCCAAAACCTATCTTCCAGTATTGAGGCTGCCAGGATCGTACTCGGGTGTGGAAAACATGCTATTCCGACGTAAAATGACGAGAGGAATCGAATGCCGCGAGCAGAATTCAAATCAGAGCCTTCCTTCGTCAGAAAATCGCTGCTGTATCCAAAACATATCTTCCAGTATTGAGGCTGCCAGGATCGTACTCGGGTGTGGAAAACATGCTATTCCGACGTAAAATGGCGAGAGGAATCGAATGCCGCGAGCAGAATTCAAATCAGAGCCTTCCTTCGTCAGAAAATCGCTGCTGTATCCAAAACCTATCTTCCAGTATTGAGGCTGCCAGGATCGTACTCGGGTGTGGAAAACATGCTATTCCGACGTAAAATGACGAGAGGAATCGAATGCCGCGAGCAGAATTCAAATCAGAGCCTTCCTTCGTCAGAAAATCGCTGCTGTATCCAAAACATATCTTCCAGTATTGAGGCTGCCAGGATCGTACTCGGGTGTGGAAAACATGCTATTCCGACGTAAAATGGCGAGAGGAATCGAATGCCGCGAGCAGAATTCAAATCAGAGCCTTCCTTCGTCAGAAAATCGCTGCTGTATCCAAAACCTATCTTCCAGTATTGAGGCTGCCAGGATCGTACTCGGGTGTGGAAAACATGCTATTCCGACGTAAAATGACGAGAGGAATCGAATGCCGCAAGCAGAATTCAAATCAGAGCCTTCCTTCGTCAGAAAATCGCTCCTGTATCCAAAACCTATCTCCCAGTATTCTGGCTTCCAGGACCGTAATCGGGTGTGGAAAACATGCTATTCCGACGTAAAATGACGAGAGGGATCGAATGCCGCGAGCAGAATTCAAATCAGAGCCTTCCTTCGTCAGAAAATCGCTCCTGTATCCAAAACATATCTTCCAGTATTGAGGCTGCCAGGATCGTACTCGGGTGTGGAAAACATGCTATTCCGACGTAAAATGGCGAGAGGAATCGAATGCCGTGAGCAGAACTCAAATCAGATCCTTCCTTCGTCAGAAAACCGCTGTTATAGCCAAAAGCTATCTTCCAGTATTCAGGCTGCCAGGATCGTAATCGGGTGTGGAAAACATGCTATTCCGACGTAAAATGACGAGAGGGATCGAATGCCGCGAGCAGAATTCAAATCAGAGCCTTCCTTCGTCAGAAAATCGCTCCTGTATCCAAAACATATCTTCCAGTATTGAGGCTGCCAGGATCGTACTCGGGTGTGGAAAACATGCTATTCCGACGTAAAATGGCGAGAGGAATCGAATGCCGCAAGCAGAATTCAAATCAGAGCCTTCCTTCGTCAGAAAACCGCTGTTAGAGCCAAAAGCTATCACCCAGTATTCTGGCTTCCAGGACCGTAATCGGGTGTGGAAAACTTTCTACTCCGACGTAAAATGACGAGAGGGATTGAATGTCGCAAGCAGAATTCAAATCAGATCCTTCCTTCGTCAGAAAACCGCTGTTATAGCCAAAACCTATCTTCCAGTATTCTGGCTTCCAGGATCGTAATCGGGTGTGGAAAACATGCTATTCCGACGTAAAATGACGAGAGGGATCGAATGCCGCGAGCAGAATTCAAATCAGAGCTTTCCTTCGTCAGAAAATCGCTCCTGTATCCAAAACCTATCTCCCAGTATTCTGGCTTCCAGGACCGTAATCGGGTGTGGAAAACATGCTATTCCGACGTAAAATGACGAGAGGGATCGAATGCCGCGAGCAGAATTCAAATCAGAGCCTTCCTTCGTCAGAAAATCGCTCCTGTATCCAAAACCTATCTCCCAGTATTCTGGCTTCCAGGACCGTAATCGGGTGTGGAAAACATGCTATTCCGACGTAAAATGACGAGAGGGATCGAATGCCGCAAGCAGAATTCAAATCAGAGCTTTCCTTCGTCAGAAAATCGCTCCTGTATCCAAAACCTATCTCCCAGTATTCTGGCTTCCAGGACCGTAATCGGGTGTGGAAAACATGCTATTCCGACGTAAAATGACGAGAGGGATCGAATGCCGCGAGCAGAATTCAAATCAGAGCCTTCCTTCGTCAGAAAATCGCTGCTGTATCCAAAACCTATCTTCCAGTATTGAGGCTGCCAGGATCGTACTCGGGTGTGGAAAACATGCTATTCCGACGTAAAATGACGAGAGGAATCGAATGCCGCAAGCAGAATTCAAATCAGAGACTGCCTTCGTCAGAAAACCGCTGTTATAGTCAAAACCTATCTTCCAGTATTCTGGCTTCCAGGACCGTAATCGGGTGTGGAAAACATGCTACTCCGACGTAAAATGACGAGAGGGATCGAATGCCGCGAACAGAATTCAAATCAGAGCCTTCCTTCGTCAGAAAATCGCTGCTGTATCCAAAACATATCTTCCAGTATTGAGGCTGCCAGGATCGTACTCGGGTGTGGAAAACATGCTATTCCGACGTAAAATGGCGAGAGGAATCGAATGCCGCGAGCAGAATTCAAATCAGAGCCTTCCTTCGTCAGAAAATCGCTCCTGTATCCAAAACCTATCACCCAGTATTCTGGCTTCCAGGACCGTAATCGGGTGTGGAAAACATGCTATTCCGACGTAAAATGACGAGAGGGATCGAATGCCGCGAGCAGAATTCAAATCGGAGCCTTCCTTCGTCAGAAAATCGCTCCTGTATCCAAAACCTATCTCCCACTATTCTGGCTTCCAGGACCGTAATCGGGTGTGGAAAACTTGCTATTCCGACGTAAAATGACGAGAGGGATCGAATGCCGCGAGCAGAATTCAAATCAGATCCTACCTTCGTCAGAAAACCGCTGTTATAGCCAAAAGCTATCTTCCAGTATTCAGGCTGCCAGGATCGTAATCGGGTGTGGAAAATATGCTATTCCGACGTAAAATGACGAGAGGAATCGAATGCCGCAAGCAGAATTCAAATCAGATCCTTCCTTCGTCAGAAAACCGCTGTTATAGCCAAAAGCTATCTTCCAGTATTCTGGCTTCCAGGACCGTAATCGGGTGTGGAAAACATTCTACTCCGATGTAAAATGACGAGAGGGATCGAATGCCGCAAGCAGAATTCAAATCAGAGCCTCACTTCGTCATAAAGTCGCTGTTATTGCCAAAACCTATCTCCCAGTATTCTGGCTTCCAGGACCGTAATCGGGTGTGGAAAACTTTCTACTCCGACGTAAAATGACGAGAGGGATTGAATGTCGCGAACAGAATTCAAATCAGAGCCTTCCTTCGTCAGAAAATCGCTCCTGTATCCAAAACATATCTTCCAGTATTGAGGCTGCCAGGATCGTACTCGGGTGTGGAAAACATGTTATTCCGACGTAATATGGCGAGAGGAATCGAATGCCGCGAGCAGAATTCAAATCAGAGCCTTCCTTCGTCAGAAAATCGCTGCTGTATCCAAAACCTATCTTCCAGTATTGAGGCTGCCAGGATCGTACTCGGGTGTGGAAAACATGCTATTCCGACGTAAAATGACGAGAGGAATCGAATGCCGCGAGCAGAATTCAAATCAGAGCCTTCCTTCGTCAGAAAATCGCTGCTGTATCCAAAACATATCTTCCAGTATTGAGGCTGCCAGGATCGTACTCGGGTGTGGAAAACATGCTATTCCGACGTAAAATGGCGAGAGGAATCGAATGCCGCGAGCAGAATTCAAATCAGAGCCTTCCTTCGTCAGAAAATCGCTGCTGTATCCAAAACCTATCTTCCAGTATTGAGGCTGCCAGGATCGTACTCGGGTGTGGAAAACATGCTATTCCGACGTAAAATGACGAGAGGAATCGAATGCCGCAAGCAGAATTCAAATCAGAGCCTTCCTTCGTCAGAAAATCGCTCCTGTATCCAAAACCTATCTCCCAGTATTCTGGCTTCCAGGACCGTAATCGGGTGTGGAAAACATGCTATTCCGACGTAAAATGACGAGAGGGATCGAATGCCGCGAGCAGAATTCAAATCAGAGCCTTCCTTCGTCAGAAAATCGCTCCTGTATCCAAAACATATCTTCCAGTATTGAGGCTGCCAGGATCGTACTCGGGTGTGGAAAACATGCTATTCCGACGTAAAATGGCGAGAGGAATCGAATGCCGTGAGCAGAACTCAAATCAGATCCTACCTTCGTCAGAAAACCGCTGTTATAGCCAAAAGCTATCTTCCAGTATTCAGGCTGCCAGGATCGTAATCGGGTGTGGAAAACATGCTATTCCGACGTAAAATGACGAGAGGGATCGAATGCCGCGAGCAGAATTCAAATCAGAGCCTTCCTTCGTCAGAAAATCGCTCCTGTATCCAAAACATATCTTCCAGTATTGAGGCTGCCAGGATCGTACTCGGGTGTGGAAAACATGCTATTCCGACGTAAAATGGCGAGAGGAATCGAATGCCGCAAGCAGAATTCAAATCAGATCCTTCCTTCGTCAGAAAACCGCTGTTATAGCCAAAAGCTATCTTCCAGTATTCTGGCTTCCAGGACCGTAATCGGGTGTGGAAAACTTTCTACTCCGACGTAAAATGACGAGAGGGATTGAATGCCGCAAGCAGAATTCAAATCAGATCCTTCCTTCGTCAGAAAACCGCTGTTATAGCCAAAAGCTATCTTCCAGTATTCTGGCTTCCAGGACCGTAATCGGGTGTGGAAAACATGCTATTCCGACGTAAAATGACGAGAGGAATCGAATGCCGCAAGCAGAATTCAAATCAGAGACTGCCTTCGTCAGAAATCGCTCCTGTTTCCAAAACCTATCTTCCAGTATTGAGGCTGCCAGGATCGTACTCGGGTGTGGAAAACATGTTATTCCGACGTAATATGGCGAGAGGAATCGAATGCCGCGAGCAGAATTCAAATCAGAGCCTTCCTTCGTCAGAAAATCGCTGCTGTATCCAAAACCTATCTTCCAGTATTGAGGCTGCCAGGATCGTACTCGGGTGTGGAAAACATGCTATTCCGACGTAAAATGACGAGAGGAATCGAATGCCGCAAGCAGAATTCAAATCAGAGACTGCCTTCGTCAGAAAACCGCTGTTATAGCCAAAAGCTATCTTCCAGTATTCTGGCTTCCAGGACCGTAATCGGGTGTGGAAAACTTTCTACTCCGACGTAAAATGACGAGAGGGATCGAATGCCGCGAACAGAATTCAAATCAGAGCCTTCCTTCGTCAGAAAATCGCTCCTGTATCCAAAACATATCTTCCAGTATTGAGGCTGCCAGGATCGTACTCGGGTGTGGAAAACATGCTATTCCGACGTAAAATGGCGAGAGGAATCGAATGCCGCGAGCAGAATTCAAATCAGAGCCTTCCTTCGTCAGAAAATCGCTCCTGTATCCAAAACCTATCTCCCAGTATTCTGGCTTCCAGGACCGTAATCGGGTGTGGAAAACGTGCTATTCCGACGTAAAATGACGAGAGGGATCGAATGCCGCGAGCAGAATTCAAATCGGAGCCTTCCTTCGTCAGAAAATCGCTCCTGTATCCAAAACCTATCTCCCACTATTCTGGCTTCCAGGACCGTAATCGGGTGTGGAAAACTTGCTATTCCGACGTAAAATGACGAGAGGGATCGAATGCCGCGAGCAGAATTCAAATCAGATCCTACCTTCGTCAGAAAACCGCTGTTATAGCCAAAAGCTATCTTCCAGTATTCAGGCTGCCAGGATCGTAATCGGGTGTGGAAAATATGCTATTCCGACGTAAAATGACGAGAGGAATCGAATGCCGCAAGCAGAATTCAAATCAGATCCTTCCTTCGTCAGAAAACCGCTGTTATAGCCAAAAGCTATCTTCCAGTATTCTGGCTTCCAGGACCGTAATCGGGTGTGGAAAACATTCTACTCCGATGTAAAATGACGAGAGGGATCGAATGCCGCAAGCAGAATTCAAATCAGAGCCTCACTTCGTCATAAAGTCGCTGTTATTGCCAAAACCTATCTCCCAGTATTCTGGCTTCCAGGACCGTAATCGGGTGTGGAAAACTTTCTACTCCGACGTAAAATGACGAGAGGGATTGAATGTCGCGAACAGAATTCAAATCAGAGCCTTCCTTCGTCAGAAAATCGCTCCTGTATCCAAAACATATCTTCCAGTATTGAGGCTGCCAGGATCGTACTCGGGTGTGGAAAACATGTTATTCCGACGTAATATGGCGAGAGGAATCGAATGCCGCGAGCAGAATTCAAATCAGAGCCTTCCTTCGTCAGAAAATCGCTGCTGTATCCAAAACCTATCTTCCAGTATTGAGGCTGCCAGGATCGTACTCGGGTGTGGAAAACATGCTATTCCGACGTAAAATGACGAGAGGAATCGAATGCCGCGAGCAGAATTCAAATCAGAGCCTTCCTTCGTCAGAAAATCGCTGCTGTATCCAAAACATATCTTCCAGTATTGAGGCTGCCAGGATCGTACTCGGGTGTGGAAAACATGCTATTCCGACGTAAAATGGCGAGAGGAATCGAATGCCGCGAGCAGAATTCAAATCAGAGCCTTCCTTCGTCAGAAAATCGCTGCTGTATCCAAAACCTATCTTCCAGTATTGAGGCTGCCAGGATCGTACTCGGGTGTGGAAAACATGCTATTCCGACGTAAAATGACGAGAGGAATCGAATGCCGCGAGCAGAATTCAAATCAGAGCCTTCCTTCGTCAGAAAATCGCTGCTGTATCCAAAACATATCTTCCAGTATTGAGGCTGCCAGGATCGTACTCGGGTGTGGAAAACATGCTATTCCGACGTAAAATGGCGAGAGGAATCGAATGCCGCGAGCAGAATTCAAATCAGAGCCTTCCTTCGTCAGAAAATCGCTGCTGTATCCAAAACCTATCTTCCAGTATTGAGGCTGCCAGGATCGTACTCGGGTGTGGAAAACATGCTATTCCGACGTAAAATGACGAGAGGAATCGAATGCCGCAAGCAGAATTCAAATCAGAGCCTTCCTTCGTCAGAAAATCGCTCCTGTATCCAAAACCTATCTCCCAGTATTCTGGCTTCCAGGACCGTAATCGGGTGTGGAAAACATGCTATTCCGACGTAAAATGACGAGAGGGATCGAATGCCGCGAGCAGAATTCAAATCAGAGCCTTCCTTCGTCAGAAAATCGCTCCTGTATCCAAAACATATCTTCCAGTATTGAGGCTGCCAGGATCGTACTCGGGTGTGGAAAACATGCTATTCCGACGTAAAATGGCGAGAGGAATCGAATGCCGTGAGCAGAACTCAAATCAGATCCTTCCTTCGTCAGAAAACCGCTGTTATAGCCAAAAGCTATCTTCCAGTATTCAGGCTGCCAGGATCGTAATCGGGTGTGGAAAACATGCTATTCCGACGTAAAATGACGAGAGGGATCGAATGTCGCAAGCAGAATTCAAATCAGAGCCTTCCTTCGTCAGAAAATCGCTCCTGTATCCAAAACATATCTTCCAGTATTGAGGCTGCCAGGATCGTACTCGGGTGTGGAAAACATGCTATTCCGACGTAAAATGGCGAGAGGAATCGAATGCCGCAAGCAGAATTCAAATCAGAGCCTTCCTTCGTCTGAAAACCGCTGTTATAGCCAAAAGCTATCTTCCAGTATTCTGGCTTCCAGGACCGTAATCGGGTGTGGAAAACTTTCTACTCCGACGTAAAATGACGAGAGGGATTGAATGTCGCAAGCAGAATTCAAATCAGATCCTTCCTTCGTCAGAAAACCGCTGTTATAGCCAAAAGCTATCTTCCAGTATTCTGGCTTCCAGGACCGTAATCGGGTGTGGAAAACATGCTATTCCGACGTAAAATGACGAGAGGGATCGAATGCCGCGAGCAGAATTCAAATCAGAGCTTTCCTTCGTCAGAAAATCGCTCCTGTATCCAAAACCTATCTCCCAGTATTCTGGCATCCAGGACCGTAATCGGGTGTGGAAAACGTGCTATTCCGACGTAAAATGACGAGAGGGATCGAATGCCGCGAGCAGAATTCAAATCAGAGCTTTCCTTCGTCAGAAAATCGCTCCTGTATCCAAAACCTATCTCCCAGTATTCTGGCTTCCAGGACCGTAATCGGGTGTGGAAAACATGCTATTCCGACGTAAAATGACGAGAGGGATCGAATGCCGCGAGCAGAATTCAAATCAGAGCTTTCCTTCGTCAGAAAATCGCTCCTGTATCCAAAACCTATCTCCCAGTATTCTGGCTTCCAGGACCGTAATCGGGTGTGGAAAACATGCTATTCCGACGTAAAATGACGAGAGGGATCGAATGCCGCGAGCAGAATTCAAATCAGAGCCTTCCTTCGTCAGAAAATCGCTGCTGTATCCAAAACCTATCTTCCAGTATTGAGGCTGCCAGGATCGTACTCGGGTGTGGAAAACATGCTATTCCGACGTAAAATGACGAGAGGAATCGAATGCCGCAAGCAGAATTCAAATCAGAGCCTGCCTTCGTCAGAAAACCGCTGTTATAGCCAAAAGCTATCTTCCAGTATTCTGGCTTCCAGGACCGTAATCGGGTGTGGAAAACTTTCTACTCCGACGTAAAATGACGAGAGGGATCGAATGCCGCGAACAGAATTCAAATCAGAGCCTTCCTTCGTCAGAAAATCGCTCCTGTATCCAAAACATATCTTCCAGTATTGAGGCTGCCAGGATCGTACTCGGGTGTGGAAAACATGCTATTCCGACGTAAAATGGCGAGAGGAATCGAATGCCGCGAGCAGAATTCAAATCAGAGCCTTCCTTCGTCAGAAAATCGCTCCTGTATCCAAAACCTATCACCCAGTATTCTGGCTTCCAGGACCGTAATCGGGTGTGGAAAACATGCTATTCCGACGTAAAATGACGAGAGGGATCGAATGCCGCGAGCAGAATTCAAATCGGAGCCTTCCTTCGTCAGAAAATCGCTCCTGTATCCAAAACCTATCTCCCACTATTCTGGCTTCCAGGACCGTAATCGGGTGTGGAAAACTTGCTATTCCGACGTAAAATGACGAGAGGGATCGAATGCCGCGAGCAGAATTCAAATCAGATCCTACCTTCGTCAGAAAACCGCTGTTATAGCCAAAAGCTATCTTCCAGTATTCAGGCTGCCAGGATCGTAATCGGGTGTGGAAAATATGCTATTCCGACGTAAAATGACGAGAGGAATCGAATGCCGCAAGCAGAATTCAAATCAGATCCTTCCTTCGTCAGAAAACCGCTGTTATAGCCAAAAGCTATCTTCCAGTATTCTGGCTTCCAGGACCGTAATCGGGTGTGGAAAACATTCTACTCCGATGTAAAATGACGAGAGGGATCGAATGCCGCAAGCAGAATTCAAATCAGAGCCTCACTTCGTCATAAAGTCGCTGTTATTGCCAAAACCTATCTCCCAGTATTCTGGCTTCCAGGACCGTAATCGGGTGTGGAAAACTTTCTACTCCGACGTAAAATGACGAGAGGGATTGAATGTCGCGAACAGAATTCAAATCAGAGCCTTCCTTCGTCAGAAAATCGCTCCTGTATCCAAAACATATCTTCCAGTATTGAGGCTGCCAGGATCGTACTCGGGTGTGGAAAACATGTTATTCCGACGTAATATGGCGAGAGGAATCGAATGCCGCGAGCAGAATTCAAATCAGAGCCTTCCTTCGTCAGAAAATCGCTGCTGTATCCAAAACCTATCTTCCAGTATTGAGGCTGCCAGGATCGTACTCGGGTGTGGAAAACATGCTATTCCGACGTAAAATGACGAGAGGAATCGAATGCCGCGAGCAGAATTCAAATCAGAGCCTTCCTTCGTCAGAAAATCGCTGCTGTATCCAAAACATATCTTCCAGTATTGAGGCTGCCAGGATCGTACTCGGGTGTGGAAAACATGCTATTCCGACGTAAAATGGCGAGAGGAATCGAATGCCGCGAGCAGAATTCAAATCAGAGCCTTCCTTCGTCAGAAAATCGCTGCTGTATCCAAAACCTATCTTCCAGTATTGAGGCTGCCAGGATCGTACTCGGGTGTGGAAAACATGCTATTCCGACGTAAAATGACGAGAGGAATCGAATGCCGCAAGCAGAATTCAAATCAGAGCCTTCCTTCGTCAGAAAATCGCTCCTGTATCCAAAACCTATCTCCCAGTATTCTGGCTTCCAGGACCGTAATCGGGTGTGGAAAACATGCTATTCCGACGTAAAATGACGAGAGGGATCGAATGCCGCGAGCAGAATTCAAATCAGAGCCTTCCTTCGTCAGAAAATCGCTCCTGTATCCAAAACATATCTTCCAGTATTGAGGCTGCCAGGATCGTACTCGGGTGTGGAAAACATGCTATTCCGACGTAAAATGGCGAGAGGAATCGAATGCCGTGAGCAGAACTCAAATCAGATCCTACCTTCGTCAGAAAACCGCTGTTATAGCCAAAAGCTATCTTCCAGTATTCAGGCTGCCAGGATCGTAATCGGGTGTGGAAAACATGCTATTCCGACGTAAAATGACGAGAGGGATCGAATGCCGCGAGCAGAATTCAAATCAGAGCCTTCCTTCGTCAGAAAATCGCTCCTGTATCCAAAACATATCTTCCAGTATTGAGGCTGCCAGGATCGTACTCGGGTGTGGAAAACATGCTATTCCGACGTAAAATGGCGAGAGGAATCGAATGCCGCAAGCAGAATTCAAATCAGATCCTTCCTTCGTCAGAAAACCGCTGTTATAGCCAAAAGCTATCTTCCAGTATTCTGGCTTCCAGGACCGTAATCGGGTGTGGAAAACATTCTACTCCGACGTAAAATGACGAGAGGGATTGAATGTCGCAAGCAGAATTCAAATCAGATCCTTCCTTCGTCAGAAAACCGCTGTTATAGCCAAAAGCTATCTTCCAGTATTCTGGCTTCCAGGACCGTAATCGGGTGTGGAAAACATGCTATTCCGACGTAAAATGACGAGAGGAATCGAATGCCGCAAGCAGAATTCAAATCAGAGACTGCCTTCGTCAGAAATCGCTCCTGTTTCCAAAACCTATCTTCCAGTATTGAGGCTGCCAGGATCGTACTCGGGTGTGGAAAACATGTTATTCCGACGTAATATGGCGAGAGGAATCGAATGCCGCGAGCAGAATTCAAATCAGAGCCTTCCTTCGTCAGAAAATCGCTGCTGTATCCAAAACCTATCTTCCAGTATTGAGGCTGCCAGGATCGTACTCGGGTGTGGAAAACATGCTATTCCGACGTAAAATGACGAGAGGAATCGAATGCCGCAAGCAGAATTCAAATCAGAGACTGCCTTCGTCAGAAAACCGCTGTTATAGCCAAAAGCTATCTTCCAGTATTCTGGCTGCCAGGATCGTAATCGGGTGTGGAAAACATGCTATTCCGACGTAAAATGACGAGAGGGATCGAATGCCGCGAACAGAATTCAAATCAGAGCCTTCCTTCGTCAGAAAATCGCTCCTGTATCCAAAACATATCTTCCAGTATTGAGGCTGCCAGGATCGTACTCGGGTGTGGAAAACATGTTATTCCGACGTAATATGGCGAGAGGAATCGAATGCCGCGAGCAGAATTCAAATCAGAGCCTTCCTTCGTCAGAAAATCGCTGCTGTATCCAAAACCTATCTTCCAGTATTGAGGCTGCCAGGATCGTACTCGGGTGTGGAAAACATGCTATTCCGACGTAAATTGACGAGAGGAATCGAATGCCGCAAGCAGAATTCAAATCAGAGACTGCCTTCGTCAGAAAACCGCTGTTATAGCCAAAAGCTATCTTCCAGTATTCTGGCTTCCAGGACCGTAATCGGGTGTGGAAAACTTTCTACTCCGACGTAAAATGACGAGAGGGATCGAATGCCGCAAGCAGAATTCAAATCAGAGCCTTCCTTCGTCAGAAAATCGCTGTTATAGCCAAAAGCTATCTTCCAGTATTCTGGCTTCCAGGACCGTAATCGGGTGTGGAAAACTTTCTACTCCGACGTAAAATGACGAGAGGGATTGAATGTCGCAAGCAGAATTCAAATCAGATCCTTCCTTCGTCAGAAAACCGCTGTTATAGCCAAAAGCTATCTTCCAGTATTCTGGCTTCCAGGACCGTAATCGGGTGTGGAAAACATGCTATTCCGACGTAAAATGACGAGAGGAATCGAATGCCGCAAGCAGAATTCAAATCAGATCCTTCCATCGTCAGAAAACCGCTGTTATAGCCAAAAGCTATCTTCCAGTATTCTGGCTTCCAGGACCGTAATCGGGTGTGGAAAACTTTCTACTCCGACGTAAAATGACGAGAGGGATTGAATGTCGCAAGCAGAATTCAAATCAGATCCTTCCTTCGTCAGAAAACCGCTGTTATAGCCAAAAGCTATCTTCCAGTATTCTGGCTTCCAGGACCGTAATCGGGTGTGGAAAACTTTCTACTCCGACGTAAAATGACGAGAGGGATCGAATGCCGCGAACAGAATTCAAATCAGAGCCTTCCTTCGTCAGAAAATCGCTCCTGTATCCAAAACATATCATCCAGTATTGAGGCTGCCAGGATCGTACTCGGGTGTGGAAAACATGCTATTCCTACGTAAAATGGCGAGAGGAATCGAATGCCGCGAGCAGAATTCAAATCAGAGCCTTCCTTCGTCAGAAAATCGCTCCTGTATCCAAAACCTATCACCCAGTATTCTGGCTTCCAGGACCGTAATCGGGTGTGGAAAACATGCTATTCCGACGTAAAATGACGAGAGGGATCGAATGCCGCGAGCAGAATTCAAATCGGAGCCTTCCTTCGTCAGAAAATCGCTCCTGTATCCAAAACCTATCTCCCAGTATTCTGGCTTCCAGGACCGTAATCGGGTGTGGAAAACTTGCTATTCCGACGTAAAATGACGAGAGGGATCGAATGCCGCGAGCAGAATTCAAATCAGATCCTTCCTTCGTCAGAAAACCGCTGTTATAGCCAAAAGCTATCTTCCAGTATTCAGGCTGCCAGGATCGTAATCGGGTGTGGAAAATATGCTATTCCGACGTAAAATGACGAGAGGAATCGAATGCCGCAAGCAGAATTCAAATCAGATCCTTCCTTCGTCAGAAAACCGCTGTTATAGCCAAAAGCTATCTTCCAGTATTCTGGCTTCCAGGACCGTAATCGGGTGTGGAAAACATTCTACTCCGATGTAAAATGACGAGAGGGATCGAATGCCGCAAGCAGAATTCAAATCAGAGCCTCACTTCGTGATAAAGTCGCTGTTATTGCCAAAACCTATCTCCCAGTATTCTGGCTTCCAGGACCGTAATCGGGTGTGGAAAACTTTCTACTCCGACGTAAAATGACGAGAGGAATCGAATGCCGCGAACAGAATTCAAATCAGAGCCTTCCTTCGTCAGAAAATCGCTCCTGTATCCAAAACATATCTTCCAGTATTGAGGCTGCCAGGATCGTACTCGGGTGTGGAAAACATGTTATTCCGACGTAATATGGCGAGAGGAATCGAATGCCGCGAGCAGAATTCAAATCAGAGCCTTCCTTCGTCAGAAAATCGCTGCTGTATCCAAAACCTATCTTCCAGTATTGAGGCTGCCAGGATCGTACTCGGGTGTGGAAAACATGCTATTCCGACGTAAAATGACGAGAGGAATCGAATGCCGCGAGCAGAATTCAAATCAGAGCCTTCCTTCGTCAGAAAATCGCTGCTGTATCCAAAACATATCTTCCAGTATTGAGGCTGCCAGGATCGTACTCGGGTGTGGAAAACATGCTATTCCGACGTAAAATGGCGAGAGGAATCGAATGCCGCGAGCAGAATTCAAATCAGAGCCTTCCTTCGTCAGAAAATCGCTGCTGTATCCAAAACCTATCTTCCAGTATTGAGGCTGCCAGGATCGTACTCGGGTGTGGAAAACATGCTATTCCGACGTAAAATGACGAGAGGAATCGAATGCCGCAAGCAGAATTCAAATCAGAGCCTTCCTTCGTCAGAAAATCGCTCCTGTATCCAAAACCTATCTCCCAGTATTCTGGCTTCCAGGACCGTAATCGGGTGTGGAAAACATGCTATTCCGACGTAAAATGACGAGAGGGATCGAATGCCGCGAGCAGAATTCAAATCAGAGCCTTCCTTCGTCAGAAAATCGCTCCTGTATCCAAAACATATCTTCCAGTATTGAGGCTGCCAGGATCGTACTCGGGTGTGGAAAACATGCTATTCCGACGTAAAATGGCGAGAGGAATCGAATGCCGTGAGCAGAACTCAAATCAGATCCTACCTTCGTCAGAAAACCGCTGTTATAGCCAAAAGCTATCTTCCAGTATTCAGGCTGCCAGGATCGTAATCGGGTGTGGAAAACATGCTATTCCGACGTAAAATGACGAGAGGGATCGAATGCCGCGAGCAGAATTCAAATCAGAGCCTTCCTTCGTCAGAAAATCGCTCCTGTATCCAAAACATATCTTCCAGTATTGAGGCTGCCAGGATCGTACTCGGGTGTGGAAAACATGCTATTCCGACGTAAAATGGCGAGAGGAATCGAATGCCGCAAGCAGAATTCAAATCAGAGCCTTCCTTCGTCAGAAAACCGCTGTTATAGCCAAAAGCTATCTTCCAGTATTCTGGCTTCCAGGACCGTAATCGGGTGTGGAAAACATTCTACTCCGATGTAAAATGACGAGAGGGATCGAATGCCGCAAGCAGAATTCAAATCAGAGCCTCACTTCGTCATAAAGTCGCTGTTATTGCCAAAACCTATCTCCCAGTATTCTGGCTTCCAGGACCGTAATCGGGTGTGGAAAACTTTCTACTCCGACGTAAAATGACGAGAGGAATCGAATGTCGCGAACAGAATTCAAATCAGAGCCTTCCTTCGTCAGAAAATCGCTCCTGTATCCAAAACATATCTTCCAGTATTGAGGCTGCCAGGATCGTACTCGGGTGTGGAAAACATGTTATTCCGACGTAATATGGCGAGAGGAATCGAATGCCGCGAGCAGAATTCAAATCAGAGCCTTCCTTCGTCAGAAAATCGCTGCTGTATCCAAAACCTATCTTCCAGTATTGAGGCTGCCAGGATCGTACTCGGGTGTGGAAAACATGCTATTCCGACGTAAAATGACGAGAGGAATCGAATGCCGCGAGCAGAATTCAAATCAGAGCCTTCCTTCGTCAGAAAATCGCTGCTGTATCCAAAACATATCTTCCAGTATTGAGGCTGCCAGGATCGTAATCGGGTGTGGAAAACATGCTATTCCGACGTAAAATGACGAGAGGGATCGAATGCCGCGAGCAGAATTCAAATCAGAGCCTTCCTTCGTCAGAAAATCGCTCCTGTATCCAAAACATATCTTCGAGTATTGAGGCTGCCAGGATCGTACTCGGGTGTGGAAAACATGCTATTCCGACGTAAAATGGCGAGAGGAATCGAATGCCGCGAGCAGAATTCAAATCAGAGCCTTCCTTCGTCAGAAAATCGCTGCTGTATCCAAAACCTATCTTCCAGTATTGAGGCTGCCAGGATCGTACTCGGGTGTGGAAAACATGCTATTCCGACGTAAAATGACGAGAGGAATCGAATGCCACAAGCAGAATTCAAATCAGAGACTGCCTTCGTCAGAAATCGCTCCTGTATCCAAAACCTATCACCCAGTATTCTGGCTTCCAGGACCGTAATCGGGTGTGGAAAACATGCTATTCCGACGTAAAATGACGAGAGGGATCGAATGCCGCGAGCAGAATTCAAATCAGAGCCTTCCTTCGTCAGAAAATCGCTCCTGTATCCAAAACCTATCTCCCACTATTCTGGCTTCCAGGACCGTAATCGGGTGTGGAAAACATGCTATTCCGACGTAAAATGACGAGAGGGATCGAATGCCGCGAGCAGAATTCAAATCAGATCCTACCTTCGTCAGAAAACCGCTGTTATAGCCAAAAGCTATCTTCCAGTATTCAGGCTGCCAGGATCGTAATCGGGTGTGGAAAATATGCTATTCCGACGTAAAATGACGAGAGGAATCGAATGCCGCAAGCTGAATTCAAATCAGATCCTTCCTTCGTCAGAAAACCGCTGTTATAGCCAAAAGCTATCTTCCAGTATTCTGGCTTCCAGGACCGTAATCGGGTGTGGAAAACATTCTACTCCGATGTAAAATGACGAGAGGGATCGAATGCCGCAAGCAGAATTCAAATCAGAGCCTCACTTCGTCATAAAGTCGCAGTTATTGCCAAAACCTATCTCCCAGTATTCTGGCTTCCAGGACCGTAATCGGGTGTGGAAAACATGCTATTCCGACGTAAAATGGCGAGAGGAATCGAATGCCGTGAGCAGAATTCAAATCAGATCCTACCTTCGTCAGAAAACCGCTGTTATAGCCAAAAGCTATCTTCCAGTATTCAGGCTGCCAGGATCGTAATCGGGTGTGGAAAACATGCTATTCCGACGTAAAATGACGAGAGGGATCGAATGCCGCGAGCAGAATTCAAATCAGAGCCTTCCTTCGTCAGAAAATCGCTGCTGTATCCAAAACCTATCTTCCAGTATTGAGGCTGCCAGGATCGTACTCGGGTGTGGAAAACATGCTATTCCGACGTAAAATGACGAGAGGAATCGAATGCCGCAAGCAGAATTCAAATCAGAGACTGCCTTCGTCAGAAAACCGCTGTTATAGCCAAAAGCTATCTTCCAGTATTCTGGCTTCCAGGACCGTAATCGGGTGTGGAAAACTTTCTACTCCGACGTAAAATGACGAGAGGGATTGAATGTCGCAAGCAGAATTCAAATCAGATCCTTCCTTCGTCAGAAAACCGCTGTTATAGCCAAAAGCTATCTTCCAGTATTCTGGCTTCCAGGACCGTAATCGGGTGTGGAAAACATGCTATTCCGACGTAAAATGACGAGAGGGATCGAATGCCGCGAGCAGAATTCAAATCAGAGCCTTCCTTCGTCAGAAAATCGCTCCTGTATCCAAAACCTATCTCCCAGTATTCTGGCTTCCAGGACCGTAATCGGGTGTGGAAAACATGCTATTCCGACGTAAAATGACGAGAGGGATCGAATGCCGCGAGCAGAATTCAAATCAGATCCTTCCTTCGTCAGAAAACCGCTGTTATAGCCAAAAGCTATCTTCCAGTATTCTGGCTTCCAGGACCGTAATCGGGTGTGGAAAACATTCTACTCCGATGTAAAATGACGAGAGGGATCGAATGCCGCAAGCAGAATTCAAATCAGAGCCTCACTTCGTCATAAAGTCGCTGTTATTGCCAAAACCTATCTCCCAGTATTCTGGCTTCCAGGACCGTAATCGGGTGTAGAAAACATGCTATTCCAACGTAAAATGACGAGAGGGATCGAATGCCGCGAGCAGAATTCAAATCAGAGCCTTCCTTCGTCAGAAAATCGCTCTTGTATCCAAAACATATCTTCCAGTATTGAGGCTGCCAGGATCGTACTCGGGTGTGGAAAACATGCTATTCCGACGTAAAATGGCGAGAGGAATCGAATGCCGTGAGCAGAATTCAAATCAGATCCTACCTTCGTCAGAAAACCGCTGTTATAGCCAAAAGCTATCTTCCAGTATTCTGGCTTCCAGGACCGTAATCGGGTGTGGAAAACATTCTACTCCGATGTAAAATGACGAGAGGGATCGAATGCCGCAAGCAGAATTCAAATCAGAGCCTCACTTCGTCATAAAGTCGCTGTTATTGCCAAAACCTATCTCCCAGTATTCTGGCTTCCAGGACCGTAATCGGGTGTAGAAAACATGCTATTCCGACGTAAAATTACGAGAGGGATCGAATGCCGCGAGCAGAATTCAAATCAGAGCCTTCCTTCGTCAGAAAATCGCTCCTGTATCCAAAACCTATCTCCCAGTATTCTGGCTTCCAGGACCGTAATCGGGTGTGGAAAACATGCTATTCCGACGTAAAATGACGAGAGGGATCGAATGCCGCGAGCAGAATTCAAATCAGATCCTTCCTTCGTCAGAAAACCGCTGTTATAGCCAAAAGCTATCTTCCAGTATTCTGGCTTCCAGGACCGTAATCGGGTGTGGAAAACATTCTACTCCGATGTAAAATGACGAGAGGGATCGAATGCCGCAAGCAGAATTCAAATCAGAGCCTCACTTCGTCATAAAGTCGCTGTTATTGCCAAAACCTATCTCCCAGTATTCTGGCTTCCAGGACCGTAATCGGGTGTAGAAAACATGCTATTCCGACGTAAAATGACGAGAGGGATCGAATGCCGCAAGCAGAATTCAAATCAGAGCCTGCCTTCGTCCGAAAATCGCTCTTGTATCCAAAACGTATCTTCCAGTATTGAGGCTGCCAGGATCGTACTCGGGTGTGGAAAACATGCTATTCCGACGTAAAATGACGAGAGGGATCGAATGCCGCGAGCAGAATTCAAATCAGAGCCTTCCTTCGTCAGAAAATCGCTCCTGTATCCAAAACATATCTTCCAGTATTGAGGCTGCCAGGATCGTACTCGGGTGTGGAAAACATGCTATTCCGACGTAAAATGACGAGAGGAATCGAATGCCACAAGCAGAATTCAAATCAGAGACTGCCTTCGTCAGAAATCGCTCCTGTATCCAAAACCTATCACCCAGTATTCTGGCTTCCAGGACCGTAATCGGGTGTGGAAAACATGCTATTCCGACGTAAAATGACGAGAGGGATCGAATGCCGCGAGCAGAATTCAAATCAGAGCCTTCCTTCGTCAGAAAATCGCTCCTGTATCCAAAACCTATCTCCCACTATTCTGGCTTCCAGGACCGTAATCGGGTGTGGAAAACATGCTATTCCGACGTAAAATGGCGAGAGGAATCGAATGCCGTGAGCAGAATTCAAATCAGATCCTACCTTCGTCAGAAAACCGCTGTTATAGCCAAAAGCTATCTTCCAGTATTCAGGCTGCCAGGATCGTAATCGGGTGTGGAAAACATGCTATTCCGACGTAAAATGACGAGAGGGATCGAATGCCGCGAGCAGAATTCAAATCAGAGCCTTCCTTCGTCAGAAAATCGCTCCTGTATCCAAAACCTATCTCCCAGTATTCTGGCTTCCAGGACCGTAATCGGGTGTGGAAAACATGCTATTCCGACGTAAAATGACGAGAGGGATCGAATGCCGCGAGCAGAATTCAAATCAGATCCTTCCTTCGTCAGAAAACCGCTGTTATAGCCAAAAGCTATCTTCCAGTATTCTGGCTTCCAGGACCGTAATCGGGTGTGGAAAACATGCTATTCCGACGTAAAATGGCGAGAGGAATCGAATGCCGCGAGCAGAATTCAAATCAGAGCCTTCCTTCGTCAGAAAACCGCTGTTATAGCCAAAAGCTATCTTCCAGTATTCTGGCTTCCAGGACCGTAATCGGGTGTGGAAAACTTTCTACTCCGACGTAAAATGACGAGAGGGATTGAATGTCGCAAGCAGAATTCAAATCAGATCCTTCCTTCGTCAGAAAACCGCTGTTATAGCCAAAAGCTATCTTCCAGTATTCTGGCTTCCAGGACCGTAATCGGGTGTGGAAAACTTTCTACTCCGACGTAAAATGACGAGAGGGATTGAATGTCGCAAGCAGAATTCAAATCAGATCCTTCCTTCGTCAGAAAACCGCTGTTATAGCCAAAAGCTATCTTCCAGTATTCTGGCTTCCAGGACCGTAATCGGGTGTGGAAAACATGCTATTCCGACGTAAAATGACGAGAGGAATCGAATGCCGCAAGCAGAATTCAAATCAGATCCTTCCATCGTCAGAAAACCGCTGTTATAGCCAAAAGCTATCTTCCAGTATTCTGGCTTCCAGGACCGTAATCGGGTGTGGAAAACTTTCTACTCCGACGTAAAATGACGAGAGGGATTGAATGTCGCAAGCAGAATTCAAATCAGATCCTTCCTTCGTCAGAAAACCGCTGTTATAGCCAAAAGCTATCTTCCAGTATTCTGGCTTCCAGGACCGTAATCGGGTGTGGAAAACATGCTATTCCGACGTAAAATGACGAGAGGAATCGAATGCCGCAAGCAGAATTCAAATCAGAGACTGCCTTCGTCAGAAATCGCTCCTGTTTCCAAAACCTATCTTCCAGTATTGAGGCTGCCAGGATCGTACTCGGGTGTGGAAAACATGCTATTCCGACGTAAAATGACGAGAGGAATCGAATGCCACAAGCAGAATTCAAATCAGAGACTGCCTTCGTCAGAAATCGCTCCTGTATCCAAAACCTATCACCCAGTATTCTGGCTTCCAGGACCGTAATCGGGTGTGGAAAACATGCTATTCCGACGTAAAATGACGAGAGGGATCGAATGCCGCGAGCAGAATTCAAATCAGAGCCTTCCTTCGTCAGAAAATCGCTCCTGTATCCAAAACCTATCTCCCACTATTCTGGCTTCCAGGACCGTAATCGGGTGTGGAAAACATGCTATTCCGACGTAAAATGGCGAGAGGAATCGAATGCCGTGAGCAGAATTCAAATCAGATCCTACCTTCGTCAGAAAACCGCTGTTATAGCCAAAACCTATCTTCCAGTATTCAGGCTGCCAGGATCGTAATCGGGTGTGGAAAACATGCTATTCCGACGTAAAATGACGAGAGGGATCGAATGCCGCGAGCAGAATTCAAATCAGAGCCTTCCTTCGTCAGAAAATCGCTCCTGTATCCAAAACCTATCTCCCAGTATTCTGGCTTCCAGGACCGTAATCGGGTGTGGAAAACATGCTATTCCGACGTAAAATGACGAGAGGGATCGAATGCCGCGAGCAGAATTCAAATCAGATCCTTCCTTCGTCAGAAAACCGCTGTTATAGCCAAAAGCTATCTTCCAGTATTCTGGCTTCCAGGACCGTAATCGGGTGTGGAAAACATTCTACTCCGATGTAAAATGACGAGAGGGATCGAATGCCGCAAGCAGAATTCAAATCAGAGCCTCACTTCGTCATAAAGTCGCTGTTATTGCCAAAACCTATCTCCCAGTATTCTGGCTTCCAGGACCGTAATCGGGTGTAGAAAACATGCTATTCCGACGTAAAATGACGAGAGGAATCGAATGCCGTAAGCAGAATTCAAATCAGAGCCTTCCTTCGTCAGAAAACCGCTGTTATAGCCAAAAGCTATCTTCCAGTATTCAGGCTGCCAGGATCGTAATCGGGTGTGGAAAACATGCTATTCCGACGTAAAATGACGAGAGGGATCGAATGCCGCGAGCAGAATTCAAATCAGAGCCTTCCTTCGTCAGAAAATCGCTCCTGTATCCAAAACATATCTTCCAGTATTGAGGCTGCCAGGATCGTACTCGGGTGTGGAAAACATGCTATTCCGACGTAAAATGGCGAGAGGAATCGAATGCCGCGAGCAGAATTCAAATCAGAGCCTTCCTTCGTCAGAAAACCGCTGTTATAGCCAAAAGCTATCTTCCAGTATTCTGGCTTCCAGGACCGTAATCGGGTGTGGAAAACTTTCTACTCCGACGTAAAATGACGAGAGGGATTGAATGTCGCAAGCAGAATTCAAATCAGATCCTTCCTTCGTCAGAAAACCGCTGTTATAGCCAAAAGCTATCTTCCAGTATTCTGGCTTCCAGGACCGTAATCGGGTGTGTAAAACTTTCTACTCCGACGTAAAATGACGAGAGGGATTGAATGTCGCAAGCAGAATTCAAATCAGATCCTTCCTTCGTCAGAAAACCGCTGTTATAGCCAAAAGCTATCTTCCAGTATTCTGGCTTCCAGGACCGTAATCGGGTGTGGAAAACATGCTATTCCGACGTAAAATGACGAGAGGAATCGAATGCCGCAAGCAGAATTCAAATCAGATCCTTCCATCGTCAGAAAACCGCTGTTATAGCCAAAAGCTATCTTCCAGTATTCTGGCTTCCAGGACCGTAATCGGGTGTGGAAAACTTTCTACTCCGACGTAAAATGACGAGAGGGATTGAATGTCGCAAGCAGAATTCAAATCAGATCCTTCCTTCGTCAGAAAACCGCTGTTATAGCCAAAAGCTATCTTCCAGTATTCTGGCTTCCAGGACCGTAATCGGGTGTGGAAAACATGCTATTCCGACGTAAAATGACGAGAGGAATCGAATGCCGCAAGCAGAATTCAAATCAGAGACTGCCTTCGTCAGAAATCGCTCCTGTTTCCAAAACCTATCTTCCAGTATTGAGGCTGCCAGGATCGTACTCGGGTGTGGAAAACATGTTATTCCGACGTAATATGGCGAGAGGAATCGAATGCCGCGAGCAGAATTCAAATCAGATCCTACCTTCGTCAGAAAACCGCTGTTATAGCCAAAAGCTATCTTCCAGTATTCAGGCTGCCAGGATCGTACTCGGGTGTGGAAAACATGTTATTCCGACGTAATATGGCGAGAGGAATCGAATGCCGCGAGCAGAATTCAAATCAGAGCCTTCCTTCGTCAGAAAATCGCTGCTGTATCCAAAACCTATCTTCCAGTATTGAGGCTGCCAGGATCGTACTCGGGTGTGGAAAACATGCTATTCCGACGTAAAATGACGAGAGGAATCGAATGCCGCAAGCAGAATTCAAATCAGATCCTTCCTTCGTCAGAAAACCGCTGTTATAGCCAAAAGCTATCTTCCAGTATTCTGGCTTCCAGGACCGTAATCGGGTGTGGAAAACATTCTACTCCGATGTAAAATGACGAGAGGGATCGAATGCCGCAAGCAGAATTCAAATCAGAGCCTCACTTCGTCATAAAGTCGCTGTTATTGCCAAAACCTATCTCCCAGTATTCTGGCTTCCAGGACCGTAATCGGGTGTAGAAAACATGCTATTCCGACGTAAAATGACGAGAGGAATCGAATGCCGTGAGCAGAATTCAAATCAGATCCTACCTTCGTCAGAAAACCGCTGTTATAGCCAAAAGCTATCTTCCAGTATTCAGGCTGCCAGGATCGTAATCGGGTGTGGAAAACATGCTATTCCGACGTAAAATGACGAGAGGGATCGTATGTCGGAAGCAGAATTCAAATCAGAGCCTTCCTTCGTCAGAAAATCGCTCCTGTATCCAAAACATATCTTCCAGTATTGAGGCTGCCAGGATCGTACTCGGGTGTGGAAAACATGCTATTCCGACGTAAAATGGCGAGAGGAATCGAATGCCGCAAGCAGAATTCAAATCAGATCCTTCCTTCGTCAGAAAACCGCTGTTATAGCCAAAAGCTATCTTCCAGTATTCTGGCTTCCAGGACCGTAATCGGGTGTGGAAAACTTTCTACTCCGACGTAAAATGACGAGAGGGATTGAATGTCGCAAGCAGAATTCAAATCAGATCCTTCCTTCGTCAGAAAACCGCTGTTATAGCCAAAAGCTATCTTCCAGTATTCTGGCTTCCAGGACCGTAATCGGGTGTGGAAAACATGCTATTCCGACGTAAAATGACGAGAGGAATCGAATGCCGCAAGCAGAATTCAAATCAGAGACTGCCTTCGTCAGAAATCGCTCCTGTTTCCAAAACCTATCTTCCAGTATTGAGGCTGCCAGGATCGTACTCGGGTGTGGAAAACATGTTATTCCGACGTAATATGGCGAGAGGAATCGAATGCCGCGAGCAGAATTCAAATCAGAGCCTTCCTTCGTCAGAAAATCACTGCTGTATCCAAAACCTATCTTCCAGTATTGAGGCTGCCAGGATCGTACTCGGGTGTGGAAAACATGCTATTCCGACGTAAAATGACGAGAGGGATTGAATGTCGCAAGCAGAATTCAAATCAGATCCTTCCTTCGTCAGAAAACCGCTGTTATAGCCAAAAGCTATCTTCCAGTATTCTGGCTTCCAGGACCGTAATCGGGTGTGGAAAACTTTCTACTCCGACGTAAAATGACGAGAGGGATTGAATGTCGCAAGCAGAATTCAAATCAGATCCTTCCTTCGTCAGAAAACCGCTGTTATAGCCAAAAGCTATCTTCCAGTATTCTGGCTTCCAGGACCGTAATCGGGTGTGGAAAACATGCTATTCCGACGTAAAATGACGAGAGGAATCGAATGCCGCAAGCAGAATTCAAATCAGATCCTTCCATCGTCAGAAAACCGCTGTTATAGCCAAAACCTATCTTCCAGTATTCTGGCTTCCAGGACCGTAATCGGGTGTGGAAAACTTTCTACTCCGACGTAAAATGACGAGAGGGATTGAATGTCGCAAGCAGAATTCAAATCAGATCCTTCCTTCGTCAGAAAACCGCTGTTATAGCCAAAAGCTATCTTCCAGTATTCTGGCTTCCAGGACCGTAATCGGGTGTGGAAAACATGCTATTCCGACGTAAAATGACGAGAGGAATCGAATGCCGCAAGCAGAATTCAAATCAGAGACTGCCTTCGTCAGAAATCGCTCCTGTTTCCAAAACCTATCTTCCAGTATTGAGGCTGCCAGGATCGTACTCGGGTGTGGAAAACATGTTATTCCGACGTAATATGGCGAGAGGAATCGAATGCCGCGAGCAGAATTCAAATCAGAGCCTTCCTTCGTCAGAAAATCACTGCTGTATCCAAAACCTATCTTCCAGTATTGAGGCTGCCAGGATCGTACTCGGGTGTGGAAAACATGCTATTCCGACGTAAAATGACGAGAGGAATCGAATGCCGCAAGCAGAATTCAAATCAGAGACTGCCTTCGTCAGAAAACCGCTGTTATAGCCAAAAGCTATCTTCCAGTATTCTGGCTGCCAGGATCGTAATCGGGTGTGGAAAACATGCTATTCCGACGTAAAATGACGAGAGGGATCGAATGCCGCAAGCAGAATTCAAATCAGAGCCTTCCTTCGTCAGAAAATCGCTCCTGTATCCAAAACATACCTTCCAGTATTGAGGCTGCCAGGATCGTACTCGGGTGTGGAAAACATGTTATTCCGACGTAATATGGCGAGAGGAATCGAATGCCGCGAGCAGAATTCAAATCAGAGCCTTCCTTCGTCAGAAAATCGCTGCTGTATCCAAAACCTATCTTCCAGTATTGAGGCTGCCAGGATCGTAATCGGGTGTGGAAAACATGCTATTCCGACGTAAAATGACGAGAGGAATCGAATGCCGCAAGCAGAATTCAAATCAGAGACTGCCTTCGTCAGAAAACCGCTGTTATAGCCAAAAGCTATCTTCCAGTATTCTGGCTTCCAGGACCGTAATCGGGTGTGGAAAACTTTTTACTCCGACGTAAAATGACGAGAGGGATTGAATGTCGCGAACAGAATTCAAATCAGAGCCTTCCTTCGTCAGAAAATCGCTCCTGTATCCAAAACATATCTTCCAGTATTGAGGCTGCCAGGATCGTACTCGGGTGTGGAAAACATGTTATTCCGACGTAATATGGCGAGAGGAATCGAATGCCGCGAGCAGAATTCAAATCAGAGCCTTCCTTCGTCAGAAAATCGCTGCTGTATCCAAAACCTATCTTCCAGTATTGAGGCTGCCAGGATCGTACTCGGGTGTGGAAAACATGCTATTCCGATGTAAAATGACGAGAGGAATCGAATGCCGCGAGCAGAATTCAAATCAGAGCCTTCCTTCGTCAGAAAATCGCTGCTGTATCCAAAACCTATCTTCCAGTATTGAGGCTGCCAGGATCGTACTCGGGTGTGGAAAACATGCTATTCCGACGTAAAATGACGAGAGGAATCGAATGCCGCAAGCAGAATTCAAATCAGAGCCTTCCTTCGTCAGAAAATCGCTCCTGTATCCAAAACCTATCTCCCAGTATTCTGGCTTCCAGGACCGTAATCGGGTGTGGAAAACATGCTATTCCGACGTAAAATGACGAGAGGGATCGAATGCCGCGAGCAGAATTCAAATCAGAGCCTTCCTTCGTCAGAAAATCACTCCTGTATCCAAAACATATCTTCCAGTATTGAGGCTGCCAGGATCGTACTCGGGTGTGGAAAACATGCTATTCCGACGTAAAATGGCGAGAGGAATCGAATGCCGTGAGCAGAATTCAAATCAGATCCTACCTTCGTCAGAAAACCGCTGTTATAGCCAAAAGCTATCTTCCAGTATTCAGGCTGCCAGGATCGTAATCGGGTGTGGAAAACATGCTATTCCGACGTAAAATGACGAGAGGGATCGAATGCCGCGAGCAGAATTCAAATCAGAGCCTTCCTTCGTCAGAAAATCGCTCCTGTATCCAAAACATATCTTCCAGTATTGAGGCTGCCAGGATCGTACTCGGGTGTGGAAAACATGCTATTCCGACGTAAAATGGCGAGAGGAATCGAATGCCGCGAGCAGAATTCAAATCAGAGCCTTCCTTCGTCAGAAAATCGCTCCTGTATCCAAAACCTATCTCCCAGTATTCTGGCTTCCAGGACCGTAATCGGGTGTGGAAAACATGCTATTCCGACGTAAAATGACGAGAGGAATCGAATGCCGCAAGCAGAATTCAAATCAGATCCTTCCATCGTCAGAAAACCGCTGTTATAGCCAAAAGCTATCTTCCAGTATTCTGGCTTCCAGGACCGTAATCGGGTGTGGAAAACTTTCTACTCCGACGTAAAATGACGAGAGGGATTGAATGTCGCAAGCAGAATTCAAATCAGATCCTTCCTTCGTCAGAAAACCGCTGTTATAGCCAAAAGCTATCTTCCAGTATTCTGGCTTCCAGGACCGTAATCGGGTGTGGAAAACATGCTATTCCGACGTAAAATGACGAGAGGAATCGAATGCCGCAAGCAGAATTCAAATCAGAGACTGCCTTCGTCAGAAATCGCTCCTGTTTCCAAAACCTATCTTCCAGTATTGAGGCTGCCAGGATCGTACTCGGGTATGGAAAACATGCTATTCCGACGTAAAATGACGAGAGGAATCGAATGCCGCGAGCAGAATTCAAATCAGAGCCTTCCTTCGTCAGAAAATCGCTGCTGTATCCAAAACCTATCTTCCAGTATTGAGGCTGCCAGGATCGTACTCGGGTGTGGAAAACATGCTATTCCGACGTAAAATGACGAGAGGAATCGAGTGCCGCAAGCAGAATTCAAATCAGAGGCTGCCTTCGTCAGAAATCGCTCCTGTATCCAAAACCTATCTCCCAGTATTCTGGCTTCCAGGACCGTAATCGGGTATGGAAAACATGCTATTCCGACGTAAAATGACGAGAGGAATCGAATGCCGCGAGCAGAATTCAAATCAGAGCCTTCCTTCGTCAGAAAATCGCTGCTGTATCCAAAACCTATCTTCCAGTATTGAGGCTGCCAGGATCGTACTCGGGTGTGGAAAACATGCTATTCCGACGTAAAATGACGAGAGGAATCGAGTGCCGCAAGCAGAATTCAAATCAGAGCCTTCCTTCGTCAAAAAATCGCTGTTATTGCCAAAACCTTTCTTCCAGTATTCTGGCCTCCAGATTCGTAATCGGGAGTGGAAAACATGCTATTCCGACGTAAAATGAAGAGAGGGATCGAATGCCGCAAGCAGAATTCAAATCAGAGCCTTCCTTCGTCAGAAAATCGCTGTTACTGCCTAAACCTATCTCCCAGTATTCTGGCCTCCAGGACCGTAATCGGGTGTGGAAAACATGCTATTCCGACGTAAAATGACTAGAGGGATCGAATGCCACAAGCAGAATTCAAATCAGAGCCTTCCTTCGTCAAAAAATCGCTGTTATTGCCAAAACCTTTCTTCCAGTATTCTGGCCTCCAGGTTCGTAATCGGGAGTGGAAAACATGCTATTCCGACGTAAAATGACGAGAGGAATCGAATGCCGCAAGCAGAATTCAAATCAGAGACTGCCTTCGTCAGAAATCGCTCCTGTATCCAAAACCTATCTCCCAGTATTCTGGCTTCCAGGACCGTAATCGGGTATGGAAAACATGCTATTCCGACGTAAAATGACGAGAGGAATCGAATGCCGCAAGCAGAATTCAAATCAGAGACTGCCTTCGTCAGAAATCGCTCCTGTATCCAAAACCTATCTTCCAGTATTGAGGCTGCCAGGATCGTAATCGGGTGTGGAAAACATGCTATTCCGACGTAAAATGACGACAGGAATCGAATGCCGCAAGCAGAATTCAAATCAGAGACTGCCTTCGTCAGAAATCGCTCCTGTATCCAAAACCTATCTCCCAGTATTCTGGCTTCCAGGACCGTAATCGGGTGTGGAAAACATGCAATTCCGACATAAAATGACGAGAGGGATCGAATGCCGCGATCAGAATTCAAATCAGATCCTACCTTCGTCAGAAAACCGCTGTTATCGCCAAAAGCTATCTTCCAGTATTCAGGCTGCCAGGATCGTAATCGGGTGTGGAAAACATGCTATTCCGACGTAAAATGACGAGAGGAATCGAATGCCGCAAGCAGAATTCAAATCAGATCCTTCCTTCGTCAGAAACCCACTGTTATAGCCAAAAGCTATCTTCCAGTATTCTGGCTTCCAGGACCGTAATCGGGTGTGGAAAACTTTCTACTCCGACGTAAAATGACGAGAGGGATTGAATGTCGCAAGCAGAATTCAAATCAGATCCTTCCTTCGTCAGAAAACCGCTGTTATAGCCAAAAGCTATCTTCCAGTATTCTGGCTTCCAGGACCGTAATCGGGTGTGGAAAACATGCTATTCCGACGTAAAATGACGAGAGGAATCGAATGCCGCAAGCAGAATTCAAATCAGAGCCTTCCTTCGTCAGAAAATCGCTGCTGTATCCAAAACCTATCTTCCAGTATTGAGGCTGCCAGGATCGTACTCGGGTGTGGAAAACATGCTATTCCGACGTAAAATGACGAGAGGAATCGAGTGCCGCAAGCAGAATTCAAATCAGAGGCTGCCTTCGTCAGAAATCGCTCCTGTATCCAAAACCTATCTCCCAGTATTCTGGCTTCCAGGACCGTAATCGGGTATGGAAAACATGCTATTCCGACGTAAAATGACGAGAGGAATCGAATGCCGCGAGCAGAATTCAAATCAGAGCCTTCCTTCGTCAGAAAATCGCTGCTGTATCCAAAACCTATCTTCCAGTATTGAGGCTGCCAGGATCGTACTCGGGTGTGGAAAACATGCTATTCCGACGTAAAATGACGAGAGGAATCGAATGCCGCAAGCAGAATTCAAATCAGAGCCTTCCTTCGTCAAAAAATCGCTGTTATTGCCAAAACCTTTCTTCCAATATTCTGGCCTCCAGATTCGTAATCGGGAGTGGAAAACATGCTATTCCGACGTAAAATGAAGAGAGGGATCGAATGCCGCAAGCAGAATTCAAATCAGAGCCTTCCTTCGTCAGAAAATCGCTGTTACTGCCTAAACCTATCTCCCAGTATTCTGGCCTCCAGGACCGTAATCGGGTGTGGAAAACGTGCTATTCCGACGTAAAATGACTAGAGGGATCGAATGCCACAAGCAGAATTCAAATCAGAGCCTTCCTTCGTCAAAAAATCGCTGTTATTGCCAAAACCTTTCTTCCAGTATTCTGGCCTCCAGGTTCGTAATCGGGAGTGGAAAACATGCTATTCCGACGTAAAATGACGAGAGGAATCGAATGCCGCAAGCAGAATTCAAATCAGAGACTGCCTTCGTCAGAAATCGCTCCTGTATCCAAAACCTATCTCCCAGTATTCTGGCTTCCAGGACCGTAATCGGGTATGGAAAACATGCTATTCCGACGTAAAATGACGAGAGGAATCGAATGCCGCAAGCAGAATTCAAATCAGAGACTGCCTTCGTCAGAAATCGCTCCTGTATCCAAAACCTATCTTCCAGTATTGAGGCTGCCAGGATCGTAATCGGGTGTGGAAAACATGCTATTCCGACGTAAAATGACGACAGGAATCGAATGCCGCAAGCAGAATTCAAATCAGAGACTGCCTTCGTCAGAAATCGCTCCTGTATCCAAAACCTATCTCCCAGTATTCTGGCTTCCAGGACCGTAATCGGGTGTGGAAAACATGCAATTCCGACATAAAATGACGAGAGGGATCGAATGCCGCGATCAGAATTCAAATCAGATCCTACCTTCGTCAGAAAACCGCTGTTATCGCCAAAAGCTATCTTCCAGTATTCAGGCTGCCAGGATCGTAATCGGGTGTGGAAAACATGCTATTCCGACGTAAAATGACGAGAGGAATCGAATGCCGCAAGCAGAATTCAAATCAGATCCTTCCTTCGTCAGAAACCCACTGTTATAGCCAAAAGCTATCTTCCAGTATTCTGGCTTCCAGGACCGTAATCGGGTGTGGAAAACTTTCTACTCCGACGTAAAATGACGAGAGGGATTGAATGTCGCAAGCAGAATTCAAATCAGATCCTTCCTTCGTCAGAAAACCGCTGTTATAGCCAAAAGCTATCTTCCAGTATTCTGGCTTCCAGGACCGTAATCGGGTGTGGAAAACATGCTATTCCGACGTAAAATGACGAGAGGAATCGAATGCCGCAAGCAGAATTCAAATCAGATCCTTCCTTCGTCAGAAACCCGCTGTTATAGCCAAAAGCTATCTTCCAGTATTCTGGCTGCCAGGACCGTAATCGGGTGTGGAAAACTTTCTACTCCGACGTAAAATGACGAGAGGGATTGAATGTCGCAAGCAGAATTCAAATCAGATCCTTCCTTCGTCAGAAAACCGCTGTTATAGCCAAAAGCTATCTTCCAGTATTGAGGCTGCCAGGATCGTACTCGGGTGTGGAAAACATGCTATTCCGACGTAAAATGACGAGAGGAATCGAATGCCGCAAGCAGAATTCAAATCAGAGACTGCCTTCGTCAGAAATCGCTCCTGTATCCAAAACCTATCTCCCAGTATTCTGGCTTCCAGGACCGTAATCGGGTATGGAAAACATGCTATTCCGACGTAAAATGACGAGAGGAATCGAATGCCGCAAGCAGAATTCAAATCAGAGACTGCCTTCGTCAGAAATCGCTCCTGTATCCAAAACCTATCTTCCAGTATTGAGGCTGCCAGGATCGTAATCGGGTGTGGAAAACATGCTATTCCGACGTAAAATGACGACAGGAATCGAATGCCGCAAGCAGAATTCAAATCAGAGCCTTCCTTCGTCAGAAAATCGCTCCTGTATCCAAAACCTATCTCCCAGTATTCTGGCTTCCAGGACCGTAATCGGGTATGGAAAACATGCTATTCCGACGTAAAATGACGAGAGGAATCGAATGCCGCGAGCAGAATTCAAATCAGAGCCTTCCTTCGTCAGAAAATCGCTGCTGTATCCAAAACCTATCTTCCAGTATTGAGGTTGCCAGGATCGTACTCGGGTGTGGAAAACATGCTATTCCGACGTAAAATGACGAGAGGAATCGAGTGCCGCAAGCAGAATTCAAATCAGAGGCTGCCTTCGTCAGAAATCGCTCCTGTATCCAAAACCTATCTCCCAGTATTCTGGCTTCCAGGACCGTAATCGGGTATGGAAAACATGCTATTCCGACGTAAAATGACGAGAGGAATCGAATGCCGCGAGCAGAATTCAAATCAGAGCCTTCCTTCGTCAGAAAATCGCTGCTGTATCCAAAACCTATCTTCCAGTATTGAGGCTGCCAGGATCGTACTCGGGTGTGGAAAACATGCTATTCCGACGTAAAATGACGAGAGGAATCGAGTGCCGCAAGCAGAATTCAAATCAGAGGCTGCCTTCGTCAGAAATCGCTCCTGTATCCAAAACCTATCTCCCAGTATTCTGGCTTCCAGGACCGTAATCGGGTTTGGAAAACATGCTATTCCGACGTAAAATGACGAGAGGGATCGAATGCCGCGAGCAGAATTCAAATCAGATCCTACCTTCGTCCGAAAATCGATGTTATAGCCAAAACCTATCTTGCAGTATTCTGGCTTCCAGAACCGTAATCGGGTATGGAGAGCATGCTATTCCGACGTAAAATGACGAGAGGAATCGAATGCCGCGAGCAGAATTCAAATCAGAGCCTTCCTTCGTCAGAAAATCGCTGCTGTATCCAAAACCTATCTTCCAGTATTGAGGCTGCCAGGATCGTACTCGGGTGTGGAAAACATGCTATTCCGACGTAAAATGACGAGAGGAATCGAGTGCCGCAAGCAGAATTCAAATCAGAGCCTTCCTTCGTCAGAAAATCGCTCCTGTATCCAAAACCTATCTTCCAGTATTGAGGCTGCCAGGATCCTAATCGGGTAGTGCAAACCGTGCTATTCCGACGTATAATGACGAGAGGAATCGAATGTCGCCAGCTGAATTCAAATCAGAGCTTTCCTTCGTCTGAAAATCGCTGTTAGACCCAAAACCTATCTCCCAGTATCCTGGCTTCCAGGACCGTAATCGGGTATGGAGAACATGCTATTCCGACGTAAAATGACGAGAGGAATGGAATGCTGCAAGCAGAATTCAAATCAGTGCCTACCTTCGTTCGAAAATCGCTGTTATAGCCAAAACCTATCTTGCAGTAATCTGGCTCCCAGGATCGTAATGGGTAGTGGAAAACATGCTATTCCGACGTAAAATGACGAGAGGGATTGAATGTCGCAAGCAGAATTGAAAACAGAGCCTTCCTTCGTCAGAAAACCGCTGTTATAGCCAAAAGCTATCTTCCAGTATTCAGGCTGCCAGGATCGTAATCGGGAGTGGAAAACATGCTATTCCGACGTAAAATGGCGAGAGGGATCGAATGCCGCAAGCAGAATTCAAATCAGAGCCCTCCTTCGTCTGAAAATCGCTGTTATTGCCAAAACCTATCTTCCAGTATTCTGGCCTCCAGGACCGTAATCGGGTGTGGAAAACGTGCCATTCCGACGTAAAATGACTAGAGGGATCGAATGCCACAAGCAGAATTCAAATCAGAGCCTTCCTTCGTCAAAAAATCGCTGTTATTGCCATAACCTTTCTTCCAATATTCTGGCCTCCAGATTCGTAATCGGGAGTGGAAAACATGCTATTCCGACGTATAATGAAGAGAGGGATCAAATGCCGCAAGCAGAATTCAAATCAGAGCCTTCCTTCGTCAGAAAATCGCTGTTACTGCCTAAATCTATCTCCCAGTATTCTGGCCTCCAGGACCGTAATCGGGTGTGGAAAACGTGCTATTCCGACGTAAAATGACTAGAGGGATCGAATGCCACAAGCAGAATTCAAATCAGAGCCTTCCTTCGTCAAAAAATCGCTGTTATTGCCAAAACCTTTCTTCCAATATTCTGGCCTCCAGATTCGTAATCGGGAGTGGAAAACATGCTATTCCGACGTAAAATGAAGAGAGGGATCAAATGCCGCAAGCAGAATTCAAATCAGAGCCTTCCTTCGTCAGAAAATCGCTGTTACTGCCTAAACCTATCTCCCAGTATTCTGGCCTCCAGGACCGTAATCGGGTGTGGAAAACGTGCCATTCCGACGTAAAATGACTAGAGGGATCGAATGCCACAAGCACAATTCAAATCAGAGCCTTCCTTCGTCAAAAAATCGCTGTTATTGCCAAAACCTTTCTTCCAGTATTCTGGCCTCCAGATTCGTAATCGGGAGTGGAAAACATGCTATTCCGACGTAAAATGAAGAGAGGGATCAAATGCCGCAAGCAGAATTCAAATCAGAGCCCTCCTTCGTCTGAAAATCGCTGTTATTGCCAAAACCTATCTTCCAGTATTCAGGCTGCCAGGATCGTGATCGGGAGTGGAAAACATGCTATTCCGACGAAAAATGACGAGAGGGATCGAATGTCGCAAGCAGAATTCAAATCAGAGCCTGCCTTCGTCCGAAAATCGCTGTTATAGCCAAAACCTATCTTCCAATATTCAGGCTGCCAGGATCGTAATCGGGAGTGGAAAACATGCTATTCCGACGTAAAATGAAGAGAGGGATCGAATGCCGCAAGCAGAATTCAAATCAGAGCCCTCCTTCGTCTGAAAATCGCTGTTATTGCCAAAACCTATCTTCCAGTATTCAGGCTGCCAGGATCGTGATCGGGAGTGGAAAACATGCTATTCCGACGTAAAATGACGAGAGGGATCGAATGCCGCAAGCAGAATTCAAATCAGAGCCCTCCTTCGTCTGAAAATCGCTGTTATTGCCAAAACCTATCTTCCAGTATTCTGGCCTCCAGGACCGTAATCGGGTGTGGAAAACGTGCTATTCCGACGTAAAATGACTAGAGGGATCGAATGCCACAAGCAGAATTCAAATCAGAGCCTTCCTTCGTCAAAAAATCGCTGTTATTGCCAAAACCTTTCTTCCAATATTCTGGCCTCCAGATTCGTAATCGGGAGTGGAAAACATGCTATTCCGACGTAAAATGAAGAGAGGGATCAAATGCCGCAAGCAGAATTCAAATCAGAGCCTTCCTTCGTCAGAAAATCGCTGTTACTGCCTAAACCTATCTCCCAGTATTCTGGCCTCCAGGACCGTAATCGTGTGTGGAAAACGTGCTATTCCGACGTAAAATGACTAGAGGGATCGAATGCCACAAGCAGAATTCAAATCAGAGCCTTCCTTCGTCAAAAAATCGCTGTTATTGCCAAAACCTTTCTTCCAATATTCTGGCCTCCAGATTCGTAATCGGGAGTGGAAAACATGCTATTCCGACGTAAAATGAAGAGAGGGATCGAATGCCGCAAGCAGAATTCAAATCAGAGCCTTCCTTCGTCAGAAAATCGCTGTTACTGCCTAAACCTATCTCCCAGTATTCTGGCCTCCAGGACCGTAATCGGGTGTGGAAAACGTGCTATTCCGACGTAAAATGACTAGAGGGATCGAATGCCACAAGCAGAATTCAAATCAGAGCCTTCCTTCGTCAAAAAATCGCTGTTATTGCCAAAACCTTTCTTCCAGTATTCTGGCCTCCAGATTCGTAATCGGGAGTGGAAAACATGCTATTCCGACGTAAAATGAAGAGAGGGATCAAATGCCGCAAGCAGAATTCAAATCAGAGCCCTCCTTCGTCTGAAAATCGCTGTTATTGCCAAAACCTATCTTCCAGTATTCAGGCCGCCAGGATCGTAATCGGGAGTGGAAAACATGCTATTCCGACGTAAAATGACGAGAGGGATCGAATGTCGCAAGCAGAATTCAAATCAGAGCCTGCCTTCGTCCGAAAATCGCTGTTATAGCCAAAACCTATCTTCCAATATTCAGGCTGCCAGGATCGTAATCGGGAGTGGAAAACATGCTATTCCGACGTAAAATGAAGAGAGGGATCGAATGCCGCAAGCAGAATTCAAATCAGAGCCCTCCTTCGTCTGAAAATCGCTGTTATTGCCAAAACCTATCTTCCAGTATTCAGGCTGCCAGGATCGTAATCGGGAGTGGAAAACATGCTATTCCGACGTAAAATGACGAGAGGGATCGAATGTCGTAAGCAGAATTCAAATCAGAGCCTTCCTTCGTCAGAAAATCGGTATTAAAGCCAAAACCTATCTTGGAGTAATCTGGCTCCCAGGATCGTATTCGGGTGAGGAAAACATGCTATTCCGACGTAAAATGACGAGAGGAATCGAATGTCGTAAGCAGAATTCAAATCAGAGCCTTCCTTCGTCTGAAAATCACTGTTAGAGCCAAAACCTATCTCCCAGTATTATGGCTATCAGGACCGTAATCGGTTATGGAAAACATGCTATTCCGACGTAAAATGACGAGAGGGATTGAATGTCGCAAGCAGAATTCAAATCAGAGCCTTCCTTCGTCAGAAAACCGCTGTTATAGCCAAAACCTATCTCCCAGTATTCTGGCTTCGAGGACCGTAATCGGGTGTGGAAAACATGCTATTCCGACGGAAAATGACGAGAGGAATCGAATGCCGCAAGCAGAATTCAAATCAGATCCTTCCTTCGTCAGAAAACCGCTCTAATAGCCAAAAGCTATCTTCCAGTATTCTGGCTTCCTGGACCGTAATCGGGTGTGGAAAACATTCTACTCCGATGTAAAATGACGAGAGGGATCGAATGCCGCAAGCAGAATTCAAATCAGAGCCTTCCTTCGTCAGAAAATCGGTATTAAAGCCAAACCCTATCTTGGAGTAATCTGGCTCCCAGGATCGTAATCGGGTATGGAAAACATGCTATTCCGACGTAAAATGACGAGATTGATTGAATGTCGCAAGCAGAATTCAAATCAGATCCTTCCTTCGTCAGAAAACCGCTCTAATAGCCAAAAGCTATCTTCCAGTATTCTGGCTTCCTGGACCGTAATCGGGTGTGGAAAACATTCTACTCCGATGTAAAATGACGAGAGGGATCGAATGCCGCAAGCAGAATTCAAATCAGAGCCTTCCTTCGTCAGAAAATCGCTGTTACTGCCCAAACCTATCTCCCAGTATTCTGGACTCCAGGACCGTAATCGGGTGTGGAAAACGTGCTATTCCGACGTAAAGTGAAGAGAGGGATCAAATGCCGCAAGCAGAATTCAAATCAGAGCCCTCCTTCGTCTGAAAATCGCTGTTATAGCCAAAACCTATCTTCCAATATTCATGCTGCCAGGATCGTAATCGGGAGTGGAAAACATGCTATTCCGACGTAAAATGAAGAGAGGGATCAAATGCCGCAAGCAGAATTCAAATCAGAGCCCTCCTTCGTCTGAAAATCGCTGTTATTGCCAAAACCTATCTTCCAGTATTCAGGCTGCCAGGATCGTGATCGGGAGTGGAAAACATGCTATTCCGACGTAAAATGACGAGAGGGATCGAATGCCCAAGCAGAATTCAAATCAGAGCCCTCCTTCGTCTGAAAATCGCTGTTATTGCCAAAACCTATCTTCCAGTATTCTGGCCTCCAGGACCGTAATCGGGTGTGGAAAACGTGCTATTCCGACGTAAAATGACTAGAGGGATCGAATGCCACAAGCAGAATTCAAATCAGAGCCTTCCTTCGTCAAAAAATCGCTGTTATTGCCAAAACCTTTCTTCCAGTATTCTGGCCTCCAGATTCGTAATCGGGAGTGGAAAACATGCTATTCCGACGTAAAATGAAGAGAGGGATCAAATGCCGCAAGCAGAATTCAAATCAGAGCCTTCCTTCGTCAGAAAATCGCTGTTACTGCCTAAACCTATCTCCCAGTATTCTGGCCTCCAGGACCGTAATCGGGTGTGGAAAACGTGCTATTCCGACGTAAAATGACTAGAGGGATCGAATGCCACAAGCAGAATTCAAATCAGAGCCTTCCTTCGTCAAAAAATCGCTGTTATTGCCAAAACCTTTCTTCCAATATTCTGGCCTCCAGATTCGTAATCGGGAGTGGAAAACATGCTATTCCGACGTAAAATGAAGAGAGGGATCGAATGCCGCAAGCAGAATTCAAATCAGAGCCTTCCTTCGTCAGAAAATCGCTGTTACTGCCTAAACCTATCTCCCAGTATTCTGGCCTCCAGGACCGTAATCGGGTGTGGAAAACGTGCTATTCCGACGTAAAATGACGAGAGGGATCGAATGCCACAAGCAGAATTCAAATCAGAGCCTTCCTTCGTCAAAAAATCGCTGTTATTGCCAAAACCTTTCTTCCAGTATTCTGGCCTCCAGATTCGTAATCGGGAGTGGAAAACATGCTATTCCGACGTAAAATGAAGAGAGGGATCGAATGCCGCAAGCAGAATTCAAATCAGAGCCCTCCTTCGTCTGAAAATCGCTGTTATTGCCAAAACCTATCTTCCAGTATTCAGGCCGCCAGGATCGTAATCGGGAGTGGAAAACATGCTATTCCGACGAAAAATGACGAGAGGGATCGAATGTCGCAAGCAGAATTCAAATCAGAGCCTGCCTTCGTCCGAAAATCGCTGTTATAGCCAAAACCTATCTTCCAATATTCAGGCTGCCAGGATCGTAATCGGGAGTGGAAAACATGCTATTCCGACGTAAAATGAAGAGAGGGATCGAATGCCGCAAGCAGAATTCAAATCAGAGCCCTCCTTCGTCTGAAAATCGCTGTTATTGCCAAAACCTATCTTCCAGTATTCAGGCTGCCAGGATCGTAATCGGGAGTGGAAAACATGCTATTCCGACGTAAAATGACGAGAGGGATCGAATGTCGTAAGCAGAATTCAAATCAGAGCCTTCCTTCGTCAGAAAATCGGTATTAAAGCCAAAACCTATCTTGGAGTAATCTGGCTCCCAGGATCGTTATCGGGTGAGGAAAACATGCTATTCCGACGTAAAATGACGAGAGGAATCGAATGTCGTAAGCAGAATTCAAATCAGAGCCTTCCTTCGTCTGAAAATCACTGTTAGAGCCAAAACCTATCTCCCAGTATTATGGCTATCAGGACCGTAATCGGTTATGGAAAACATGCTATTCCGACGTAAAATGACGAGAGGGATTGAATGTCGCAAGCAGAATTCAAATCAGAGCCTTCCTTCGTCAGAAAACCGCTGTTATAGCCAAAACCTATCTCCCAGTATTCTGGCTTCGAGGACCGTAATCGGGTGTGGAAAACATGCTATTCCGACGGAAAATGACGAGAGGAATCGAATGCCGCAAGCAGAATTCAAATCAGAGACTGCCTTCGTCAGAAAATCGCTCCTGTATCCAAAACCTATCTCCCAGTATTCTGGCTTCCAGGACCGTAATCGGGTATGGAAAACATGCTATTCCGACGTAAAATGACGAGATTGATTGAATGTCGCAAGCAGAATTCAAATCAGATCCTTCCTTCGTCAGAAAACCGCTCTAATAGCCAAAAGCTATCTTCCAGTATTCTTGCTTCCTGGACCGTAATCGGGTGTGGAAAACATTCTACTCCGATGTAAAATGACGAGAGGGATCGAATGCCGCAAGCAGAATTCAAATCAGAGCCTTCCTTCGTCAGAAAATCGGTATTAAAGCCAAACCCTATCTTGGAGTAATCTGGCTCCCAGGATCGTAATCGGGTGTGGAAAACATTCTACTCCGATGTAAAATGACGAGAGGGATCGAATGCCGCAAGCAGAATTCAAATCAGAGCCTTCCTTCGTCAGAAAATCGCTGTTACTGCCCAAACCTATCTCCCAGTATTCTGGACTCCAGGACCGTAATCGGGTGTGGAAAACGTGCTATTCCGACGTAAAGTGAAGAGAGGGATCAAATGCCGCAAGCAGAATTCAAATCAGAGCCCTCCTTCGTCTGAAAATCGCTGTTATTGCCAAAACCTATCTTCCAGTATTCAGGCTGCCAGGATCGTGATCGGGAGTGGAAAACATGCTATTCCGACGAAAAATGACGAGAGGGATCGAATGTCGCAAGCAGAATTCAAATCAGAGCCTGCCTTCGTCCGAAAATCGCTGTTATAGCCAAAACCTATCTTCCAATATTCAGGCTGCCAGGATCGTAATCGGGAGTGGAAAACATGCTATTCCGACGTAAAATGAAGAGAGGGATCGAATGCCGCAAGCAGAATTCAAATCAGAGCCCTCCTTCGTCTGAAAATCGCTGTTATTGCCAAAACCTATCTTCCAGTATTCAGGCTGCCAGGATCGTAATCGGGAGTGGAAAACATGCTATTCCGACGTAAAATGACGAGAGGGATCGAATGTCGTAAGCAGAATTCAAATCAGAGCCTTCCTTCGTCAGAAAATCGCTGTTACTGCCTAAACCTATCTCCCAGTATTCTGGACTCCAGGACCGTAATCGGGTGTGGAAAACGTGCTATTCCGACGTAAACTGACGAGGGGAATCGAATGTCGTAAGCAGAATTCAAATCAGAGCCCTCCTTCGTCAGAAAATCGCTGTTATTGCCTAAACCTATCTCCCAGTATTCTGGCCTCCAGGACCGTAATCGGGTGTGGAAAACGTGCTATTCCGACGTAAAATGACTAGAGGGATCGAATGCCACAAGCAGAATTCAAATCAGAGCCTTCCTTCGTCAAAAAATCGCTGTTATTGCCAAAACCTTTCTTCCAGTATTCTGGCCTCCAGATTCGTAATCGGGAGTGGAAAACATGCTATTCCGACGTAAAGTGAAGAGAGGGATCAAATGCCGCAAGCAGAATTCAAATCAGAGCCCTCCTTCGTCTGAAAATCGCTGTTATTGCCAAAACCTATCTTCCAGTATTCAGGCTGCCAGGATCGTAATCGGGAGTGGAAAACATGCTATTCCGACGAAAAATGACGAGAGGGATCGAATGTCGCAAGCAGAATTCAAATCAGAGCCTTCCTTCGTCAAAAAATCGCTGTTATTGCCAAAACCTTTCTTCCAGTATTCTGGCCTCCAGATTCGTAATCGGGAGTGGAAAACATGCTATTCCGACGTAAAATGAAGAGAGGGATCAAATGCCGCAAGCAGAATTCAAATCAGAGCCCTCCTTCGTCTGAAAATCGCTGTTATTGCCAAAACCTATCTTCCAGTATTCAGGCTGCCAGGATCGTGATCGGGAGTGGAAAACATGCTATTCCGACGAAAAATGACGAGAGGGATCGAATGTCGCAAGCAGAATTCAAATCAGAGCCTGCCTTCGTCTGAAAATCGCTGTTATTGCCAAAACCTATCTTCCAGTATTCAGGCTGCCAGGATCGTAATCGGGAGTGGAAAACATGCTATTCCGACGTAAAATGAAGAGAGGGATCGAATGTCGTAAGCAGAATTCAAATCAGAGCCTTCCTTCGTCTGAAAATCGCTGTTATTGCCAAAACGTTTCTTCCAGTATTCAGGCTGCCAGGATCGGAATGGGTAGTGGAAAACGCGCTATTCCGACGTAAAATGACGAGAGGAATCGAATGTCGCAAGCAGAATTCAAATCAGAGCCTCCCTTCGTCATAAAGTCGCTGTTAGAGCCAAAACCTATCTCCCAGTATTCAGGCTGCCAGGATCGTAATCGGGAGTCGAAAACATGCTATTCCGACGTAAAATGACACGAGGGATCGAATGTCGCAAGCAGAATTCAAATCAGAGCCTTCCTTCGTCAGAAAATCGCTCCTGTATCCAAAACGTATCTCCCAGTATTCAGGGTGCCATGACCGTAATCGGGTGTGGAAACCGTGCTTTTCCGACATAAAATGACGAGAGGAATCGAATGCCGCAAGCAGAATTCAAATCAGAGACTGCCTTCGTCAGATAATCGCTCCTGTATCCAAAACCTCTCTTGCAGTAATCTGGCTCCTAGGATCGTAATCGGTAGTGGAAAACGTGCTACTCCGACGTAAAATGACGAGATGAATCGAATGTCGCAAGCAGAAATCAAATCAGAGCCTTCCTTCGTCAGAAACTCGCTGTTATAGCAAAAACCTATCTGACAGTATTCAGGCTGCCAGGATCGTAATCGGGAGTGGAAAACATGCTACTCGGACGTAAAATGGCGAGAGGAATCGAATGCCGCAAACAAAATTCAAATCAGTGCCTTCCTTCGTCCGAAAATCGCTGTTATAGCCAAAACATATCTTCCAGTATTCAGGCTGCCAGGATCGTAGTCGAGAGTCGAAAACATGCTATTCCGACGTAAAATGACACGAGGGATCGAATGTCGCAAGCAGAATTCAAATCAGAGCCTTCCTTCGTCAGAAAATCGCTCCTGTATCCAAAACGTATCTCCCAGTATTCAGGGTGCCATGACCGTAATCGGTTGTGGAAACCGTGCTTTTCCGACATAAAATGACGAGAGGAATCGAATGCCGCAAGCAGAATTCAAATCAGAGACTGCCTTCGTCAGATAATCGCTCCTGTATCCAAAACCTCTTTTGCAGTAATCTGGCTCCTAGGATCGTAATCGGTAGTGGAAAACGTGCTACTCCGACGTAAAATGACGAGATGAATCGAATGTCGCAAGCAGAAATCAAATCAGAGCCTCCCTTCTTCATAAAGTCGCTGTTAGAGCCAAAACCTATCTGACAGTATTCAGGCTGCCAGGATCGTAATCGGGTGTGTAAAACGTGGTATTCCGACGTAAAATGACGTGAGGGATCGAATGTCGCAGGCAGAATTCAAATCAGTGCCTACCTTCGTTCGAAAATCGCTGTTATAGCCAAAACCTATCTTGCAGTAATCTGGCTCCCAGGATCGTAATGGGTAGTGGAAAACGCGCTATTCCGACGTAAAATGACGAGAGGAATCGAATGTCGCAAGCAGAATTCAAATCAGAGCCTCCCTTCGTCATAAAGTCGATGTTAGAGCCAAAACCTATCTTGCAGTAATCTGGCTCCCAGGATCGTAATGACTAGTGGAAAACGCGCTATTCCGACGTAAAATGGCGAGAGGAATCGAATGCCGCAAACAAAATTCAAATCAGTGCCTTCCTTCGTCCGAAAATCGCTGTTATAGCCAAAACGTATCTCCCAGTATTCTGGCTTCCAGGACCGTAATGGGTAGTGGAAAACGCGCTATTCCGACGTAAAATGACGAGAGGAATCGAATGTCGCAAGCAGAATTCAAATCAGAGCCTTCCTTCGTCAAAAAATCGCTGTTATTGCCAAAACCTTTCTTCCAGTATTCTGGCCTCCAGATTCGTAATCGGGAGTGGAAAACATGCTATTCCGACGTAAAGTGAAGAGAGGGATCAAATGCCGCAAGCAGAATTCAAATCAGAGCCCTCCTTCGTCTGAAAATCGCTGTTATTGCCAAAACCTATCTTCCAGTATTCAGGCTGCCAGGATCGTAATCGGGAGTGGAAAACATGCTATTCCGACGAAAAATGACGAGAGGGATCGAATGTCGCAAGCAGAATTCAAATCAGAGCCTGCCTTCGTCTGAAAATCGCTGTTATTGCCAAAACCTATCTTCCAGTATTCAGGCTGCCAGGATCGTAATCGGGAGTGGAAAACATGCTATTCCGACGTAAAATGAAGAGAGGGATCGAATGTCGTAAGCAGAATTCAAATCAGAGCCTTCCTTCGTCTGAAAATCGCTGTTAATGCCAAAACCTATCTTCCAGTATTCAGGCTGCCAGGATCGGAATGGGTAGTGGAAAACGCGCTATTCCGACGTAAAATGACGAGAGGAATCGAATGTCGCAAGCAGAATTCAAATCAGAGCCTCCCTTCGTCATAAAGTCGCTGTTAGAGCCAAAACCTATCTCCCAGTATTCAGGCTGCCAGGATCGTAATCGGGAGTCGAAAACATGCTATTCCGACGTAAAATGACACGAGGGATCGAATGTCGCAAGCAGAATTCAAATCAGAGCCTTCCTTCGTCAGAAAATCGCTCCTGTATCCAAAACGTATCTCCCAGTATTCAGGGTGCCATGACCGTAATCGGGTGTGGAAACCGTGCTTTTCCGACATAAAATGACGAGAGGAATCGAATGCCGCAAGCAGAATTCAAATCAGAGACTGCCTTCGTCAGATAATCGCTCCTGTATCCAAAACCTCTCTTGCAGTAATCTGGCTCCTAGGATCGTAATCGGGTGTGTAAAACGTGGTATTCCGACGTAAAATGACGCGAGGGATCGAATGTCGCAGGCAGAATTCAAATCAGTGCCTACCTTCGTTCGAAAATCGCTGTTATAGCCAAAACCTATCTTGCAGTAATCTGGCTCCCAGGATCGTAATGGGTAGTGGAAAACGCGCTATTCCGACGTAAAATGACGAGAGGGATCGAATGTCGCAAGCAGAATTCAAAACAGAGCCTCCCTTCGTCATAAAGTCGCTGTTAGAGCCAAAACCTATCTCCCAGTATTCAGGCTGCCAGGATCCTAATCGGGTAGTGCAAACCGTGCTATTCCGACGTAAAATGAGAGGAATCGAATGCCGCAAGCAGAATTCAAATCAGTGCCTACCTTCGTTCGAAAATCGCTGTTATAGCCAAAACCTATCTTGCAGTAATCTGGCTCCCAGGATCGTAATGGGTAGTGGAAAACGCGCTATTCCGACGTAAAATGACGAGAGGGATCGAATGTCGCAAGCAGAATTCAAAACAGAGCCTCCCTTCGTCATAAAGTCGCTGTTAGAGCCAAAACCTATCTCCAGTATTCAGGCTGCCAGGATCCTAATCGGGTAGTGCAAACCGTGCTATTCCGACGTAAAATGAGAGGAATCGAATGCCGCAAGCAGAATTCAAATCAGAGGCTTCCTTCGTCTGAAAATCGCTGTTAGAGCCAAAACCTATCTCCCAGTATTCTGGCTTCCAGGACCGTAATGGGTAGTGGAAAACGCGCTATTCCTACGTAAAATGACGAGAGGAATGGAATGCTGCAAACAAAATTCAAATCAGTGCCTTCCTTCGTCATAAAGTCGATGTTAGAGCCAAAACCTATCTTGCAGTAATCTGGCTCCCAGGATCGTAATGAGTAGTGGAAAACGCGCTATTCCGACGTAAAATGACACGAGGGATCGAATGTCGCAGGCAGAATTCAAATCAGAGCCTTCATTCGTCAGAAACTCGCTGTTATTTCCAAAACCTATTTTCCGGTATTCAGGCTGCCAGGATCGTAATCGGGTATGGAAACCGTGCTATTCCGACGTAAAATGACGAGAGGAATCGAATGCCGCAAGCAGATTTCAAATCAGTACCTACCTTCGTCCGAAAATCGCTGTTATAGCCAAAACATATCTTGCAGTAATCTGGCTCCCAGGATCGTAATGAGTAGTGGAAAACGCGCTATTCCGACGTAAAATGACACGAGGGATCGAATGTCGCAGGCAGAATTCAAATCAGAGCCTTCATTCGTCAGAAACTCGCTGTTATTTCCAAAACCTATTTTCCGGTATTCAGGCTGCCAGGATCGTAATCGGGTATGGAAACCGTGCTATTCCGACGTAAAATGACGAGAGGAATCGAATGCCGCAAGCAGATTTCAAATCAGTACCTACCTTCGTCCGAAAATCGCTGTTATAGCCAAAACATATCTTGCAGTAATCTGGCTCCCAGGATCGTAATGGGTAGTGGAAAACGCGCTATTCCGACGTAAAATGACGAGAGGAATCGAATGTTGCAAGCAGAATTCAAATCAGAGCCTCCCTTCTTCATAAAGTCGCTGTTAGAGCCAAAACCTATCTGACAGTATTCAGGCTGCCAGGATCGTAATCGGGTGTGTAAAACGTGGTATTCCGACGTAAAATGACGCGAGGGATCGAATGTCGCAGGCAGAATTCAAATCAGTGCCTACCTTCGTTCGAAAATCGCTGTTATAGCCAAAACCTATCTTGCAGTAATCTGGCTCCCAGGATCGTAATGGGTAGTGGAAAACGCGCTATTCCGACGTAAAATGACGAGAGGAATCGAATGTCGCAAGCAGAATTCAAATCAGAGCCTCCCTTCGTCATAAAGTCGATGTTAGAGCCAAAACCTATCTTGCAGTAATCTGGCTCCCAGGATCGTAATGACTAGTGGAAAACGCGCTATTCCGACGTAAAATGACGAGAGGAATCGAATGTCGCAAGCAGAAATCAAATCAGAGCCTTCCTTCGTCTGAAACTCGCTGTTATAGCCAAAACCTATCTGACAGAATTCAGGCTGCCAGGATCCTAATCGGGTAGTGCAAACCGTGCTATTCCGACGTAAAATGACGAGAGGAATCGAATGTCGCAAGCTGAATTCAAATCAGAGCTTTCCTTCGTCTGAAAATCGCTGTTAGACCCAAAACCTATCTCCCAGTATCCTGGCTTCCAGGACCGTAATCGGGTATGGAGAACATGCTATTCCGACGTAAAATGACGAGAGGAATGGAATGCTGCAAGCAGAATTCAAATCAGTGCCTACCTTCGTTCGAAAATCGCTGTTATAGCCAAAACCTATCTTGCAGTAATCTGGCTCCCAGGATCGTAATGGGTAGTGGAAAACATGCTATTCCGACGTAAAATGACGAGAGGGATTGAATGTCGCAAGCAGAATTGAAAACAGAGCCTTCCTTCGTCAGAAAACCGCTGTTATAGCCAAAAGCTATCTTCCAGTGTTCAGGCTGCCAGGATCGTAATCGGGTGTGGAAACCGTGCTGTTCCGACGTAAAATGACGAGAGGAATCGAATGCCGCAAGCAGATTTCAAATCAGTACCTACCTTCGTCCGAAAATCGCTGTTATAGCCAAAACATATCTTGCAGTAATCTGGCTCCCAGGATCGTAATGGGTAGTGGAAAACGCGCTATTCCGACGTAAAATGACGAGAGGAATCGAATGCCGCAAACAAAATTCAAATCAGTGCCTACCTTCGTCCGAAAATCGCTGTTATAGCCAAAACATATCTTGCAGTAATCTGGCTCCCAGGATCGTAATGGGTAGTGGAAAACGCGCTATTCCGACGTAAAATGACGAGAGGAATCGAATGCCGCAAACAAAATTCAAATCAGTGCCTTCCTTCGTCCGAAAATCGCTGTTATAGCCAAAACATATCTCCCAGTATTCTGGCTTCCAGGACCGTAATCGGGTGTGGAAAACATGCTATTCCGACGTAAAATGACGAGAGGAATCGAATGCCGCAAGCAGAATTCAAATCAGAGCCTGCCTTCGTCCGAAAATCGCTGTTATAGCCAAAACCTATCTTGCAGTAATCTGGCTGCCAGGATCGTAATCGGGTGTGGAAACCGTGCTATTCCGACGTAAAATGGCGAGAGGAATCGAATGCCGCAAACAAAATTCAAATCAGTGCCTTCCTTCGTCCGAAAATCGCTGTTATAGCCAAAACATATCTCCCAGTATTCAGGCTGCCAGGATCGTAATCGGGTGTGGAAACCGTGCTATTCCGACGTAAAATGGCGAGAGGAATCGAATGCCGCAAACAAAATTCAAATCAGTGCCTTCCTTCGTCATAAAGTCGATGTTAGAGCCAAAACCTATCTTGCAGTAATCTGGCTCCCAGGATCGTAATGAGTAGTGGAAAACGCGCTATTCCGACGTAAAATGACACGAGGGATCGAATGTTGCAAGCAGAATTCAAATCAGAGCCTCCCTTCTTCATAAAGTCGCTGTTAGAGCCAAAACCTATCTGACAGTATTCAGGCTGCCAGGATCGTAATCGGGTGTGTAAAACGTGGTATTCCGACGTAAAATGACGCGAGGGATCGAATGCCGCAAGCAGATTTCAAATCAGTACCTACCTTCGTCCGAAAATCGCTGTTATAGCCAAAACCTATCTGACAGTATTCAGGCTGCCAGGATCGTAATCGGGTGTGTAAAACGTGGTATTCCGACGTAAAATGACGCGAGGGATCGAATGTCGCAGGCAGAATTCAAATCAGTGCCTACCTTCGTCCGAAAATCGCTGTTATAGCCAAAACCTATCTTCCAGTATTCAGGCTGCCAGGATCGTAATCGGGTGTCGAAAACATGCTATTCCGACGTAAAATGACGAGAGGAATCGAATGTCGCAAGCAGAATTCAAATCAGAGCCTCCCTTCGTCATAAAGTCGATGTTAGAGCCAAAACCTATCTTGCAGTAATCTGGCTCCCAGGATCGTAATGACTAGTGGAAAACGCGCTATTCCGACGTAAAATGACGAGAGGAATCGAATGTCGCAAGCAGAAATCAAATCAGAGCCTTCCTTCGTCTGAAACTCGCTGTTATAGCCAAAACCTATCTGACAGAATTCAGGCTGCCAGGATCCTAATCGGGTAGTGCAAACCGTGCTATTCCGACGTAAAATGACGAGAGGAATCGAATGTCGCAAGCTGAATTCAAATCAGAGCTTTCCTTCGTCTGAAAATCGCTGTTAGACCCAAAACCTATCTCCCAGTATCCTGGCTTCCAGGACCGTAATCGGGTATGGAGAACATGCTATTCCGACGTAAAATGACGAGAGGAATGGAATGCTGCAAGCAGAATTCAAATCAGTGCCTACCTTCGTTCGAAAATCGCTGTTATAGCCAAAACCTATCTTGCAGTAATCTGGCTCCCAGGATCGTAATGGGTAGTGGAAAACATGCTATTCCGACGTAAAATGACGAGAGGGATTGAATGTCGCAAGCAGAATTGAAAACAGAGCCTTCCTTCGTCAGAAAACCGCTGTTATAGCCAAAAGCTATCTTCCAGTGTTCAGGCTGCCAGGACCGTAATCGGGTGTGGAAAACATGCTACTCCGACGTAAAATGGCGAGAGGAATCGAATGCCGCAAACAAAATTCAAATCAGTGCCTTCCTTCGTCATAAAGTCGATGTTAGAGCCAAAACCTATCTTGCAGTAATCTGGCTCCCAGGATCGTAATGAGTAGTGGAAAACGCGCTATTCCGACGTAAAATGACACGAGGGATCGAATGTTGCAAGCAGAATTCAAATCAGAGCCTCCCTTCTTCATAAAGTCGCTGTTAGAGCCAAAACCTATCTGACAGTATTCAGGCTGCCAGGATCGTAATCGGGTGTGTAAAACGTGGTATTCCGACGTAAAATGACGCGAGGGATCGAATGCCGCAAGCAGATTTCAAATCAGTACCTACCTTCGTCCGAAAATCGCTGTTATAGCCAAAACCTATCTGACAGTATTCAGGCTGCCAGGATCGTAATCGGGTGTGTAAAACGTGGTATTCCGACGTAAAATGACGCGAGGGATCGAATGTCGCAGGCAGAATTCAAATCAGTGCCTACCTTCGTCCGAAAATCGCTGTTATAGCCAAAACCTATCTTCCAGTATTCAGGCTGCCAGGATCGTAGTCGAGAGTCGAAAACATGCTATTCCGACGTAAAATGACACGAGGGATCGAATGTCGCAAGCAGAATTCAAATCAGAGCCTTCCTTCGTCAGAAAATCGCTCCTGTATCCAAAACGTATCTCCCAGTATTCAGGGTGCCATGACCGTAATCGGTTGTGGAAACCGTGCTTTTCCGACATAAAATGACGAGAGGAATCGAATGCCGCAAGCAGAATTCAAATCAGAGACTGCCTTCGTCAGATAATCGCTCCTGTATCCAAAACCTCTTTTGCAGTAATCTGGCTCCTAGGATCGTAATCGGTAGTGGAAAACGTGCTACTCCGACGTAAAATGACGAGATGAATCGAATGTCGCAAGCAGAAATCAAATCAGAGCCTCCCTTCGTCATAAAGTCGCTGTTAGAGCCAAAACCTATCTGACAGTATTCAGGCTGCCAGGATCGTAATCGGGTGTGTAAAACGTGGTATTCCGACGTAAAATGACGCGAGGGATCGAATGTCGCAGGCAGAATTCAAATCAGTGCCTACCTTCGTTCGAAAATCGCTGTTATAGCCAAAACCTATCTTGCAGTAATCTGGCTCCCAGGATCGTAATGGGTAGTGGAAAACGCGCTATTCCGACGTAAAATGACGGGAGGAATCGAATGTCGCAAGCAGAATTCAAATCAGAGCCTCCCTTCGTCATAAAGTCGATGTTAGAGCCAAAACCTATCTTGCAGTAATCTGGCTCCCAGGATCGTAATGACTAGTGGAAAACGCGCTATTCCGACGTAAAATGGCGAGAGGAATCGAATGCCGCAAACAAAATTCAAATCAGTGCCTTCCTTCGTCCGAAAATCGCTGTTATAGCCAAAACGTATCTCCCAGTATTCTGGCTTCCAGGACCGTAATGGGTAGTGGAAAACGCGCTATTCCGACGTAAAATGACGAGAGGAATCGAATGTCGCAAGCAGAATTCAAATCAGAGCCTCCCTTCGTCATAAAGTCGCTGTTAGAGCCAAAACCTATCTCCCAGTATTCAGGCTGCCAGGATCGTAATCGGGAGTGGAAACCGTGCTATTCCGACGTAAAATGGCGAGAGGAATCGAATGCCGCAAACAAAATTCAAATCAGTGCCTTCCTTCGTCCGAAAATCGCTGTTATAGCCAAAACGTATCTCCCAGTATTCTGGCTTCCAGGACCGTAATGGGTAGTGGAAAACGCGCTATTCCGACGTAAAATGACGAGAGGAATCGAATGTCGCAAACAGAATTCAAATCAGAGCCTCCCTTCGTCATAAAGTTGATGTTAGAGCCAAAACCTATCTTGCAGTAATCTGGCTCCCAGGATCGTAATGAGTAGTGGAAAACGCGCTATTCCGACGTAAAATGACACGAGGGATCGAATGTCGCAAGCAGAATTCAAATCAGAGCCTTCCTTCGTCAGAAAATCGCTCCTGTATCCAAAACGTATCTCCCAGTATTCTGGCTTCCAGGACCGTAATGGGTAGTGGAAAACGCGCTATTCCGACGTAAAATGACGAGAGGAATCGAATGTCGCAAGCAGAATTCAAATCAGAGCCTCCCTTCGTCATAAAGTCGATGTTAGAGCCAAAACCTATCTTGCAGTAATCTGGCTCCCAGGATCGTAATGAGTAGTGGAAAACGCGCTATTCCGACGTAAAATGACACGAGGGATCGAATGTCGCAGGCAGAATTCAAATCAGAGCCTTCATTCGTCAGAAACTCGCTGTTATTTCCAAAACCTATTTTCCGGTATTCAGGCTGCCAGGATCGTAATCGGGTATGGAAACCGTGCTATTCCGACGTAAAATGACGAGAGGAATCGAATGCCGCAAGCAGATTTCAAATCAGTACCTACCTTCGTCCGAAAATCGCTGTTATAGCCAAAACATATCTTGCAGTAATCTGGCTCCCAGGATCGTAATGGGTAGTGGAAAACGCGCTATTCCGACGTAAAATGACGAGAGGAATCGAATGTCGCAAGCAGAATTCAAATCAGAGCCTCCCTTCGTCATAAAGTCGCTGTTAGAGCCAAAACCTATCTCCCAGTATTCAGGCTGCCAGGATCGTAATCGGGTGTGGAAACCGTGCTATTTCGACGTAAAATGACGAGGGGAATCGAATGCCGCAAGCAGAATTCAAATCAGTGCCTACCTTCGTTCGAAAATCGCTGTTATAGCCAAAACCTATCTTGCAGTAATCTGGCTCCCAGGATCGTAATGGGTAGTGGAAAACGCGCTATTCCGACGTAAAATGACGAGAGGGATCGAATGTCGCAAGCAGAATTCAAAACAGAGCCTCCCTTCGTCATAAAGTCGCTGTTAGAGCCAAAACCTATCTCCCAGTATTCAGGCTGCCAGGATCGTAATCGGGTGTGGAAACCGTGCTATGCCGACGTAAAATGACGAGAGGAATCGAATGTTGCAAGCAGAATTCAAATCAGAGCCTCCCTTCGTCATAAAGTCGCTGTTAGAGCCAAAACCTATCTCCCAGTATTCAGGCTGCCAGGATCGTAATCGGGTGTGGAAACCGTGCTATTTCGACGTAAAATGACGAGGGGAATCGAATGCCGCAAGCAGAATTCAAATCAGTGCCTACCTTCGTTCGAAAATCGCTGTTATAGCCAAAACCTATCTTGCAGTAATCTGGCTCCCAGGATCGTAATGGGTAGTGGAAAACGCGCTATTCCGACGTAAAATGACGAGAGGGATCGAATGTCGCAAGCAGAATTCAAATCAGAGCCTCCCTTCGTCATAAAGTCGCTGTTAGAGCCAAAACCTATCTCCCAGTATTCAGGCTGCCAGGATCGTAATCGGGTGTGGAAACCGTGCTATTCCGACGTAAAATGACGAGAGGAATCGAATGTCGCAAGCAGAATTCAAATCAGAGCCTCCCTTCGTCATAAAGTCGCTGTTAGAGCCAAAACCTATCTCCCAGTATTCAGGCTGCCAGGATCCTAATCGGGTAGTGCAAACCGTGCTATTCCGACGTAAAATGAGAGGAATCGAATGCCGCAAGCAGAATTCAAATCAGAACCTTCCTTCGTCTGAAAATCGCTGTTAGAGCCAAAACCTATCTCCCAGTATTCTGGCTTCCAGGACCGTAATGGGTAGTGGAAAACGCGCTATTCCGACGTAAAATGACGAGAGGGATTGAATGTCGCAAGCAGAATTGAAAACAGAGCCTTCCTTCGTCAGAAAACCGCTCCTGTATCCAAAACCTCTCTTGCAGTAATCTGGCTCCTAGGATCGTAATCGGCAGTGGAAAACGAGCTACTCCGACGTAAAATGACGAGATGAATCGAATGTCGCAAGCAGAAATCAAATCAGAGCCTTCCTTCGTCAGAAACTCGCTGTTATAGCCAAAACCTATCTGACAGTATTCAGGCTGCCAGGATCCTAATCGGGTAGTGCAAACCGTGCTATTCCGACGTAAAATGAGAGGAATCGAATGCCGCAAGCAGAATTCAAATCAGTGCCTACCTTCGTCCGAAAATCGCTGTTATAGCCAAAACCTATCTTCCAGTATTCAGGCTGCCAGGATCGTAATCGGGTGTCGAAAACATGCTATTCCGACGTAAAATGACACGAGGGATCGAATGTCGCAAGCAGAATTCAAATCAGAGCCTTCCTTCGTCAGAAAATCGCTCCTGTATCCAAAACGTATCTCCCAGTATTCAGGGTGCCATGACCGTAATCGGTTGTGGAAACCGTGCTTTTCCGACATAAAATGACGAGAGGAATCGAATGCCGCAAGCAGAATTCAAATCAGAGACTGCCTTCGTCAGATAATCGCTCCTGTATCCAAAACCTCTTTTGCAGTAATCTGGCTCCTAGGATCGTAATCGGTAGTGGAAAACGTGCTACTCCGACGTAAAATGACGAGATGAATCGAATGTCGCAAGCAGAAATCAAATCAGAGCCTCCCTTCGTCATAAAGTCGCTGTTAGAGCCAAAACCTATCTGACAGTATTCAGGCTGCCAGGATCGTAATCGGGTGTGTAAAACGTGGTATTCCGACGTAAAATGACGCGAGGGATCGAATGTCGCAGGCAGAATTCAAATCAGTGCCTACCTTCGTTCGAAAATCGCTGTTATAGCCAAAACCTATCTTGCAGTAATCTGGCTCCCAGGATCGTAATGGGTAGTGGAAAACGCGCTATTCCGACGTAAAATGACGGGAGGAATCGAATGTCGCAAGCAGAATTCAAATCAGAGCCTCCCTTCGTCATAAAGTCGATGTTAGAGCCAAAACCTATCTTGCAGTAATCTGGCTCCCAGGATCGTAATGACTAGTGGAAAACGCGCTATTCCGACGTAAAATGGCGAGAGGAATCGAATGCCGCAAACAAAATTCAAATCAGTGCCTTCCTTCGTCCGAAAATCGCTGTTATAGCCAAAACGTATCTCCCAGTATTCTGGCTTCCAGGACCGTAATGGGTAGTGGAAGACGCGCTATTCCGACGTAAAATGACGAGAGGAATCGAATGTCGCAAGCAGAATTCAAATCAGAGCCTCCCTTCGTCATAAAGTCGCTGTTAGAGCCAAAACCTATCTCCCAGTATTCAGGCTGCCAGGATCGTAATCGGGAGTGGAAAACGCGCTATTCCGACGTAAAATGACACGAGGGATCGAATGTCGCAAGCAGAATTCAAATCAGAGCCTTCCTTCGTCAGAAAATCGCTCCTGTATCCAAAACGTATCTCCCAGTATTCTGGCTTCCAGGACCGTAATGGGTAGTGGAAAACGCGCTATTCCGACGTAAAATGACGAGAGGAATCGAATGTCGCAAGCAGAATTCAAATCAGAGCCTCCCTTCGTCATAAAGTCGATGTTAGAGCCAAAACCTATCTTGCAGTAATCTGGCTCCCAGGATCGTAATGAGTAGTGGAAAACGCGCTATTCCGACGTAAAATGACACGAGGGATCGAATGTCGCAGGCAGAATTCAAATCAGAGCCTTCATTCGTCAGATACTCGCTGTTATTTCCAAAACCTATTTTCCGGTATTCAGGCTGCCAGGATCGTAATCGGGTATGGAAACCGTGCTATTCCGACGTAAAATGACGAGAGGAATCGAATGCCGCAAGCAGATTTCAAATCAGTACCTACCTTCGTCCGAAAATCGCTGTTATAGCCAAAACATATCTTGCAGTAATCTGGCTCCCAGGATCGTAATGGGTAGTGGAAAACGCGCTATTCCGACGTAAAATGACGAGAGGAATCGAATGTTGCAAGCAGAATTCAAATCAGAGCCTCCCTTCGTCATAAAGTCGCTGTTAGAGCCAAAACCTATCTCCCAGTATTCAGGCTGCCAGGATCGTAATCGGGTGTGGAAACCGTGCTATTTCGACGTAAAATGACGAGGGGAATCGAATGCCGCAAGCAGAATTCAAATCAGTGCCTACCTTCGTTCGAAAATCGCTGTTATAGCCAAAACCTATCTTGCAGTAATCTGGCTCCCAGGATCGTAATGGGTAGTGGAAAACGCGCTATTCCGACGTAAAATGACGAGAGGGATCGAATGTCGCAAGCAGAATTCAAATCAGAGCCTTCCTTCGTCATAAAGTCGCTGTTAGAGCCAAAACCTATCTCCCAGTATTCAGGCTGCCAGGATCGTAATCGGGTGTGGAAACCGTGCTATTCCGACGTAAAATGACGAGAGGAATCGAATGTCGCAAGCAGAATTCAAATCAGAGCCTCCCTTCGTCATAAAGTCGCTGTTAGAGCCAAAACCTATCTCCCAGTATTCAGGCTGCCAGGATCCTAATCGGGTAGTGCAAACCGTGCTATTCCGACGTAAAATGAGAGGGATCGAATGCCGCAAGCAGAATTCAAATCAGAACCTTCCTTCGTCTGAAAATCGCTGTTAGAGCCAAAACCTATCTCCCAGTATTCTGGCTTCCAGGACCGTAATGGGTAGTGGAAAACGCGCTATTCCGACGTAAAATGACGAGAGGGATCGAATGTCGCAAGCAGAATTTAAGTCAGAGCCTTCCTTCGTCAGAAAACCGCTCCTGTATCCAAAACCTCTCTTGCAGTAATCTGGCTCCTAGGATCGTAATCGGCAGTGGAAAACGAGCTACTCCGACGTAAAATGACGAGATGAATCGAATGTCGCAAGCAGAAATCAAATCAGAGCCTTCCTTCGTCAGAAACTCGCTGTTATAGCCAAAACCTATCTGACAGTATTCAGGCTGCCAGGATCCTAATCGGGTAGTGCAAACCGTGCTATTCCGACGTAAAATGAGAGGAATCGAATGCCGCAAGCAGAATTCAAATCAGAGGCTTCCTTCGTCTGAAAATCGCTGTTAGAGCCAAAACCTATCTCCCAGTATTCTGGCTTCCAGGACCATAATGGGTAGTGGAAAACGCGCTATTCCGACGTAAAATGACGAGAGGAATCGAATGTCGCAAGCAGAAATCAAATCAGAGCCTTCCTTCGTCTGAAACTCGCTGTTATAGCCAAAACCTATCTGACAGAATTCAGGCTGCCAGGATCCTAATCGGGTAGTGCAAACCGTGCTATTCCGACGTAAAATGACGAGAGGAATCGAATGTCGCAAGCTGAATTCAAATCAGAGCTTTCCTTCGTCTGAAAATCGCTGTTAGACCCAAAACCTATCTCCCAGTATCCTGGCTTCCAGGACCGTAATCGGGTATGGAGAACATGCTATTCCGACGTAAAATGACGAGAGGAATGGAATGCTGCAAGCAGAATTCAAATCAGTGCCTACCTTCGTTCGAAAATCGCTGTTATAGCCAAAACCTATCTTGCAGTAATCTGGCTCCCAGGATCGTAATGGGTAGTGGAAAACATGCTATTCCGACGTAAAATGACGAGAGGGATTGAATGTCGCAAGCAGAATTGAAAACAGAGCCTTCCTTCGTCAGAAAACCGCTGTTATAGCCAAAAGCTATCTTCCAGTGTTCAGGCTGCCAGGATCGTAATCGGGTGTGGAAAACATGCTACTCCGACGTAAAATGGCGAGAGGAATCGAATGCCGCAAACAAAATTCAAATCAGTGCCTTCCTTCGTCATAAAGTCGATGTTAGAGCCAAAACCTATCTTGCAGTAATCTGGCTCCCAGGATCGTAATGAGTAGTGGAAAACGCGCTATTCCGACGTAAAATGACACGAGGGATCGAATGTCGCAGGCAGAATTCAAATCAGAGCCTTCATTCGTCAGAAACTCGCTGTTATTTCCAAAACCTATTTTCCGGTATTCAGGCTGCCAGGATCGTAATCGGGTATGGAAACCGTGCTATTCCGACGTAAAATGACGAGAGGAATCGAATGCCGCAAGCAGATTTCAAATCAGTACCTACCTTCGTCCGAAAATCGCTGTTATAGCCAAAACATATCTTGCAGTAATCTGGCTCCCAGGATCGTAATGGGTAGTGGAAAACGCGCTATTCCGACGTAAAATGACGAGAGGAATCGAATGTTGCAAGCAGAATTCAAATCAGAGCCTCCCTTCGTCATAAAGTCGCTGTTAGAGCCAAAACCTATCTCCCAGTATTCAGGCTGCCAGGATCGTAATCGGGTGTGGAAACCGTGCTATTTCGACGTAAAATGACGAGGGGAATCGAATGCCGCAAGCAGAATTCAAATCAGTGCCTACCTTCGTTCGAAAATCGCTGTTATAGCCAAAACCTATCTTGCAGTAATCTGGCTCCCAGGATCGTAATGGGTAGTGGAAAACGCGCTATTCCGACGTAAAATGACGAGAGGGATCGAATGTCGCAAGCAGAATTCAAATCAGAGCCTCCCTTCGTCATAAAGTCGCTGTTAGAGCCAAAACCTATCTCGCAGTATTCAGGCTGCCAGGATCGTAATCGGGTGTGGAAACCGTGCTATTCCGACGTAAAATGACGAGAGGAATCGAATGTCGCAAGCAGAATTCAAATCAGAGCCTCCCTTCGTCATAAAGTCGCTGTTAGAGCCAAAACCTATCTCCCAGTATTCAGGCTGCCAGGATCCTAATCGGGTAGTGCAAACCGTGCTATTCCGACGTAAAATGAGAGGGATCGAATGCCGCAAGCAGAATTCAAATCAGAACCTTCCTTCGTCTGAAAATCGCTGTTAGAGCCAAAACCTATCTCCCAGTATTCTGGCTTCCAGGACCGTAATGGGTAGTGGAAAACGCGCTATTCCGACGTAAAATGACGAGAGGGATTGAATGTCGCAAGCAGAATTTAAAACAGAGCCTTCCTTCGTCAGAAAACCGCTCCTGTATCCAAAACCTCTCTTGCAGTAATCTGGCTCCTAGGATCGTAATCGGCAGTGGAAAACGAGCTACTCCGACGTAAAATGACGAGATGAATCGAATGTCGCAAGCAGAAATCAAATCAGAGCCTTCCTTCGTCAGAAACTCGCTGTTATAGCCAAAACCTATCTGACAGTATTCAGGCTGCCAGGATCCTAATCGGGTAGTGCAAACCGTGCTATTCCGACGTAAAATGAGAGGAATCGAATGCCGCAAGCAGAATTCAAATCAGAACCTTCCTTCGTCTGAAAATCGCTGTTAGAGCCAAAACCTATCTCCCAGTATTCTGGCTTCCAGGACCGTAATGGGTAGTGGAAAACGCGCTATTCCGACGTAAAATGACGAGAGGAATCGAATGTCGCAAGCAGAATTCAAATCAGAGCCTTCCTTCGTCTGAAAATCGCTGTTATAGCCAAAACCTATCTGACAGAATTCAGGCTGCCAGGATCCTAATCGGGTAGTGCAAACCGTGCTATTCCGACGTAAAATGACGAGAGGAATCGAATGTCGCAAGCTGAATTCAAATCAGAGCTTTCCTTCGTCTGAAAATCGCTGTTAGACCCAAAACCTATCTCCCAGTATCCTGGCTTCCAGGACCGTAATCGGGTATGGAGAACATGCTATTCCGACATAAAATGACGAGAGGAATGGAATGCCGCAAGCAGAATTCAAATCAGTGCCTACCTTCGTCCGAAAATCGCTGTTATAGCCAAAACCTATCTTGCAGTAATCTGGCTCCCAGGATCGTAATGGGTAGTGGAAAACATGCTATTCCGACGTAAAATGACGAGAGGGATTGAATGTCGCAAGCAGAATTGAAAACAGAGCCTTCCTTCGTCAGAAAACCGCTGTTATAGCCAAAAGCTATCTTCCAGTGTTCAGGCTGCCAGGATCGTAATCGGGTGTGGAAAACATGCTACTCCGACGTAAAATGGCGAGAGGAATCGAATGCCGCAAACAAAATTCAAATCAGTGCCTTCCTTCGTCCGAAAATCGCTGTTATAGCCAAAACATATCTCCCAGTATTCTGGCTTCCAGGACCGTAATGGGTAGTGGAAAACGCGCTATTCCGACGTAAAATGACGAGAGGAATCGAATGTCGCAAGCAGAATTCAAATCAGAGCCTCCCTTCGTCATAAAGTCGATGTTAGAGCCAAAACCTATCTCCCAGTATTCAGGCTGCCAGGATCGTAATCGGGTGTGGAAACCGTGCTGTTCCGACGTAAAATGACGAGAGGAATCGAATGCCGCAAGCAGATTTCAAATCAGTACCTACCTTCGTCCGAAAATCGCTGTTATAGCCAAAACATATCTTGCAGTAATCTGGCTCCCAGGATCGTAATGGGTAGTGGAAAACGCGCTATTCCGACGTAAAATGACGAGAGGAATCGAATGCCGCAAGCAGAATTCAAATCAGAGCCTCCCTTCGTCATAAAGTCGCTGTTAGAGCCAAAACCTATCTCCCAGTATTCAGGCTGCCAGGATCGTAATCGGGTGTGGAAACCGTGCTATTCCGACGTAAAATGACGAGAGGAATCGAATGTCGCAAGCAGAATTCAAATCAGAGCCTCCCTTCGTCATAAAGTCGCTGTTAGAGCCAAAACCTATCTCCCAGTATTCAGGCTGCCAGGATCCTAATCGGGTAGTGCAAACCGTGCTATTCCGACGTAAAATGAGAGGAATCGAATGCCGCAAGCAGAATTCAAATCAGAACCTTCCTTCGTCTGAAAATCGCTGTTAGAGCCAAAACCTATCTCCCAGTATTCTGGCTTCCAGGACCGTAATGGGTAGTGGAAAACGCGCTATTCCGACGTAAAATGACGAGAGGGATCGAATGTCGCAAGCAGAATTCAAATCAGAGCCTTCCTTCGTCAGAAAACCGCTCCTGTATCCAAAACCTCTCTTGCAGTAATCTGGCTCCTAGGATCGTAATCGGCAGTGGAAAACGAGCTACTCCGACGTAAAATGACGAGATGAATCGAATGTCGCAAGCAGAAATCAAATCAGGGCCTTCCTTCGTCAGAAACTCGCTGTTATAGCCAAAACCTATCTGACAGTATTCAGGCTGCCAGGATCCTAATCGGGTAGTGCAAACCGTGCTATTCCGACGTAAAATGAGAGGGATCGAATGCCGCAAGCAGAATTCAAATCAGAACCTTCCTTCGTCTGAAAATCGCTGTTAGAGCCAAAACCTATCTCCCAGTATTCTGGCTTCCAGGACCGTAATGGGTAGTGGAAAACGCGCTATTCCGACGTAAAATGACGAGAGGAATCGAATGTCGCAAGCAGAATTCAAATCAGAGCCTTCCTTCGTCTGAAAATCGCTGTTATAGCCAAAACCTATCTGACAGAATTCAGGCTGCCAGGATCCTAATCGGGTAGTGCAAACCGTGCTATTCCGACGTAAAATGACGAGAGGAATCGAATGTCGCAAGCTGAATTCAAATCAGAGCTTTCCTTCGTCTGAAAATCGCTGTTAGACCCAAAACCTATCTCCCAGTATCCTGGCTTCCAGGACCGTAATCGGGTATGGAGAACATGCTATTCCGACGTAAAATGACGAGAGGAATGGAATGCCGCAAGCAGAATTCAAATCAGTGCCTACCTTCGTTCGAAAATCGCTGTTATAGCCAAAACCTATCTTGCAGTAATCTGGCTCCCAGGATCGTAATGGGTAGTGGAAAACATGCTATTCCGACTTAAAATGACGAGAGGGATTGAATGTCGCAAGCAGAATTGAAAACAGAGCCTTCCTTCGTCAGAAAACCGCTGTTATAGCCAAAAGCTATCTTCCAGTGTTCAGGCTGCCAGGATCGTAATCGGGTGTGGAAAACATGCTACTCCGACGTAAAATGGCGAGAGGAATCGAATGCCGCAAACAAAATTCAAATCAGTGTCTTCCTTCGTCCGAAAATCGCTGTTATAGCCAAAACATATCTCCCAGTATTCTGGCTTCCAGGACCGTAATGGGTAGTGGAAAACGCGCTATTCCGACGTAAAATGACGAGAGGAATCGAATGTCGCAAGCAGAATTCAAATCAGAGCCTCCCTTCGTCATAAAGTCGATGTTAGAGCCAAAACCTATCTCCCAGTATTCAGGCTGCCAGGATCGTAATCGGGTGTGGAAACCGTGCTATTCCGACGTAAAATGACGAGAGGAATCGAATGCCGCAAGCAGATTTCAAATCAGTACCTACCTTCGTCCGAAAATCGCTGTTATAGCCAAAACATATCTTGCAGTAATCTGGCTCCCAGGATCGTAATGGGTAGTGGAAAACGCGCTATTCCGACGTAAAATGACGAGAGGAATCGAATGCCGCAAGCAGAATTCAAATCAGTGCCTTCCTTCGTCCGAAAATCGCTGTTATAGCCAAAACATATCTCCCAGTATTCTGGCTTCCAGGACCGTAATCGGGTGTGGAAAACATGCTATTCCGACGTAAAATGACGAGAGGAATCGAATGCCGCAAGCAGAATTCAAATCAGAGCCTGCCTTCGTCCGAAAATCGCTGTTATAGCCAAAACCTATCTTGCAGTAATCTGGCTGCCAGGATCGTAATCGGGTGTGGAAACCGTGCTATTCCGACGTAAAATGGCGAGAGGAATCGAATGCCGCAAACAAAATTCAAATCAGTGCCTTCCTTCGTCCGAAAATCGCTGTTATAGCCAAAACCTATCTCCCAGTATTCAGGCTGCCAGGATCGTAATCGGGTGTGGAAACCGTGCTATTCCGACGTAAAATGACGAGAGGAATCGAATGCCGCAAGCAGAATTCAAATCAGAGCCTTCCTTCGTCTGAAAATCGCTGTTAGAGCCAAAACCTATCTCCCAGTATTCTGGCTTCCAGGACCGTAATGGGTAGTGGAAAACGCGCTATTCCGACGTAAAATGACGAGAGGAATCGAATGTCGCAAGCAGAAATCAAATCAGAACCTTCCTTCGTCTGAAACTCGCTGTTATAGCCAAAACCTATCTGACAGTATTCAGGCTGCCAGGATCCTAATCGGGTAGTGCAAACCGTGCTATTCCGACGTAAAATGACGAGAGGAATCGAATGTCGCAAGCTGAATTCAAATCAGAGCTTTCCTTCGTCTGAAAATCGCTGTTAGACCCAAAACCTATCTCCCAGTATCCTGGCTTCCAGGACCGTAATCGGGTATTGAGAACATGCTATTCCGACGTAAAATGACGAGAGGAATGGAATGCTGCAAGCAGAATTCAAATCAGTGCCTACCTTCGTTCGAAAATCGCTGTTATAGCCAAAACCTATCTTGCAGTAATCTGGCTCCCAGGATCGTAATGGGTAGTGGAAAACATGCTATTCCGACGTAAAATGACGAGAGGGATTGAATGTCGCAAGCAGAATTGAAAACAGAGCCTTCCTTCGTCAGAAAACCGCTGTTATAGCCAAAAGCTATCTTCCAGTATTCAGGCTGCCAGGATCGTAATCGGGTGTGGAAAACATGCTACTCCGACGTAAAATGGCGAGAGGAATCGAATGCCGCAAACAAAATTCAAATCAGTGCCTTCCTTCGTCCGAAAATCGCTGTTATAGCCAAAACATATCTCCCAGTATTCTGGCTTCCAGGACCGTAATGGGTAGTGGAAAACGCGCTATTCCGACGTAAAATGACGAGAGGAATCGAATGTCGCAAGCAGAATTCAAATCAGAGCCTCCCTTCGTCATAAAGTCGATGTTAGAGCCAAAACCTATCTCCCAGTATTCAGGCTGCCAGGATCGTAATCGGGTGTGGAAACCGTGCTGTTCCGACGTAAAATGACGAGAGGAATCGAATGCCGCAAGCAGATTTCAAATCAGTACCTACCTTCGTCCGAAAATCGCTGTTATAGCCAAAACATATCTTGCAGTAATCTGGCTCCCAGGATCGTAATGGGTAGTGGAAAACGCGCTATTCCGACGTAAAATGACGAGAGGAATCGAATGCCGCAAACAAAATTCAAATCAGTGCCTACCTTCGTCCGAAAATCGCTGTTATAGCCAAAACATATCTTGCAGTAATCTGGCTCCCAGGATCGTAATGGGTAGTGGAAAACGCGCTATTCCGACGTAAAATGACGAGAGGAATCGAATGCCGCAAACAAAATTCAAATCAGTGCCTTCCTTCGTCCGAAAATCGCTGTTATAGCCAAAACATATCTCCCAGTATTCTGGCTTCCAGGACCGTAATCGGGTGTGGAAAACATGCTATTCCGACGTAAAATGACGAGAGGAATCGAATGCCGCAAGCAGAATTCAAATCAGAGCCTCCCTTCGTCATAAAGTCGCTGTTAGAGCCAAAACCTATCTCCCAGTATTCAGGCTGCCAGGATCGTAATCGGGTGTGGAAACCGTGCTATTTCGACGTAAAATGACGAGGGGAATCGAATGCCGCAAGCAGAATTCAAATCAGTGCCTACCTTCGTTCGAAAATCGCTGTTATAGCCAAAACCTATCTTGCAGTAATCTGGCTCCCAGGATCGTAATGGGTAGTGGAAAACGCGCTATTCCGACGTAAAATGACGAGAGGGATCGAATGTCGCAAGCAGAATTCAAAACAGAGCCTCCCTTCGTCATAAAGTCGCTGTTAGAGCCAAAACCTATCTCGCAGTATTCAGGCTGCCAGGATCGTAATCGGGTGTGGAAACCGTGCTATTCCGACGTAAAATGACGAGAGGAATCGAATGTCGCAAGCAGAATTCAAATCAGAGCCTCCCTTCGTCATAAAGTCGCTGTTAGAGCCAAAACCTATCTCCCAGTATTCAGGCTGCCAGGATCCTAATCGGGTAGTGCAAACCGTGCTATTCCGACGTAAAATGAGAGGAATCGAATGCCGCAAGCAGAATTCAAATCAGAACCTTCCTTCGTCTGAAAATCGCTGTTAGAGCCAAAACCTATCTCCCAGTATTCTGGCTTCCAGGACCGTAATGGGTAGTGGAAAACGCGCTATTCCGACGTAAAATGACGAGAGGGATCGAATGTCGCAAGCAGAATTTAAGTCAGAGCCTTCCTTCGTCAGAAAACCGCTCCTGTATCCAAAACCTCTCTTGCAGTAATCTGGCTCCTAGGATCGTAATCGGCAGTGGAAAACGAGCTACTCCGACGTAAAATGACGAGATGAATCGAATGTCGCAAGCAGAAATCAAATCAGAGCCTTCCTTCGTCAGAAACTCGCTGTTATAGCCAAAACCTATCTGACAGTATTCAGGCTGCCAGGATCCTAATCGGGTAGTGCAAACCGTGCTATTCCGACGTAAAATGAGAGGGATCGAATGCCGCAAGCAGAATTCAAATCAGAACCTTCCTTCGTCTGAAAATCGCTGTTAGAGCCAAAACCTATCTCCCAGTATTCTGGCTTCCAGGACCGTAATGGGTAGTGGAAAACGCGCTATTCCGACGTAAAATGACGAGAGGAATCGAATGTCGCAAGCAGAATTTAAATCAGAGCCTTCCTTCGTCTGAAACTCGCTGTTATAGCCAAAACCTATCTGACAGAATTCAGGCTGCCAGGATCCTAATCGGGTAGTGCAAACCGTGCTATTCCGACGTAAAATGACGAGAGGAATCGAATGTCGCAAGCTGAATTCAAATCAGAGCTTTCCTTCGTCTGAAAATCGCTGTTAGACCCAAAACCTATCTCCCAGTATCCTGGCTTCCAGGACCGTAATCGGGTATGGAGAACATGCTATTCCGACATAAAATGACGAGAGGAATGGAATGCCGCAAGCAGAATTCAAATCAGTGCCTACCTTCGTTCGAAAATCGCTGTTATAGCCAAAACCTATCTTGCAGTAATCTGGCTCCCAGGATCGTAATGGGTAGTGGAAAACATGCTATTCCGACGTAAAATGACGAGAGGGATTGAATGTCGCAAGCAGAATTGAAAACAGAGCCTTCCTTCGTCAGAAAACCGCTGTTATAGCCAAAAGCTATCTTCCAGTGTTCAGGCTGCCAGGATCGTAATCGGGTGTGGAAAACATGCTACTCCGACGTAAAATGGCGAGAGGAATCGAATGCCGCAAACAAAATTCAAATCAGTGCCTTCCTTCGTCCGAAAATCGCTGTTATAGCCAAAACCTATCTCCCAGTATTCTGGCTTCCAGGACCGTAATGGGTAGTGGAAAACGCGCTATTCCGACGTAAAATGACGAGAGGAATCGAATGTCGCAAGCAGAATTCAAATCAGAGCCTCCCTTCGTCATAAAGTCGCTGTTAGAGCCAAAACCTATCTCCCAGTATTCAGGCTGCCAGGATCGTAATCGGGTGTGGAAACCGTGCTGTTCCGACGTAAAATGACGAGAGGAATCGAATGCCGCAAGCAGATTTCAAATCAGTACCTACCTTCGTCCGAAAATCGCTGTTATAGCCAAAACATATCTTGCAGTAATCTGGCTCCCAGGATCGTAATGGGTAGTGGAAAACGCGCTATTCCGACGTAAAATGACGAGAGGAATCGAATGCCGCAAGCAGAATTCAAATCAGAGCCTCCCTTCGTCATAAAGTCGCTGTTAGAGCCAAAACCTATCTCCCAGTATTCAGGCTGCCAGGATCGTAATCGGGTGTGGAAACCGTGCTATTCCGACGTAAAATGACGAGAGGAATCGAATGTCGCAAGCAGAATTCAAATCAGAGCCTCCCTTCGTCATAAAGTCGCTGTTAGAGCCAAAACCTATCTCCCAGTATTCAGGCTGCCAGGATCCTAATCGGGTAGTGCAAACCGTGCTATTCCGACGTAAAATGAGAGGAATCGAATGCCGCAAGCAGAATTCAAATCAGAACCTTCCTTCGTCTGAAAATCGCTGTTAGAGCCAAAACCTATCTCCCAGTATTCTGGCTTCCAGGACCGTAATGGGTAGTGGAAAACGCGCTATTCCGACGTAAAATGACGAGAGGGATCGAATGTCGCAAGCAGAATTCAAATCAGAGCCTTCCTTCGTCAGAAAACCGCTCCTGTATCCAAAACCTCTCTTGCAGTAATCTGGCTCCTAGGATCGTAATCGGCAGTGGAAAACGAGCTACTCCGACGTAAAATGACGAGATGAATCGAATGTCGCAAGCAGAAATCAAATCAGGGCCTTCCTTCGTCAGAAACTCGCTGTTATAGCCAAAACCTATCTGACAGTATTCAGGCTGCCAGGATCCTAATCGGGTAGTGCAAACCGTGCTATTCCGACGTAAAATGAGAGGAATCGAATGCCGCAAGCAGAATTCAAATCAGAACCTTCCTTCGTCTGAAAATCGCTGTTAGAGCCAAAACCTATCTCCCAGTATTCTGGCTTCCAGGACCGTAATGGGTAGTGGAAAACGCGCTATTCCGACGTAAAATGACGAGAGGAATCGAATGTCGCAAGCTGAATTCAAATCAGAGCCTTCCTTCGTCTGAAAATCGCTGTTATAGCCAAAACCTATCTGACAGAATTCAGGCTGCCAGGATCCTAATCGGGTAGTGCAAACCGTGCTATTCCGACGTAAAATGACGAGAGGAATCGAATGTCGCAAGCTGAATTCAAATCAGAGCTTTCCTTCGTCTGAAAATCGCTGTTAGACCCAAAACCTATCTCCCAGTATCCTGGCTTCCAGGACCGTAATCGGGTATGGAGAACATGCTATTCCGACGTAAAATGACGAGAGGAATGGAATGCTGCAAGCAGAATTCAAATCAGTGCCTACCTTCGTCCGAAAATCGCTGTTATAGCCAAAACCTATCTTGCAGTAATCTGGCTCCCAGGATCGTAATGGGTAGTGGAAAACATGCTATTCCGACTTAAAATGACGAGAGGGATTGAATGTCGCAAGCAGAATTGAAAACAGAGCCTTCCTTCGTCAGAAAACCGCTGTTATAGCCAAAAGCTATCTTCCAGTGTTCAGGCTGCCAGGATCGTAATCGGGTGTGGAAAACATGCTACTCCGACGTAAAATGGCGAGAGGAATCGAATGCCGCAAACAAAATTCAAATCAGTGTCTTCCTTCGTCCGAAAATCGCTGTTATAGCCAAAACATATCTCCCAGTATTCTGGCTTCCAGGACCGTAATGGGTAGTGGAAAACGCGCTATTCCGACGTAAAATGACGAGAGGAATCGAATGTCGCAAGCAGAATTCAAATCAGAGCCTCCCTTCGTCATAAAGTCGATGTTAGAGCCAAAACCTATCTCCCAGTATTCAGGCTGCCAGGATCGTAATCGGGTGTGGAAACCGTGCTGTTCCGACGTAAAATGACGAGAGGAATCGAATGCCGCAAGCAGATTTCAAATCAGTACCTACCTTCGTCCGAAAATCGCTGTTATAGCCAAAACATATCTTGCAGTAATATGGCTCCCAGGATCGTAATGGGTAGTGGAAAACGCGCTATTCCGACGTAAAATGACGAGAGGAATCGAATGCCGCAAACAAAATTCAAATCAGTGCCTTCCTTCGTCCGAAAATCGCTGTTATAGCCAAAACATATCTCCCAGTATTCTGGCTTCCAGGACCGTAATCGGGTGTGGAAAACATGCTATTCCGACGTAAAATGACGAGAGGAATCGAATGCCGCAAGCAGAATTCAAATCAGAGCCTGCCTTCGTCCGAAAATCGCTGTTATAGCCAAAACCTATCTTGCAGTAATCTGGCTGCCAGGATCGTAATCGGGTGTGGAAACCGTGCTATTCCGACGTAAAATGGCGAGAGGAATCGAATGCCGCAAACAAAATTCAAATCAGTGCCTTCCTTCGTCCGAAAATCGCTGTTATAGCCAAAACATATCTCCCAGTATTCAGGCTGCCAGGATCGTAATCGGGTGTGGAAACCGTGCTATTCCGACGTAAAATGACGAGAGGAATCGAATGCCGCAAGCAGAATTCAAATCAGAGCCTTCCTTCGTCTGAAAATCGCTGTTAGAGCCAAAACCTATCTCCCAGTATTCTGGCTTCCAGGACCGTAATGGGTAGTGGAAAACGCGCTATTCCGACGTAAAATGACGAGAGGAATCGAATGTCGCAAGCAGAATTCAAATCAGAACCTTCCTTCGTCTGAAACTCGCTGTTATAGCCAAAACCTATCTGACAGTATTCAGGCTGCCAGGATCCTAATCGGGTAGTGCAAACCGTGCTATTCCGACGTAAAATGACGAGAGGAATCGAATGTCGCAAGCTGAATTCAAATCAGAGCTTTCCTTCGTCTGAAAATCGCTGTTAGACCCAAAACCTATCTCCCAGTATCCTGGCTTCCAGGACCGTAATCGGGTATTGAGAACATGCTATTCCGACGTAAAATGACGAGAGGAATGGAATGCTGCAAGCAGAATTCAAATCAGTGCCTACCTTCGTTCGAAAATCGCTGTTATAGCCAAAACCTATCTTGCAGTAATCTGGCTCCCAGGATCGTAATGGGTAGTGGAAAACATGCTATTCCGACGTAAAATGACGAGAGGGATTGAATGTCGCAAGCAGAATTGAAAACAGAGCCTTCCTTCGTCAGAAAACCGCTGTTATAGCCAAAAGCTATCTTCCAGTATTCAGGCTGCCAGGATCGTAATCGGGTGTGGAAAACATGCTACTCCGACGTAAAATGGCGAGAGGAATCGAATGCCGCAAACAAAATTCAAATCAGTGCCTTCCTTCGTCCGAAAATCGCTGTTATAGCCAAAACATATCTCCCAGTATTCTGGCTTCCAGGACCGTAATGGGTAGTGGAAAACGCGCTATTCCGACGTAAAATGACGAGAGGAATCGAATGTCGCAAGCAGAATTCAAATCAGAGCCTCCCTTCGTCATAAAGTCGATGTTAGAGCCAAAACCTATCTCCCAGTATTCAGGCTGCCAGGATCGTAATCGGGTGTGGAAACCGTGCTGTTCCGACGTAAAATGACGAGAGGAATCGAATGCCGCAAGCAGATTTCAAATCAGTACCTACCTTCGTCCGAAAATCGCTGTTATAGCCAAAACATATCTTGCAGTAATCTGGCTCCCAGGATCGTAATGGGTAGTGGAAAACGCGCTATTCCGACGTAAAATGACGAGAGGAATCGAATGCCGCAAACAAAATTCAAATCAGTGCCTACCTTCGTCCGAAAATCGCTGTTATAGCCAAAACATATCTTGCAGTAATCTGGCTCCCAGGATCGTAATGGGTAGTGGAAAACGCGCTATTCCGACGTAAAATGACGAGAGGAATCGAATGCCGCAAGCAGAATTCAAATCAGTGCCTTCCTTCGTCCGAAAATCGCTGTTATAGCCAAAACATATCTCCCAGTATTCTGGCTTCCAGGACCGTAATCGGGTGTGGAAAACATGCTATTCCGACGTAAAATGACGAGAGGAATCGAATGCCGCAAGCAGAATTCAAATCAGAGCCTGCCTTCGTCCGAAAATCGCTGTTATAGCCAAAACCTATCTTGCAGTAATCTGGCTGCCAGGATCGTAATCGGGTGTGGAAACCGTGCTATTCCGACGTAAAATGGCGAGAGGAATCGAATGCCGCAAACAAAATTCAAATCAGTGCCTTCCTTCGTCCGAAAATCGCTGTTATAGCCAAAACATATCTCCCAGTATTCAGGCTGCCAGGATCGTAATCGGGTGTGGAAACCGTGCTATTCCGACGTAAAATGACGAGAGGAATCGAATGCCGCAAACAAAATTCAAATCAGTGCCTTCCTTCGTCCGAAAATCGCTGTTATAGCCAAAACATATCTCCCAGTATTCTGGCTTCCAGGACCGTAATGGGTAGTGGAAAACGCGCTATTCCGACGTAAAATGACGAGAGGAATCGAATGTCGCAAGCAGAATTCAAATCAGAGCCTCCCTTCGTCATAAAGTCGATGTTAGAGCCAAAACCTATCTCCCAGTATTCAGGCTGCCAGGATCGTAATCGGGTGTGGAAACCGTGCTGTTCCGACGTAAAATGACGAGAGGAATCGAATGCCGCAAGCAGATTTCAAATCAGTACCTACCTTCGTCCGAAAATCGCTGTTGTAGCCAAAACATATCTTGCAGTAATCTGGCTCCCAGGATCGTAATGGGTAGTGGAAAACGCGCTATTCCGACGTAAAATGACGAGAGGAATCGAATGCCGCAAGCAGAATTCAAATCAGAGACTGCCTTCGTCCGAAAATCGCTGTTATAGCCAAAACCTATCTTCCAGTATTCAGGCTGCCAGGATCGTAATCGGGAGTCGAAAACATGCTATTCCGACGTAAAATGACACGAGGGATCGAATGTCGCAAGCAGAATTCAAATCAGAGCCTTCCTTCGTCAGAAAATCGCTCCTGTATCCAAAACGTATCTCCCAGTATTCAGGGTGCCATGACCGTAATCGGGTGTGGAAACCGTGCTATTCCGACGTAAAATGACGAGAGGAATCGAATGCCGCAAGCAGAATTCAAATCAGAGACTGCCTTCGTCAGATAATCGCTCCTGTATCCAAAACCTCTCTTGCAGTAATCTGGCTCCTAGGATCGTAATCGGTAGTGGAAAACGTGCTACTCCGACGTAAAATGACGAGATGAATCGAATGTCGCAAGCAGAAATCAAATCAGAGCCTCCCTTCGTCATAAAGTCGTTGTTAGAGCCAAAACCTATCTGACAGTATTCAGGCTGCCAGGATCGTAATCGGGTGTGTAAAACGTGGTATTCCGACGTAAAATGACGCGAGGGATCGAATGTCGCAGGCAGAATTCAAATCAGTGCCTACCTTCGTTCGAAAATCGCTGTTATAGCCAAAACCTATCTTGCAGTAATCTGGCTGCCAGGATCGTAATCGGGTGTGGAAACCGTGCTATTCCGACGTAAAATGGCGAGAGGAATCGAATGCCGCAAACAAAATTCAAATCAGTGCCTTCCTTCGTCCGAAAATCGCTGTTATAGCCAAAACATACCTCCCAGTATTCAGGCTGCCAGGATCGTAATCGGGTGTGGAAACCGTGCTATTCCGACGTAAAATGACGAGAGGAATCGAATGCCGCAAACAAAATTCAAATCAGTGCCTTCCTTCGTCCGAAAATCGCTGTTATAGCCAAAACATATCTCCCAGTATTCAGGCTGCCAGGACCGTAATGGGTAGTGGAAAACGCGCTATTCCGACGTAAAATGACGAGAGGAATCGAATGTCGCAAGCAGAATTCAAATCAGAGCCTCCCTTCGTCATAAAGTCGATGTTAGAGCCAAAACCTATCTCCCAGTATTCAGGCTGCCAGGATCGTAATCGGGTGTGGAAACCGTGCTATTCCGACGTAAAATGACGAGAGGAATCGAATGCCGCAAGCAGATTTCAAATCAGTACCTACCTTCGTCCGAAAATCGCTGTTGTAGCCAAAACATATCTCCCAGTATTCTGGCTTCCAGGACCGTAATGGGTAGTGGAAAACGCGCTATTCCGACGTAAAATGACGAGAGGAATCGAATGTCGCAAGCAGAATTCAAATCAGAGCCTCCCTTCGTCATAAAGTCGATGTTAGAGCCAAAACCTATCTCCCAGTATTCAGGCTGCCAGGATCGTAATCGGGTGTGGAAACCGTGCTGTTCCGACGTAAAATGACGAGAGGAATCGAATGCCGCAAGCAGATTTCAAATCAGTACCTACCTTCGTCCGAAAATCGCTGTTGTAGCCAAAACATATCTTGCAGTAATCTGGCTCCCAGGATCGTAATGGGTAGTGGAAAACGCGCTATTCCGACGTAAAATGACGAGAGGAATCGAATGCCGCAAGCAGAATTCAAATCAGAGACTGCCTTTGTCCGAAAATCGCTGTTATAGCCAAAACCTATCTTCCAGTATTCAGGCTGCCAGGATCGTAGTCGGGAGTCGAAAACATGCTATTCCGACGTAAAATGACACGAGGGATCGAATGTCGCAAGCAGAATTTAAATCAGAGCCTTCCTTCGTCAGAAAATCGCTCCTGTATCCAAAACGTATCTCCCAGTATTCAGGGTGCCATGACCGTAATCGGGTGTGGAAACCGTGCTATTCCGACGTAAAATGACGAGAGGAATCGAATGCCGCAAGCAGATTTCAAATCAGTACCTACCTTCGTCCGAAAATCGCTGTTGTAGCCAAAACATATCTCCCAGTATTCAGGCTGCCAGGACCGTAATGGGTAGTGGAAAACGCGCTATTCCGACGTAAAATGACGAGAGGAATCGAATGTCGCAAGCAGAATTCAAATCAGAGCCTCCCTTCGTCATAAAGTCGATGTTAGAGCCAAAACCTATCTCCCAGTATTCAGGCTGCCAGGATCGTAATCGGGTGTGGAAACCGTGCTGTTCCGACGTAAAATGACGAGAGGAATCGAATGCCGCAAGCAGATTTCAAATCAGTACCTACCTTCGTCCGAAAATCGCTGTTGTAGCCAAAACATATATTGCAGTAATCTGGCTGCCAGGATCGTAATCGGGTGTGGAAACCGTGCTATTCCGACGTAAAATGACGAGAGGAATCGAATGCCGCAAACAAAATTCAAATCAGTGCCTTCCTTCGTCCGAAAATCGCTGTTATAGCCAAAACATATCTCCCAGTATTCAGGCTGCCTGGATCGTAATCGGGTGTGGAAACCGTGCTATTCCGACGTAAAATGACGAGAGGAATCGAATGCCGCAAACAAAATTCAAATCAGTGCCTTCCTTCGTCCGAAAATCGCTGTTATAGCCAAAACATATCTCCCAGTATTCTGGCTTCCAGGACCGTAATGGGTAGTGGAAAACGCGCTATTCCGACGTAAAATGACGAGAGGAATCGAATGTCGCAAGCAGAATTCAAATCAGAGCCTCCCTTCGTCATAAAGTCGATGTTAGAGCCAAAACCTCCCAGTATTCAGGCTGCCAGGATCGTAATCGGGTGTGGAAACCGTGCTGTTCCGACGTAAAATGACGAGAGGAATCGAATGCCGCAAGCAGATTTCAAATCAGTACCTACCTTCGTCCGAAAATCGCTGTTGTAGCCAAAACATATCTCCCAGTATTCAGGCTGCCAGGATCGTAGTCGGGAGTCGAAAACATGCTATTCCGACGTAAAATGACACGAGGGATCGAATGTCGCAAGCAGAATTCAAATCAGAGCCTTCCTTCGTCAGAAAATCGCTCCTGTATCCAAAACGTATCTCCCAGTATTCAGGGTGCCATGACCGTAATCGGGTGTGGAAACCGTGCTATTCCGACGTAAAATGACGAGAGGAATCGAATGCCGCAAGCAGAATTCAAATCAGAGACTGCCTTCGTCAGATAATCGCTCCTGTATCCAAAACCTCTCTTGCAGTAATCTGGCTCCTAGGATCGTAATCGGTAGTGGAAAACGTGCTACTCCGACGTAAAATGACGAGATGAATCGAATGTCGCAAGCAGAAATCAAATCAGAGCCTCCCTTCGTCATAAAGTCGCTGTTAGAGCCAAAACCTATCTGACAGTATTCAGGCTGCCAGGATCGTAATCGGGTGTGTAAAACGTGGTATTCCGACGTAAAATGACGCGAGGGATCGAATGTCGCAGGCAGAATTCAAATCAGTGCCTACCTTCGTTCGAAAATCGCTGTTATAGCCAAAACCTATCTTGCAGTAATCTGGCTGCCAGGATCGTAATCGGGTGTGGAAACCGTGCTATTCCGACGTAAAATGGCGAGAGGAATCGAATGCCGCAAACAAAATTCAAATCAGTGCCTTCCTTCGTCCGAAAATCGCTGTTATAGCCAAAACATACCTCCCAGTATTCAGGCTGCCAGGATCGTAATCGGGTGTGGAAACCGTGCTATTCCGACGTAAAATGACGAGAGGAATCGAATGCCGCAAACAAAATTCAAATCAGTGCCTTCCTTCGTCCGAAAATCGCTGTTATAGCCAAAACATATCTCCCAGTATTCAGGCTGCCAGGACCGTAATGGGTAGTGGAAAACGCGCTATTCCGACGTAAAATGACGAGAGGAATCGAATGTCGCAAGCAGAAATCAAATCAGAGCCTCCCTTCGTCATAAAGTCGCTGTTAGAGCCAAAACCTATCTGACAGTATTCAGGCTGCCAGGATCGTAATCGGGTGTGTAAAACGTGGTATTCCGACGTAAAATGACGCGAGGGATCGAATGTCGCAGGCAGAATTCAAATCAGTGCCTACCTTCGTTCGAAAATCGCTGTTATAGCCAAAACCTATCTTGCAGTAATCTGGCTGCCAGGATCGTAATCGGGTGTGGAAACCGTGCTATTCCGACGTAAAATGGCGAGAGGAATCGAATGCCGCAAACAAAATTCAAATCAGTGCCTTCCTTCGTCCGAAAATCGCTGTTATAGCCAAAACATACCTCCCAGTATTCAGGCTGCCAGGATCGTAATCGGGTGTGGAAACCGTGCTATTCCGACGTAAAATGACGAGAGGAATCGAATGCCGCAAACAAAATTCAAATCAGTGCCTTCCTTCGTCCGAAAATCGCTGTTGTAGCCAAAACATATCTTGCAGTAATCTGGCTCCCAGGATCGTAATGGGTAGTGGAAAACGCGCTATTCCGACGTAAAATGACGAGAGGAATCGAATGCCGCAAGCAGAATTCAAATCAGAGACTGCCTTCGTCCGAAAATCGCTGTTATAGCCAAAACATATCTCCCAGTATTCAGGCTGCCAGGACCGTAATGGGTAGTGGAAAACGCCGACGTAAAATGACGAGAGGAATCGAATGCCGCAAACAAAATTCAAATCAGTGCCTTCCTTCGTCCGAAAATCGCTGTTATAGCCAAAACCTATCTTGCAGTAATCTGGCTGCCAGGATCGTAATCGGGTGTGGAAACCGTGCTATTCCGACGTAAAATGGCGAGAGGAATCGAATGCCGCAAACAAAATTCAAATCAGTGCCTTCCTTCGTCCGAAAATCGCTGTTATAGCCAAAACATATCTCCCAGTATTCAGGCTGCCAGGATCGTAATCGGGTGTGGAAACCGTGCTATTCCGACGTAAAATGACGAGAGGAATCGAATGCCGCAAGCAGATTTCAAATCAGTACCTACCTTCGTCCGAAAATCGCTGTTGTAGCCAAAACATATCTTGCAGTAATCTGGCTCCCAGGATCGTAATGGGTAGTGGAAAACGCGCTATTCCGACGTAAAATGACGAGAGGAATCGAATGCCGCAAGCAGAATTCAAATCAGAGCCTGCCTTCGTCCGAAAATCGCTGTTATAGCCAAAACCTATCTTCCAGTATTCAGGCTGCCAGGATCGTAATCGGGAGTCGAAAACATGCTATTCCGACGTAAAATGACACGAGGGATCGAATGTCGCAAGCAGAATTCAAATCAGAGCCTTCTTTCGTCAGAAAATCGCTCCTGTATCCAAAACGTATCTCCCAGTATTCAGGGTGCCATGACCGTAATCGGGTGTGGAAACCGTGCTATTCCGACGTAAAATGACGAGAGGAATCGAATGCCGCAAGCAGAATTCAAATCAGAGACTGCCTTCGTCAGATAATCGCTCCTGTATCCAAAACCTCTCTTGCAGTAATCTGGCTCCTAGGATCGTAATCGGTAGTGGAAAACGTGCTACTCCGACGTAAAATGACGAGATGAATCGAATGTCGCAAGCAGAAATCAAATCAGAGCCTCCCTTCGTCATAAAGTCGCTGTTAGAGCCAAAACCTATCTGACAGTATTCAGGCTGCCAGGATCGTAATCGGGTGTGTAAAACGTGGTATTCCGACGTAAAATGACGCGAGGGATCGAATGTCGCAGGCAGAATTCAAATCAGTGCCTACCTTCGTTCGAAAATCGCTGTTATAGCCAAAACCTATCTTGCAGTAATCTGGCTGCCAGGATCGTAATCGGGTGTGGAAACCGTGCTATTCCGACGTAAAATGGCGAGAGGAATCGAATGCCGCAAACAAAATTCAAATCAGTGCCTTCCTTCGTCCGAAAATCGCTGTTATAGCCAAAACATATCTCCCAGTATTCAGGCTGCCAGGATCGTAATGGGTAGTGGAAAACGCGCTATTCCGACGTAAAATGACGAGAGGAATCGAATGTCGCAAGCAGAATTCAAATCAGAGTCTCCCTTCGTCATAAAGTCGATGTTAGAGCCAAAACCTATCTCCCAGTATTCAGGCTGCCAGGACCGTAATGGGTAGTGGAAAACGCGCTATTCCGACGTAAAATGACGAGAGGAATCGAATGTCGCAAGCAGAATTCAAATCAGAGCCTCCCTTCGTCATAAAGTCGATGTTAGAGCCAAAACCTATCTCCCTGTATTCAGGCTGCCAGGATCGTAATCGGGTGTGGAAACCGTGCTGTTCCGACGTAAAATGACGAGAGGAATCGAATGCCGCAAGCAGATTTCAAATCAGTACCTACCTTCGTCCGAAAATCGCTGTTGTAGCCAAAACATATCTTGCAGTAATCTGGCTCCCAGGATCGTAATGGGTAGTGGAAAACGCGCTATTCCGACGTAAAATGACGAGAGGAATCGAATGCCGCAAGCAGAATTCAAATCAGAGACTGCCTTCGTCCGAAAATCGCTGTTATAGCCAAAACCTATCTTCCAGTATTCAGGCTGCCAGGATCGTAATCGGGAGTCGAAAACATGCTATTCCGACGTAAAATGACACGAGGGATCGAATGTCGCAAGCAGAATTCAAATCAGAGCCTTCCTTCGTCAGAAAATCGCTCCTGTATCCAAAACGTATCTCCCAGTATTCAGGGTGCCATGACCGTAATCGGGTGTGGAAACCGTGCTATTCCGACGTAAAATGACGAGAGGAATCGAATGCCGCAAGCAGAATTCAAATCAGAGACTGCCTTCGTCAGATAATCACTCCTGTATCCAAAACCTCTCTTGCAGTAATCTGGCTCCTAGGATCGTAATCGGTAGTGGAAAACGTGCTACTCCGACGTAAAATGACGAGATGAATCGAATGTCGCAAGCAGAAATCAAATCAGAGCCTCCCTTCGTCATAAAGTCGCTGTTAGAGCCAAAACCTATCTGACAGTATTCAGGCTGCCAGGATCGTAATCGGGTGTGTAAAACGTGGTATTCCGACGTAAAATGACGCGAGGGATCGAATGTCGCAGGCAGAATTCAAATCAGTGCCTACCTTCGTTCGAAAATCGCTGTTATAGCCAAAACCTATCTTGCAGTAATCTGGCTGCCAGGATCGTAATCGGGTGTGGAAACCGTGCTATTGCGACGTAAAATGGCGAGAGGAATCGAATGCCGCAAACAAAATTCAAATCAGTGCCTTCCTTCGTCCGAAAATCGCTGTTATAGCCAAAACATATCTCCCAGTATTCAGGCTGCCAGGATCGTAATCGGGTGTGGAAACCGTGCTATTCCGACGTAAAATGACGAGAGGAATCGAATGCCGCAAACAAAATTCAAATCAGTGCCTTCCTTCGTCCGAAAATCGCTGTTATAGCCAAAACATATCTCCCAGTATTCTGGCTTCCAGGACCGTAATGGGTAGTGGAAAACGCGCTATTCCGACGTAAAATGACGAGAGGAATCGAATGTCGCAAGTAGAATTCAAATCAGAGCCTCCCTTCGTCATAAAGTCGATGTTAGAGCCAAAACCTATCTCCCAGTATTCAGGCTGCCAGGATCGTAATCGGGTGTGGAAACCGTGCTATTCCGACGTAAAATGACGAGGGGATCGAATGCCGCAAACAAAATTCAAATCAGTGCCTTCCTTCGTCCGAAAATCGCTGTTATAGCCAAAACATATCTCCCAGTATTCTGGCTTCCAGGACCGTAATGGGTAGTGGAAAACGCGCTATTCCGACGTAAAATGACGAGAGGAATCGAATGTCGCAAGCAGAATTCAAATCAGAGTCTCCCTTCGTCATAAAGTCGATGTTAGAGCCAAAACCTATCTCCCAGTATTCAGGCTGCCAGGACCGTAATGGGTAGTGGAAAACGCGCTATTCCGACGTAAAATGACGAGAGGAATCGAATGTCGCAAGCAGAATTCAAATCAGAGCCTCCCTTCGTCACTAAGTCGATGTTAGAGCCAAAACCTATCTCCCAGTATTCAGGCTGCCAGGATCGTAATCGGGTGTGGAAACCGTGCTGTTCCGACGTAAAATGACGAGAGGAATCGAATGCCGCAAGCAGAATTCAAATCAGAGACTGCCTTCGTCAGATAATCGCTCCTGTATCCAAAACCTCTCTTGCAGTAATCTGGCTCCTAGGATCGTAATCGGTAGTGGAAAACGTGCTACTCCGACGTAAAATGACGAGATGAATCGAATGTCGCAAGCAGAAATCAAATCAGAGCCTCCCTTCGTCATAAAGTCGCTGTTAGAGCCAAAACCTATCTGACAGTATTCAGGCTGCCAGGATCGTAATCGGGTGTGTAAAACGTGGTATTCCGACGTAAAATGACGCGAGGGATCGAATGTCGCAGGCAGAATTCAAATCAGTGCCTACCTTCGTTCGAAAATCGCTGTTATAGCCAAAACCTATCTTGCAGTAATCTGGCTGCCAGGATCGTAATCGGGTGTGGAAACCGTGCTATTCCGACGTAAAATGGCGAGAGGAATCGAATGCCGCAAACAAAATTCAAATCAGAGCCTTCCTTCGTCCGAAAATCGCTGTTATAGCCAAAACATATCTCCCAGTATTCAGGCTGCCAGGATCGTAATGGGTAGTGGAAAACGCGCTATTCCGACGTAAAATGACGAGAGGAATCGAATGTCGCAAGCAGAATTCAAATCAGAGTCTCCCTTCGTCATAAAGTCGATGTTAGAGCCAAAACCTATCTCCCAGTATTCAGGCTGCCAGGACCGTAATGGGTAGTGGAAAACGCGCTATTCCGACGTAAAATGACGAGAGGAATCGAATGTCGCAAGCAGAATTCAAATCAGAGCCTCCCTTCGTCATAAAGTCGATGTTAGAGCCAAAACCTATCTCCCAGTATTCAGGCTGCCAGGATCGTAATCGGGTGTGGAAACCGTGCTGTTCCGACGTAAAATGACGAGAGGAATCGAATGCCGCAAGCAGATTTCAAATCAGTACCTACCTTCGTCCGAAAATCGCTGTTGTAGCCAAAACATATCTTGCAGTAATCTGGCTCCCAGGATCGTAATGGGTAGTGGAAAACGCGCTATTCCGACGTAAAATGACGAGAGGAATCGAATGCCGCAAGCAGAATTCAAATCAGAGCCTTCCTTCGTCCGAAAATCGCTGTTATAGCCAAAACCTATCTTCCAGTATTCAGGCTGCCAGGATCGTAATCGGGAGTCGAAAACATGCTATTCCGACGTAAAATGACACGAGGGATCGAATGTCGCAAGCAGAATTCAAGTCAGAGCCTTCCTTCGTCAGAAAATCGCTCCTGTATCCAAAACGTATCTCCCAGTATTCTGGCCTCCAGGACCGTAATCGGGTGTGGAAACCGTGCTATTCCGACGTAAAATGACGAGAGGAATCGAATGCCGCAAGCAGAATTCAAATCAGAGACTGCCTTCGTCAGATAATCGCTCCTGTATCCAAAACCTCTCTTGCAGTAATCTGGCTCCTAGGATCGTAATCGGTAGTGGAAAACGTGCTACTCCGACGTAAAATGACGAGATGAATCGAATGTCGCAAGCAGAAATCAAATCAGAGCCTCCCTTCGTCATAAAGTCGCTGTTAGAGCCAAAACCTATCTGACAGTATTCAGGCTGCCAGGATCGTAATCGGGTGTGTAAAACGTGCTATTCCGACGTAAAATGACGCGAGGGATCGAATGTCGCAGGCAGAATTCAAATCAGTGCCTACCTTCGTTCGAAAATCGCTGTTATAGCCAAAACCTATCTTGCAGTAATCTGGCTGCCAGGATCGTAATCGGGTGTGGAAACCGTGCTATTCCGACGTAAAATGGCGAGAGGAATCGAATGCCGCAAACAAAATTCAAATCAGTGCCTTCCTTCGTCCGAAAATCGCTGTTATAGCCAAAACATATCTCCCAGTATTCAGGCTGCCAGGATCGTAATCGGGTGTGGAAACCGTGCTATTCCGACGTAAAATGACGAGAGGAATCGAATGCCGCAAACAAAATTCAAATCAGTGCCTTCCTTCGTCCGAAAATCGCTGTTATAGCCAAAACATATCTCCCAGTATTCTGGCTTCCAGGACCGTAATGGGTAGTGGAAAACGCGCTATTCCGACGTAAAATGACGAGAGGAATCGAATGTCGCAAGCAGAATTCAAATCAGAGTCTCCCTTCGTCATAAAGTCGATGTTAGAGCCAAAACCTATCTCCCAGTATTCAGGCTGCCAGGACCGTAATGGGTAGTGGAAAACGCGCTATTCCGACGTAAAATGACGAGAGGAATCGAATGTCGCAAGCAGAATTCAAATCAGAGCCTCCCTTCGTCATAAAGTCGATGTTAGAGCCAAAACCTATCTCCCAGTATTCAGGCTGCCAGGATCGTAATCGGGTGTGGAAACCGTGCTGTTCCGACGTAAAATGACGAGAGGAATCGAATGCCGCAAGCAGATTTCAAATCACTACCTACCTTCGTCCGAAAATCGCTGTTGTAGCCAAAACATATCTTGCAGTAATCTGGCTCCCAGGATCGTAATGGGTAGTGGAAAACGCGCTATTCCGACGTAAAATGACGAGAGGAATCGAATGCCGCAAGCAGAATTCAAATCAGAGCCTGCCTTTGTCCGAAAATCGCTGTTATAGCCAAAACCTATCTTCCAGTATTCAGGCTGCCAGGATCGTAGTCGGGAGTCGAAAACATGCTATTCCGACGTAAAATGACACGAGGAATCGAATGCCGCAAGCAGAATTCAAATCAGAGACTGCCTTCGTCAGATAATCGCTCCTGTATCCTAAACCTCTCTTGCAGTAATCTGGCTCCTAGGATCGTAATCGGTAGTGGAAAACGTGCTACTCCGACGTAAAATGACGAGATGAATCGAATGTCGCAAGCAGAAATCAAATCAGAGCCTCCCTTCGTCATAAAGTCGCTGTTAGAGCCAAAACCTATCTGACAGTATTCAGGCTGCCAGGATCGTAATCGGGTGTGTAAAACGTGGTATTCCGACGTAAAATGACGCGAGGGATCGAATGTCGCAGGCAGAATTCAAATCAGTGCCTACCTTCGTTCGAAAATCGCTGTTATAGCCAAAACCTATCTTGCAGTAATCTGGCTGCCAGGATCGTAATCGGGTGTGGAAACCGTGCTATTCCGACGTAAAATGGCGAGAGGAATCGAATGCCACAAACAAAATTCAAATCAGTGCCTTCCTTCGTCCGAAAATCGCTGTTATAGCCAAAACATATCTCCCAGTATTCAGGCTGCCAGGATCGTAATCGGGTGTGGAAACCGTGCTATTCCGACGTAAAATGACGAGAGGAATCGAATGTCGCAAGCAGAATTCAAATCAGAGCCTCCCTTCGTCATAAAGTCGATGTTAGAGCCAAAACCTATCTCCCAGTATTCAGGCTGCCAGGATCGTAATCGGGTGTGGAAACCGTGCTGTTCCGACGTAAAATGACGAGAGGAATCGAATGCCGCAAGCAGATTTCAAATCAGTACCTACATTTGTCCGAAAATCGCTGTTGTAGCCAAAACATATCTTGCAGTAATCTGGCTCCCAGGATCGTAATGGGTAGTGGAAAACGCGCTATTCCGACGTAAAATGACGAGAGGAATCGAATGTTGCAAGCAGAATTCAAATCAGAGCCTTCCTTCGTCATAAAGTCGCTGTTAGAGCCAAAACCTATCTCCCAGTATTCAGGCTGCCAGGATCGTAATCGGGTGTGGAAACCGTGCTATTCCGACGTAAAATGACGAGAGGAATCGAATGCCGCAAACAAAATTCAAATCAGTGCCTTCCTTCGTCCGAAAATCGCTGTTATAGCCAAAACATATCTCCCAGTATTCTGGCTTCCAGGACCGTAATGGGTAGTGGAAAACGCGCTATTCCGACGTAAAATGACGAGAGGAATCGAATGTCGCAAGCAGAATTCAAATCAGAGCCTCCCTTCGTCATAAAGTCGATGTTAGAGCCAAAACCTATCTCCCAGTATTCAGGCTGCCAGGATCGTAATCGGGTGTGGAAACCGTGCTGTTCCGACGTAAAATGACGAGAGGAATCGAATGCCGCACGCAGATTTCAAATCAGTACCTACATTCGTCCGAAAATCGCTGTTGTAGCCAAAACATATCTTGCAGTAATCTGGCTCCCAGGATCGTAATGGGTAGTGGAAAACGCGCTATTCCGACGTAAAATGACGAGAGGAATCGAATGTTGCAAGCAGAATTCAAATCAGAGCCTCCCTTCGTCATAAAGTCGCTGTTAGAGCCAAAACCTATCTCCCAGTATTCAGGCTGCCAGGATCGTAATCGGGTGTGGAAACCGTGCTATTCCGACGTAAAATGACGAGGGGAATCGAATGCCGCAAACAAAATTCAAATCAGTGCCTTCCTTCGTCCGAAAATCGCTGTTATAGCCAAAACATATCTCCCAGTATTCTGGCTTCCAGGACCGTAATGGGTAGTGGAAAACGCGCTATTCCGACGTAAAATGACGAGAGGAATCGAATGTCGCAAGCAGAATTCAAATCAGAGCCTCCCTTCGTCATAAAGTCGATGTTAGAGCCAAAACCTATCTCCCAGTATTCAGGCTGCCAGGATCGTAATCGGGTGTGGAAACCGTGCTGTTCCGACGTAAAATGACGAGAGGAATCGAATGCCGCAAGCAGATTTCAAATCAGTACCTACCTTCGTCCGAAAATCGCTGTTGTAGCCAAAACATATCTTGCAGTAATTTGGCTCCCAGGATCGTAATGGGTAGTGGAAAACGCGCTATTCCGACGTAAAATGACGAGAGGAATCGAATGTTGCAAGCAGAATTCAAATCAGAGCCTCCCTTCGTCATAAAGTCGCTGTTAGAGCCAAAACCTATCTCCCAGTATTCAGGCTGCCAGGATCGTAATCGGGTGTGGAAACCGTGCTATTCCGACGTAAAATGACGAGGGGAATCGAATGCCGCAAGCAGAATTCAAATCAGTACCTACCTTCGTCCGAAAATCGCTGTTATAGCCAAAACCTATCTTGCAGCAACCTGGCTCCCAGGATCGTAATGGGTAGTGGAAAACGCGCTATTCCGACGTAAAATGACGAGAGGAATCGAATGTCGCAAGCAGAATTCAAATCAGAGCCTCCCTTCGTCATAAAGTCGCTGTTAGAGCCAAAACCTATCTCCCAGTATTCAGGCAGCCAGGATCGTAATCGGGTGTGGAAACCGTGCTATTCCGACGTAAAATGACGAGAGGAATCGAATGCCGCAAACAAAATTCAAATCAGTGCCTTCCTTCGTCCGAAAATCGCTGTTATAGCCAAAACATATCTCCCAGTATTCTGGCTTCCAGGACCGTAATGGGTAGTGGAAAACGCGCTATTCCGACGTAAAATGACGAGAGGAATCGAATGTCGCAAGCAGAATTCAAATCAGAGCCTCCCTTCGTCATAAAGTCGATGTTAGAGCCAAAACCTATCTCCCAGTATTCAGGCTGCCAGGATCGTAATCGGGTGTGGAAACCGTGCTGTTCCGACGTAAAATGACGAGAGGAATCGAATGCCGCAAGCAGAATTCAAATCAGTACCTACCTTCGTCCGAAAATCGCTGTTATAGCCAAAACATATCTTGCAGTAATCTGGCTCCCAGGATCGTAATGGGTAGTGGAAAACGCGCTATTCCGACGTAAAATGACGAGAGGAATCGAATGCCGCAAGCAGAATTCAAATCAGAGCCTGCCTTCGTCAGAAAATCGCTGTTATAGCCAAAACCTATCTTCCAGTATTCAGGCTGCCAGGATCGTAATCGGGTTTGGAAAACATGCTACTCCGACGTAAAATGACGAGAGGAATCGAATGCCGCAAGCAGAATTCAAATCAGTGCCTACCTTCGTTCGAAAATCGCTCTTAAAGCCAAAACCTATCTTGGAGTAATCTGGTTCCCAGGATCGTAATGGGTAGTGGAAAACATGCTATTCCGACGTAAAATGACGAGAGGGATTGAATGTCGCAAGCAGAATTGAAAACAGAGCCTTCCTTCGTCAGAAAACTGCTGTTATAGCCAAAAGCTATCTTGGAGTAATCTGGTTCCCAGGATCGTAATGGGTAGTGGAAAACATGCTATTCCGACGTAAAATGACGAGAGGAATCGAATGCCGCAAGCAGAATTCAAATCAGAGCCTTCCTTCGTCTGAAAATCGCTGTTAGACCCAAAACCTATCTCCCAGTATTCTGGCTTCCAGGACCGTAATCGGGTATGGAGAACATGCTATTCCGACGTAAAATGACGAGAGGGATCGAATGCCGCAAGCAGAATTCAAATCAGTGCCTACCTTCGTCCGAAAATCGCTGTTATAGCCAAAACCTATCTTGCAGTAATCTGGCTCCCAGGATCGTAATGGGTAGTGGAAAACGCGCTATTCCGACGTAAAATGACGAGAGGGATCGAATGCCGCAATCAGAATTCAAATCAGAGCCTTCCTTCGTCAGAAAATCGCTCCTGTATCCAAAACGTATCTCCCAGTATTCAGGCTGCCAGGACCGTAATCGGGTGTGGAAAACATGCTATTCCGACGTAAAATGACGAGAGGAATCGAATGCCGCAAGCAGAATTCAAATCAGAGCCTGCCTTCGTCCGAAAATCGCTGTTAGAGCCAAAACCTATCTGACAGTATTCAGGCTGCCAGGATCGTAATCGGGTGTGGAAAACATGCTATTCCGACGTAAAATGACGAGAGGGATCGAATGTCGCAAGCAGAATTCAAATCAGAGCCTTCCTTCGTCATAAAGTCGCTGTTAGAGCCAAAACCTATCTCCCAGTATTCAGGCAGCCAGGATCGTAATCGGGTGTGGAAACCGTGCTATTCCGACGTAAAATGACGAGAGGAATCGAATGCCGCAAGCAGAATTCAAATCAGTACCTACCTTCGTCCGAAAATCGCTGTTATAGCCAAAACATATCTTGCAGTAATCTGGCTCCCAGGATCGTAATGGGTAGTGGAAAACGCGCTATTCCGACGTAAAATGACGAGAGGAATCGAATGCCGCAAGCAGAATTCAAATCAGAGCCTGCCTTCGTCAGAAAACCGCTGTTATAGCCAAAACCTATCTTCCAGTATTCAGGCTGCCAGGATCGTAATCGGGTTTGGAAAACATGCTACTCCGACGTAAAATGGCGAGAGGAATCGAATGCCGCAAGCAGAATTCAAATCAGTGCCTACCTTCGTTCGAAAATCGCTCTTAAAGCCAAAACCTATCTTGGAGTAATCTGGTTCCCAGGATCGTAATGGGTAGTGGAAAACGCGCTATTCCGACGTAAAATGACGAGAGGAATCGAATGTCGCAAGCAGAATTCAAATCAGAGCCTTCCTTCGTCATAAAGTCGCTGTTAGAGCCAAAACCTATCTCCCAGTATTCAGGCTGCCAGGATCGTAATCGGGTGTGGAAACCGTGCTGTTCCGACGTAAAATGACGAGAGGAATCGAATGCCGCAAGCAGATTTCAAATCAGTACCTACCTTCGTCCGAAAATCGCTGTTGTAGCCAAAACATATCTTGCAGTAATCTGGCTCCCAGGATCGTAATGGGTAGTGGAAAACGCGCTATTCCGACGTAAAATGACGAGAGGAATCGAATGCCGCAAGCAGAATTCAAATCAGAGCCTGCCTTCGTCAGAAAACTGCTGTTATAGCCAAAACCTATCTTCCAGTATTCAGGCTGCCAGGATCGTAATCGGGTGTGGAAAACATGCTACTCCGACGTAAAATGACGAGAGGAATCGAATGCCGCAAGCAGAATTCAAATCAGTGCCTACCTTCGTTCGAAAATCGCTCTTAAAGCCAAAACCTATCTTGGAGTAATCTGGTTCCCAGGATCGTAATGGGTAGTGGAAAACATGCTATTCCGACGTAAAATGACGAGAGGGATTGAATGTCGCAAGCAGAATTGAAAACAGAGCCTTCCTTCGTCAGAAAACTGCTGTTATAGCCAAAAGCTATCTTGGAGTAATCTGGTTCCCAGGATCGTAATGGGTAGTGGAAAACATGCTATTCCGACGTAAAATGACGAGAGGAATCGAATGCCGCAAGCAGAATTCAAATCAGAGCTTTCCTTCGTCTGAAAATCGCTGTTAGACCCAAAACCTATCTCCCAGTATCCTGGCTTCCAGGACCGTAATCGGGTATGGAGAACATGCTATTCCGACGTAAAATGACGAGAGGGATCGAATGCCGCAAGCAGAATTCAAATCAGTGCCTACCTTTGTTCGAAAATCGCTGTTATAGCCAAAACCTATCTTGCAGTAATCTGGCTCCCAGGATCGTAATGGGTAGTGGAAAACGCGCTATTCCGACGTAAAATGACGAGAGGGATCGAATGCCGCAAACAGAATTCAAATCAGAGCCTTCCTTCGTCAGAAAATCGCTCCTGTATCCAAAACGTATCTCCCAGTATTCAGGCTGCCAGGACCGTAATCGGGTGTGGAAAACATGCTATTCCGACGTAAAATGACGAGAGGAATCGAATGCCGCAAGCAGAATTCAAATCAGAGCCTGCCTTCGTCCGAAAATCGCTGTTAGAGCCAAAACCTATCTGACAGTATTCAGGCTGCCAGGATCGTAATCGGGTGTGGAAACCGTGCTATTCCGACGTAAAATGACGAGAGGAATCGAATGTCGCAAGCAGAATTCAAATCAGAGCCTCCCTTCGTCATAAAGTCGCTGTTAGAGCCAAAACCTATCTCCCAGTATTCAGGCAGCCAGGATCGTAATCGGGTGTGGAAACCGTGCTATTCCGACGTAAAATGACGAGAGGAATCGAATGCCGCAAGCAGAATTCAAATCAGTACCTACCTTCGTCCGAAAATCGCTGTTGTAGCCAAAACATATCTTGCAGTAATCTGGCTCCCAGGATCGTAATGGGTAGTGGAAAACGCGCTATTCCGACGTAAAATGACGAGAGGAATCGAATGCCGCAAGCAGAATTCAAATCAGAGCCTGCCTTCGTCCGAAAACTGCTGTTATAGCCAAAACCTATCTTCCAGTATTCAGGCTGCCAGGATCGTAATCGGGTGTGGAAAACATGCTACTCCGACGTAAAATGGCGAGAGGAATCGAATGCCGCAAGCAGAATTCAAATCAGTGCCTACCTTCGTTCGAAAATCGCTCTTAAAGCCAAAACCTATCTTGGAGTAATCTGGTTCCCAGGATCGTAATGGGTAGTGGAAAACGCGCTATTCCGACGTAAAATGACGAGAGGAATCGAATGTCGCAAGCAGAATTCAAATCAGAGCCTCCCTTCGTCATAAAGTCGCTGTTAGAGCCAAAACCTATCTCCCAGTATTCAGGCTGCCAGGATCGTAATCGGGTGTGGAAACCGTGCTGTTCCGACGTAAAATGACGAGAGGAATCGAATGCCGCAAGCAGATTTCAAATCAGTACCTACCTTCGTCCGAAAATCGCTGTTGTAGCCAAAACATATCTTGCAGTAATCTGGCTCCCAGGATCGTAATGGGTAGTGGAAAACGCGCTATTCCGACGTAAAATGACGAGAGGAATCGAATGCCGCAAGCAGAATTCAAATCAGAGCCTGCCTTTGTCAGAAAACCGCTGTTATAGCCAAAACCTATCTTCCAGTATTCAGGCTGCCAGGATCGTAATCGGGTGTGGAAAACATGCTACTCCGACGTAAAATGACGAGAGGAATCGAATGCCGCAAGCAGAATTCAAATCCGTGCCTACCTTCGTTCGAAAATCGCTCTTAAAGCCAAAACCTATCTTGGAGTAATCTGGCTCCCAGGATCGTAATGGGTAGTGGAAAACATGCTATTCCGACGTAAAATGACGAGAGGGATTGAATGTCGCAAGCAGAATTGAAAACAGAGCCTTCCTTCGTCAGAAAACTGCTGTTATAGCCAAAAGCTATCTTGGAGTAATCTGGTTCCCAGGATCGTAATGGGTAGTGGAAAACATGCTATTCCGACGTAAAATGACGAGAGGAATCGAATGCCGCAAGCAGAATTCAAATCAGAGCCTTCCTTCGTCTGAAAATCGCTGTTAGACCCAAAACCTATCTCCCAGTATTCTGGCTTCCAGGACCGTAATCGGGTATGGAGAACATGCTATTCCGACGTAAAATGACGAGAGGGATCGAATGCCGCAAGCAGAATTCAAATCAGTGCCTACCTTTGTTCGAAAATCGCTGTTATAGCCAAAACCTATCTTGCAGTAATCTGGCTCCCAGGATCGTAATGGGTAGTGGAAAACGCGCTATTCCGACGTAAAATGACGAGAGGGATCGAATGCCGCAAGCAGAATTCAAATCAGAGCCTTCCTTCGTCAGAAAATCGCTCCTGTATCCAAAACGTATCTCCCAGTATTCAGGCTGCCAGGACCGTAATCGGGTGTGGAAAACATGCTATTCCGACGTAAAATGACGAGAGGAATCGAATGCCGCAAGCAGAATTCAAATCAGAGCCTGCCTTCGTCCGAAAATCGCTGTTAGAGCCAAAACCTATCTGACAGTATTCAGGCTGCCAGGATCGTAATCGGGTGTGGAAAACATGCTATTCCGACGTAAAATGACGAGAGGAATCGAATGTCGCAAGCAGAATTCAAATCAGAGCCTTCCTTCGTCATAAAGTCGCTGTTAGAGCCAAAACCTATCTCCCAGTATTCAGGCTGCCAGGATCGTAATCGGGTGTGGAAACCGTGCTATTCCGACGTAAAATGACGAGAGGAATCGAATGCCGCAAGCAGAATTCAAATCAGTACCTACCTTCGTCCGAAAATCGCTGTTGTAGCCAAAACATATCTTGCAGTAATCTGGCTCCCAGGATCGTAATGGGTAGTGGAAAACGCGCTATTCCGACGTAAAATGACGAGAGGAATCGAATGCCGCAAGCAGAATTCAAATCAGAGCCTGCCTTCGTCAGAAAACTGCTGTTATAGCCAAAACCTATCTTCCAGTATTCAGGCTGCCAGGATCGTAATCGGGTGTGGAAAACATGCTACTCCGACGTAAAATGGCGAGAGGAATCGAATGCCGCAAGCAGAATTCAAATCAGTGCCTACCTTCGTTCGAAAATCGCTCTTAAAGCCAAAACCTATCTTGGAGTAATCTGGTTCCCAGGATCGTAATGGGTAGTGGAAAACGCGCTATTCCGACGTAAAATGACGAGAGGAATCGAATGTCGCAAGCAGAATTCAAATCAGAGCCTCCCTTCGTCATAAAGTCGATGTTAGAGCCAAAACCTATCTCCCAGTATTCAGGCTGCCAGGATCGTAATCGGGTGTGGAAACCGTGCTGTTCCGACGTAAAATGACGAGAGGAATCGAATGCCGCAAGCAGATTTCAAATCAGTACCTACCTTCGTCCGAAAATCGCTGTTGTAGCCAAAACATATCTTGCAGTAATCTGGCTCCCAGGATCGTAATGGGTAGTGGAAAACGCGCTATTCCGACGTAAAATGACGAGAGGAATCGAATGCCGCAAGCAGAATTCAAATCAGAGCCTTCCTTCGTCCGAAAATCGCTGTTATAGCCAAAACATATCTCCCAGTATTCTGGCTTCCAGGACCGTAATGGGTAGTGGAAAACGCGCTATTCCGACGTAAAATGACGAGAGGAATCGAATGTCGCAAGCAGAATTCAAATCAGAGCCTCCCTTCGTCATAAAGTCGATGTTAGAGCCAAAACCTATCTCCCAGTATTCAGGCTGCCAGGATCGTAATCGGGTGTGGAAACCGTGCTGTTCCGACGTAAAATGACGAGAGGAATCGAATGCCGCAAGCAGATTTCAAATCAGTACCTACATTCGTCCGAAAATCGCTGTTGTAGCCAAAACATATCTTGCAGTAATCTGGCTCCCAGGATCGTAATGGGTAGTGGAAAACGCGCTATTCCGACGTAAAATGACGAGAGGAATCGAATGTTGCAAGCAGAATTCAAATCAGAGCCTCCCTTCGTCATAAAGTCGCTGTTAGAGCCAAAACCTATCTCCCAGTATTCAGGCTGCCAGGATCGTAATCGGGTGTGGAAACCGTGCTATTCCGACGTAAAATGACGAGGGGAATCGAATGCCGCAAACAAAATTCAAATCAGTGCCTTCCTTCGTCCGAAAATCGCTGTTATAGCCAAAACATATCTCCCAGTATTCTGGCTTCCAGGACCGTAATGGGTAGTGGAAAACGCGCTATTCCGACGTAAAATGACGAGAGGAATCGAATGTCGCAAGCAGAATTCAAATCAGAGCCTCCCTTCGTCATAAAGTCGATGTTAGAGCCAAAACCTATCTCCCAGTATTCAGGCTGCCAGGATCGTAATCGGGTGTGGAAACCGTGCTGTTCCGACGTAAAATGACGAGAGGAATCGAATGCCGCAAGCAGATTTCAAATCAGTACCTACCTTCGTCCGAAAATCGCTGTTGTAGCCAAAACATATCTTGCAGTAATTTGGCTCCCAGGATCGTAATGGGTAGTGGAAAACGCGCTATTCCGACGTAAAATGACGAGAGGAATCGAATGTTGCAAGCAGAATTCAAATCAGAGCCTCCCTTCGTCATAAAGTCGCTGTTAGAGCCAAAACCTATCTCCCAGTATTCAGGCTGCCAGGATCGTAATCGGGTGTGGAAACCGTGCTATTCCGACGTAAAATGAAGAGAGGAATCGAATGCCGCAAGCAGAATTCAAATCAGTACCTACCTTCGTCCGAAAATCGCTGTTATAGCCAAAACCTATCTTGCAGCAACCTGGCTCCCAGGATCGTAATGGGTAGTGGAAAACGCGCTATTCCGACGTAAAATGACGAGAGGAATCGAATGTCGCAAGCAGAATTCAAATCAGAGCCTCCCTTCGTCATAAAGTCGCTGTTAGAGCCAAAACCTATCTCCCAGTATTCAGGCAGCCAGGATCGTAATCGGGTGTGGAAACCGTGCTATTCCGACGTAAAATGACGAGAGGAATCGAATGCCGCAAGCAGAATTCAAATCAGTGCCTTCCTTCGTCCGAAAATCGCTGTTATAGCCAAAACATATCTCCCAGTATTCTGGCTTCCAGGACCGTAATGGGTAGTGGAAAACGCGCTATTCCGACGTAAAATGACGAGAGGAATCGAATGTCGCAAGCAGAATTCAAATCAGAGCCTCCCTTCGTCATAAAGTCGATGTTAGAGCCAAAACCTATCTCCCAGTATTCAGGCTGCCAGGATCGTAATCGGGTGTGGAAACCGTGCTGTTCCGACGTAAAATGACGAGAGGAATCGAATGCCGCAAGCAGAATTCAAATCAGTACCTACCTTCGTCCGAAAATCGCTGTTGTAGCCAAAACATATCTTGCAGTAATCTGGCTCCCAGGATCGTAATGGGTAGTGGAAAACGCGCTATTCCGACGTAAAATGACGAGAGGAATCGAATGCCGCAAGCAGAATTCAAATCAGAGCCTGCCTTCGTCAGAAAACTGCTGTTATAGCCAAAACCTATCTTCCAGTATTCAGGCTGCCAGGATCGTAATCGGGTGTGGAAAACATGCTACTCCGACGTAAAATGACGAGAGGAATCGAATGCCGCAAGCAGAATTCAAATCAGTGCCTACCTTCGTCCGAAAATCGCTCTTAAAGCCAAAACCTATCTTGGAGTAATCTGGCTCCCAGGATCGTAATGGGTAGTGGAAAACATGCTATTCCGACGTAAAATGACGAGAGGGATTGAATGTCGCAAGCAGAATTGAAAACAGAGCCTTCCTTCGTCAGAAAACTGCTGTTATAGCCAAAAGCTATCTTGGAGTAATCTGGTTCCCAGGATCGTAATGGGTAGTGGAAAACATGCTATTCCGACGTAAAATGACGAGAGGAATCGAATGCCGCAAGCAGAATTCAAATCAGAGCCTTCCTTCGTCTGAAAATCGCTGTTAGACCCAAAACCTATCTCCCAGTATTCTGGCTTCCAGGACCGTAATCGGGTATGGAGAACATGCTATTCCGACGTAAAATGACGAGAGGGATCGAATGCCGCAAGCAGAATTCAAATCAGTGCCTACCTTTGTTCGAAAATCGCTGTTATAGCCAAAACCTATCTTGCAGTAATCTGGCTCCCAGGATCGTAATGGGTAGTGGAAAACGCGCTATTCCGACGTAAAATGACGAGAGGGATCGAATGCCGCAAGCAGAATTCAAATCAGAGCCTTCCTTCGTCAGAAAATCGCTCCTGTATCCAAAACGTATCTCCCAGTATTCAGGCTGCCAGGACCGTAATCGGGTGTGGAAAACATGCTATTCCGACGTAAAATGACGAGAGGAATCGAATGCCGCAAGCAGAATTCAAATCAGAGCCTGCCTTCGTCCGAAAATCGCTGTTAGAGCCAAAACCTATCTGACAGTATTCAGGCTGCCAGGATCGTAATCGGGTGTGGAAAACATGCTATTCCGACGTAAAATGACGAGAGGAATCGAATGTCGCAAGCAGAATTCAAATCAGAGCCTTCCTTCGTCATAAAGTCGCTGTTAGAGCCAAAACCTATCTCCCAGTATTCAGGCTGCCAGGATCGTAATCGGGTGTGGAAACCGTGCTATTCCGACGTAAAATGACGAGAGGAATCGAATGCCGCAAGCAGAATTCAAATCAGTACCTACCTTCGTCCGAAAATCGCTGTTGTAGCCAAAACCTATCTTGCAGTAATCTGGCTCCCAGGATCGTAATGGGTAGTGGAAAACGCGCTATTCCGACGTAAAATGACGAGAGGAATCGAATGCCGCAAGCAGAATTCAAATCAGAGCCTGCCTTCGTCAGAAAACCGCTGTTATAGCCAAAACCTATCTTCCAGTATTCAGGCTGCCAGGATCGTAATCGGGTTTGGAAAACATGCTACTCCGACGTAAAATGGCGAGAGGAATCGAATGCCGCAAGCAGAATTCAAATCAGTGCCTACCTTCGTTCGAAAATCGCTCTTAAAGCCAAAACCTATCTTGCAGTAATCTGGTTCCCAGGATCGTAATGGGTAGTGGAAAACGCGCTATTCCGACGTAAAATGACGAGAGGAATCGAATGTCGCAAGCAGAATTCAAATCAGAGCCTCCCTTCGTCATAAAGTCGCTGTTAGAGCCAAAACCTATCTCCCAGTATTCAGGCTGCCAGGATCGTAATCGGGTGTGGAAACCGTGCTGTTCCGACGTAAAATGACGAGAGGAATCGAATGCCGCAAGCAGAATTCAAATCAGTACCTACCTTCGTCCGAAAATCGCTGTTATAGCCAAAACCTATCTTGCAGTAATCTGGCTCCCAGGATCGTAATGGGTAGTGGAAAACGCGCTATTCCGACGTAAAATGACGAGAGGAATCGAATGCCGCAAGCAGAATTCAAATCAGAGCCTGCCTTCGTCAGAAAACTGCTGTTATAGCCAAAACCTATCTTCCAGTATTCAGGCTGCCAGGATCGTAATCGGGTTTGGAAAACATGCTACTCCGACGTAAAATGACGAGAGGAATCGAATGCCGCAAGCAGAATTCAAATCAGTGCCTACCTTCGTTCGAAAATCGCTCTTAAAGCCAAAACCTATCTTGGAGTAATCTGGTTCCCAGGATCGTAATGGGTAGTGGAAAACATGCTATTCCGACGTAAAATGACGAGAGGGATTGAATGTCGCAAGCAGAATTGAAAACAGAGCCTTCCTTCGTCAGAAAACTGCTGTTATAGCCAAAAGCTATCTTGGAGTAATCTGGTTCCCAGGATCGTAATGGGTAGTGGAAAACATGCTATTCCGACGTAAAATGACGAGAGGAATCGAATGCCGCAAGCAGAATTCAAATCAGAGCTTTCCTTCGTCTGAAAATCGCTGTTAGACCCAAAACCTATCTCCCAGTATTCAGGCAGCCAGGATCGTAATCGGGTGTGGAAACCGTGCTATTCCGACGTAAAATGACGAGAGGAATCGAATGCCGCAAGCAGAATTCAAATCAGTACCTACCTTCGTCCGAAAATCGCTGTTATAGCCAAAACATGTCTTGCAGTAATCTGGCTCCCAGGATCGTAATGGGTAGTGGAAAACGCGCTATTCCGACGTAAAATGACGAGAGGGATTGAATGTCGCAAGCAGAATTGAAAACAGAGCCTTCCTTCGTCAGAAAACCGCTGTTATAGCCAAAAGCTATCTTCCAGTATTCAGGCTGCCAGGATCGTAATCGGGTGTGGAAAACATGATACTCCGACGTAAAATGACGAGAGGAATCGAATGCCGCAAGCAGAATTCAAATCAGAGCCTCCCTTCGTCATAAAGTCGCTGTTAGAGCCAAAACCTATCACCCAATATTTAGGCTGCCAGGATCGTAATCGGGTGTGGAAACCGTGCTACTCCGACGTAAAATGACCAGAGGAATCGAATGCCGCAAGCAGAATTCAAATCAGTGCCTACCTTCGTTCGAAAATCGCTGTTATAGCCAAAACCTATCTTGCAGTAATCTGGCTCCCAGGATCGTAATGGGTAGTGGAAAATGCGCTATTCCGACGTAAAATGACGAGAGGGATCGAATGCCGCAAACAGAATTCAAATCAGAGCCTTCCTTCGTCAGAAAATCGCTCCTGTATCCAAAACGTATCTCCCAGTATTCAGGCTGCCAGGACCGTAATCGGGTGTGGAAAACATGCTATTCCGACGTAAAATGACGAGAGGAATCGAATGCCGCAAGCAGAATTCAAATCAGAGCCTGCCTTCGTCCGAAAATCGCTGTTAGAGCCAAAACCTATCTGACAGTATTCAGGCTGCCAGGATCGAAATCGGGTGTGGAAACCGTGCTATTCCGACGTAAAATGACGAGAGGAATCGAATGCCGCAAGCAGAATTCAAATCAGTACCTACCTTCGTCCGAAAATCGCTGTTATAGCCAAAACATGTCTTGCAGTAATCTGGCTCCCAGGATCGTAATGGGTAGTTTAAAACATGCTATTCCGACGGAAAATGACGAGAGGGATTGAATGTCGCAAGCAGAATTGAAAACAGAGCCTTCCTTCGTCAGAAAACTGCTGTTATAGCCAAAAGCTATCTTGGAGTAATCTGGTTCCCAGGATCGTAATGGGTAGTGGAAAACATGCTATTCCGATGCGAAATGACGAGAGGAATCGAATGCCGCAAGCAGAATTCAAATCAGAGCTTTCCTTCGTCTGAAAATCGCTGTTAGACCCAAAACCTATCTCCCAGTATCCTGGCTTCCAGGACCGTAATCGGGTATGGAGAACATGCTATTCCGACGTATAATGACGAGAGGGATCGAATGCCGCAAGCAGAATTAAAATTAGTGCCTACCTTCGTTCGAAAATCGCTGTTATAGCCAAAACCTATCTTGCAGTAATCTGGCTCCCAGGATCGTAATGGGTAGTGGAAAACGCGCTATTCCGACGTAAAATGACGAGAGGGATTGAATGTCGCAAGCAGAATTGAAAACAGAGCCTTCCTTCGTCAGAAAACCGCTGTTATAGCCAAAAGCTATCTTCCAGTATTCAGGCTGCCAGGATCGTAATCGGGTGTGGAAAACATGCTACTCCGACGTAAAATGACGAGAGGAATCGAATGCCGCAAGCAGAATTCAAATCAGAGCCTCCCTTCGTCATAAAGTCGCTGTTAGAGCCAAAACCTATCTCCCAGTATTCAGGCTGCCAGGATCGTAATCGGGAGTGGAAACCGTGCTATTCCGACGTAAAATGGCGAGAGGAATCGAATGTCGCAAGCTGAATTCAAATCAGTGCCTTCCTTCGTCAGAAAATCGCTCTTAAAGCCACAACCTATCTTCGAGTAATCTGGCTCCCAGGATCGTAATGGGTAGTGGAAAACATGCTATTCCGACGTAAAATGACGAGAGGGATTGAATGTCGCAAGCAGAATTGAAAACAGAGCCTTCCTTCGTCAGAAAACCGCTGTTACAGCCAAAAGCTATCTTCCATTATTCAGGCTGCCAGGATCGTAATCGGGTGTGGAAACCGTGCTATTCCGACGTAAAATGACGAGAGGAATCGAATGTCGCAAGCAGAATTCAAATCAGAGCCTCCCTTCGTCATAAAGTCGCTGTTAGAGCCAAAACCTATCTCCCAGTATTCAGGCAGCCAGGATCGTAATCGGGTGTGGAAACCGTGCTATTCCGACGTAAAATGACGAGAGGAATCGAATGCCGCAAGCAGAATTCAAATCAGTACCTACCTTCGTCCGAAAATCGCTGTTATAGCCAAAACATGTCTTGCAGTAATCTGGCTCCCAGGATCGTAATGGGTAGTGGAAAACGCGCTATTCCGACGTAAAATGACGAGAGGGATTGAATGTCGCAAGCAGAATTGAAAACAGAGCCTTCCTTCGTCAGAAAACCGCTGTTATAGCCAAAAGCTATCTTCCAGTATTCAGGCTGCCAGGATCGTAATCGGGTGTGGAAAACATGCTACTCCGACGTAAAATGACGAGAGGAATCGAATGCCGCAAGCAGAATTCAAATCAGAGCCTCCCTTCGTCATAAAGTCGCTGTTAGAGCCAAAACCTATCTCCCAGTATTCAGGCTGCCAGGATCGTAATCGGGAGTGGAAACCGTGCTATTCCGACGTAAAATGGCGAGAGGAATCGAATGTCGCAAGCTGAATTCAAATCAGTGCCTTCCTTCGTCAGAAAATCGCTCTTAAAGCCAAAACCTATCTTGGAGTAATCTGGCTCCCAGGATCGTAATGGGTAGTGGAAAACATGCTATTCCGACGTAAAATGACGAGAGGGATTGAATGTCGCAAGCAGAATTGAAAACAGAGCCTTCCTTCGTCAGAAAACCGCTGTTACAGCCAAAAGCTATCTTCCATTATTCAGGCTGCCAGGATCGTAATCGGGTGTGGAAACCGTGCTATTCCGACGTAAAATGACGAGAGGAATCGAATGTCGCAAGCAGAATTCAAATCAGAGTCTCCCTTCGTCATAAAGTCGCTGTTAGAGCCAAAACCTATCTCCCAGTATTCAGGCAGCCAGGATCGTAATCGGGTGTGGAAACCGTGCTATTCCGACGTAAAATGACGAGAGGAATCGAATGCCGCAAGCAGAATTCAAATCAGTACCTACCTTCGTCCGAAAATCGCTGTTATAGCCAAAACATGTCTTGCAGTAATCTGGCTCCCAGGATCGTAATGGGTAGTTTAAAACATGCTATTCCGACGTAAAATGACGAGAGGGATTGAATGTCGCAAGCAGAATTGAAAACAGAGCCTTCCTTCGTCAGAAAACTGCTGTTATAGCCAAAAGCTATCTCCCAGTATCCTGGCTTCCAGGACCGTAATCGGGTATGGAGAACATGCTATTCCGACGTATAATGACGAGAGGGATCGAATGCCGCAAGCAGAATTAAAATTAGTGCCTACCTTCGTTCGAAAATCGCTGTTATAGCCAAAACCTATCTTGCAGTAATCTGGCTCCCAGGATCGTAATGGGTAGTGGAAAACATGCTATTCCGACGTAAAATGACGAGAGGGATTGAATGTCGCAAGCAGAATTGAAAACAGAGCCTTCCTTCGTCAGAAAACCGCTGTTACAGCCAAAAGCTATCTTCCATTATTCAGGCTGCCAGGATCGTAATCGGGTGTGGAAACCGTGCTATTCCGACGTAAAATGACGAGAGGAATCGAATGTCGCAAGCAGAATTCAAATCAGAGTCTCCCTTCGTCATAAAGTCGCTGTTAGAGCCAAAACCTATCTCCCAGTATTCAGGCAGCCAGGATCGTAATCGGGTGTGGAAACCGTGCTATTCCGACGTAAAATGACGAGAGGAATCGAATGCCGCAAGCAGAATTCAAATCAGTACCTACCTTCGTCCGAAAATCGCTGTTAAAGCCACAACCTATCTTCGAGTAATCTGGCTCCCAGGATCGTAATGGGTAGTGGAAAACATGCTATTCCGACGTAAAATGACGAGAGGGATTGAATGTCGCAAGCAGAATTGAAAACAGAGCCTTCCTTCGTCAGAAAACCGCTGTTACAGCCAAAAGCTATCTTCCATTATTCAGGCTGCCAGGATCGTAATCGGGTGTGGAAACCGTGCTATTCCGACGTAAAATGACGAGAGGAATCGAATGTCGCAAGCAGAATTCAAATCAGAGTCTCCCTTCGTCATAAAGTCGCTGTTAGAGCCAAAACCTATCTCCCAGTATTCAGGCAGCCAGGATCGTAATCGGGTGTGGAAACCGTGCTATTCCGACGTAAAATGACGAGAGGAATCGAATGCCGCAAGCAGAATTCAAATCAGTACCTACCTTCGTCCGAAAATCGCTGTTATAGCCAAAACATGTCTTGCAGTAATCTGGCTCCCAGGATCGTAATGGGTAGTGGAAAACGCGCTATTCCGACGTAAAATGACGAGAGGGATTGAATGTCGCAAGCAGAATTGAAAACAGAGCCTTCCTTCGTCAGAAAACCGCTGTTATAGCCAAAAGCTATCTTCCAGTATTCAGGCTGCCAGGATCGTAATCGGGTGTGGAAAACATGCTACTCCGACGTAAAATGACGAGAGGAATCGAATGCCGCAAGCAGAATTCAAATCAGAGCCTCCCTTCGTCATAAAGTCGCTGTTAGAGCCAAAACCTATCTCCCAGTATTCAGGCTGCCAGGATCGTAATCGGGAGTGGAAACCGTGCTATTCCGACGTAAAATGGCGAGAGGAATCGAATGTCGCAAGCAGAATTCAAATCAGTGCCTTCCTTCGTCAGAAAATCGCTCTTAAAGCCACAACCTATCTTGGAGTAATCTGGCTCCCAGGATCGTAATGGGTAGTGGAAAACATGCTATTCCGACGTAAAATGACGAGAGGGATTGAATGTCGCAAGCAGAATTGAAAACAGAGCCTTCCTTCGTCAGAAAACCGCTGTTATAGCCAAAAGCTATCTTCCATTATTCAGGCTGCCAGGATCGTAATCGGGTGTGGAAACCGTGCTATTCCGACGTAAAATGACGAGAGGAATCGAATGTCGCAAGCAGAATTCAAATCAGAGGCTCCCTTCGTCATAAAGTCGCTGTTAGAGCCAAAACCTATCTCCCAGTATTCAGGCAGCCAGGATCGTAATCGGGTGTGGAAACCGTGCTATTCCGACGTAAAATGACGAGAGGAATCGAATGCCGCAAGCAGAATTCAAATCAGTACCTACCTTCGTCCGAAAATCGCTGTTATAGCCAAAACATGTCTTGCAGTAATCTGGCTCCCAGGATCGTAATGGGTAGTTTAAAACATGCTATTCCGACGTAAAATGACGAGAGGGATTGAATGTCGCAAGCAGAATTGAAAACAGAGCCTTCCTTCGTCAGAAAACCGCTGTTATAGCCAAAAGCTATCTTCCAGTATTCAGGCTGCCAGGATCGTAATCGGGTGTGGAAAACATGCTACTCCGACGTAAAATGACGAGAGGAATCGAATGCCGCAAGCAGAATTCAAATCAGAGCCTCCCTTCGTCATAAAGTCGCTGTTAGAGCCAAAACCTATCACCCAATATTTAGGCTGCCAGGATCGTAATCGAGTGTGGAAACCGTGCTATTCCGACGTAAAATGACGAGAGGAATCGAATGCCGCAAGCAGAATTCAAATCAGTACCTACCTTCGTCCGAAAATCGCTGTTATAGCCAAAACATATCTTGCAGCAATCTGGCTCCCAGGATCGTAATGGGTAGTGGAAAACATGCTATTCCGACGTAAAATGACGAGAGGGATTGAATGTCGCAAGCAGAATTGAAAACCGAGCCTTCCTTCGTCAGAAAACTGCTGTTATAGCCAAAACCTATCTTCCAGTATTCAGGCTGCCAGGGTCGTAATCGGGTTTGGAAAACATGCTACTCCGACGTAAAATGACCAGAGGAATCGAATGCCGCAAGCAGAATTCAAATCAGTGCCTACCTTCGTTCGAAAATCGCTGTTATAGCCAAAACCTATCTTGCAGTAATCTGGCTCCCAGGATCGTAATGGGTAGTGGAAAACGCGCTATTCCGACGTAAAATGACGAGAGGGATCGAATGCCGCAAACAGAATTCAAATCAGAGCCTTCCTTCGTCAGAAAATCGCTCCTGTATCCAAAACGTATCTCCCAGTATTCAGGCTGCCAGGACCGTAATCGGGTGTGGAAAACATGCTATTCCGACGTAAAATGACGAGAGGAATCGAATGCCGCAAGCAGAATTCAAATCAGAGCCTGCCTTCGTCCGAAAATCGCTGTTAGAGCCAAAACCTATCTGACAGTATTCAGGCTGCCAGGATCGTAATCGGGTGTGGAAACCGTGCTATTCCGACGTAAAATGACGAGAGGAATCGAATGCCGCAAGCAGAATTCAAATCAGTACCTACCTTCGTCCGAAAATCGCTGTTAGAGCCAAAACCTATCTGACAGTATCCTGGCTTCCAGGACCGTAATCGGGTATGGAGAACATGCTATTCCGACGTATAATGACGAGAGGGATCGAATGCCGCAAGCAGAATTAAAATTAGTGCCTACCTTCGTTCGAAAATCGCTGTTATAGCCAAAACCTATCTTGCAGTAATCTGGCTCCCAGGATCGTAATGGGTAGTGGAAAACGCGCTATTCCGACGTAAAATGACGAGAGGGATCGAATGCCGCAAACAGAATTCAAATCAGAGCCTTCCTTCGTCAGAAAATCGCTCCTGTATCCAAAACGTATCTCCCAGTATTCAGGCTGCCAGGACCGTAATCGGGTGTGGAAAACATGCTATTCCGACGTAAAATGACGAGAGGAATCGAATGCCGCAAGCAGAATTCAAATCAGAGCCTGCCTTCGTCCGAAAATCGCTGTTAGAGCCAAAACCTATCTGACAGTATTCAGGCTGCCAGGATCGTAATCGGGTGTGGAAAACATGCTATTCCGACGTAAAATGACGAGAGGAATCGAATGCCGCAAGCAGAATTCAAATCAGTACCTACCTTCGTCCGAAAATCGCTGTTATAGCCAAAACATGTCTTGCAGTAATCTGGCTCCCAGGATCGTAATGGGTAGTTTAAAACATGCTATTCCGACGTAAAATGACGAGAGGGATTGAATGTCGCAAGCAGAATTGAAAACAGAGCCTTCCTTCGTCAGAAAACTGCTGTTATAGCCAAAAGCTATCTCCCAGTATCCTGGCTTCCAGGACCGTAATCGGGTATGGAGAACATGCTATTCCGACGTATAATGACGAGAGGGATCGAATGCCGCAAGCAGAATCAAAATTAGTGCCTACCTTCGTTCGAAAATCGCTGTTATAGCCAAAACCTATCTTGCAGTAATCTGGCTCCCAGGATCGTAATGGGTAGTGGAAAACGCGCTATTCCGACGTAAAATGACGAGAGGGATTGAATGTCGCAAGCAGAATTGAAAACAGAGCCTTCCTTCGTCAGAAAACCGCTGTTATAGCCAAAAGCTATCTTCCAGTATTCAGGCTGCCAGGATCGTAATCGGGTGTGGAAAACATGCTACTCCGACGTAAAATGACGAAAGGAATCGAATGCCGCAAGCAGAATTCAAATCAGAGCCTCCCTTCGTCATAAAGTCGCTGTTAGAGCCAAAACCTATCTCCCAGTATTCAGGCTGCCAGGATCGTAATCGGGAGTGGAAACCGTGCTATTCCGACGTAAAATGGCGAGAGGAATCGAATGTCGCAAGCTGAATTCAAATCAGTGCCTTCCTTCGTCAGAAAATCGCTCTTAAAGCCACAACCTATCTTCGAGTAATCTGGCTCCCAGGATCGTAATGGGTAGTGGAAAACATGCTATTCCGACGTAAAATGACGAGAGGGATTGAATGTCGCAAGCAGAATTGAAAACAGAGCCTTCCTTCGTCAGAAAACCGCTGTTACAGCCAAAAGCTATCTTCCATTATTCAGGCTGCCAGGATCGTAATCGGGTGTGGAAACCGTGCTATTCCGACGTAAAATGACGAGAGGAATCGAATGCCGCAAGCAGAATTCAAATCAGTACCTACCTTCGTCCGAAAATCGCTGTTATAGCCAAAACATGTCTTGCAGTAATCTGGCTCCCAGGATCGTAATGGGTAGTTTAAAACATGCTATTCCGACGTAAAATGACGAGAGGGATTGAATGTCGCAAGCAGAATTGAAAACAGAGCCTTCCTTCGTCAGAAAACCGCTGTTATAGCCAAAAGCTATCTTCCAGTATTCAGGCTGCCAGGATCGTAATCGGGTGTGGAAAACATGCTACTCCGACGTAAAATGACGAGAGGAATCGAATGCCGCAAGCAGAATTCAAATCAGAGCCTCCCTTCGTCATAAAGTCGCTGTTAGAGCCAAAACCTATCACCCAATATTTAGGCTGCCAGGATCGTAATCGGGTGTGGAAACCGTGCTATTCCGACGTAAAATGACGAGAGGAATCGAATGCCGCAAGCAGAATTCAAATCAGTACCTACCTTCGTCCGAAAATCGCTGTTATAGCCAAAACATATCTTGCAGCAATCTGGCTCCCAGGATCGTAATGGGTAGTGGAAAACATGCTATTCCGACGTAAAATGACGAGAGGGATTGAATGTCGCAAGCAGAATTGAAAACCGAGCCTTCCTTCGTCAGAAAACTGCTGTTATAGCCAAAACCTATCTTCCAGTATTCAGGCTGCCAGGGTCGTAATCGGGTTTGGAAAACATGCTACTCCGACGTAAAATGACCAGAGGAATCGAATGCCGCAAGCAGAATTCAAATCAGTGCCTACCTTCGTTCGAAAATCGCTGTTATAGCCAAAACCTATCTTGCAGTAATCTGGCTCCCAGGATCGTAATGGGTAGTGGAAAACGCGATATTCCGACGTAAAATGACGAGAGGGATCGAATGCCGCAAACAGAATTCAAATCAGAGCCTTCCTTCGTCAGAAAATCGCTCCTGTATCCAAAACGTATCTCCCAGTATTCAGGCTGCCAGGACCGTAATCGGGTGTGGAAAACATGCTATTCCGACGTAAAATGACGAGAGGAATCGAATGCCGCAAGCAGAATTCAAATCAGAGCCTGCCTTCGTCCGAAAATCGCTGTTAGAGCCAAAACCTATCTGACAGTATTCAGGCTGCCAGGATCGTAATCGGGTGTGGAAACCGTGCTATTCCGACGTAAAATGACGAGAGGAATCGAATGCCGCAAGCAGAATTCAAATCAGTACCTACCTTCGTCCGAAAATCGCTGTTATAGCCAAAACATATCTTGCAGCAATCTGGCTCCCAGGATCGTAATGGGTAGTGGAAAACATGCTATTCCGACGTAAAATGACGAGAGGGATTGAATGTCGCAAGCAGAATTGAAAACCGAGCCTTCCTTCGTCAGAAAACTGCTGTTATAGCCAAAACCTATCTTCCAGTATTCAGGCTGCCAGGGTCGTAATCGGGTTTGGAAAACATGCTACTCCGACGTAAAATGACCAGAGGAATCGAATGCCGCAAGCAGAATTCAAATCAGTGCCTACCTTCGTTCGAAAATCGCTGTTATAGCCAAAACCTATCTTGCAGTAATCTGGCTCCCAGGATCGTAATGGGTAGTGGAAAACGCGCTATTCCGACGTAAAATGACGAGAGGGATCGAATGCCGCAAACAGAATTCAAATCAGAGCCTGCCTTCGTCCGAAAATCGCTCCTGTATCCAAAACGTATCTCCCAGTATTCAGGCTGCCAGGACCGTAATCGGGTGTGGAAAACATGCTATTCCGACGTAAAATGACGAGAGGAATCGAATGCCGCAAGCAGAATTCAAATCAGAGCCTGCCTTCGTCCGAAAATCGCTGTTAGAGCCAAAACCTATCTGACAGTATTCAGGCTGCCAGGATCGTAATCGGGTGTGGAAAACATGCTATTCCGACGTAAAATGACGAGAGGAATCGAATGCCGCAAGCAGAATTCAAATCAGTACCTACCTTCGTCCGAAAATCGCTGTTATAGCCAAAACATGTCTTGCAGTAATCTGGCTCCCAGGATCGTAATGGGTAGTTTAAAACATGCTATTCCGACGTAAAATGACGAGAGGGATTGAATGTCGCAAGCAGAATTGAAAACAGAGCCTTCCTTCGTCAGAAAACTGCTGTTATAGCCAAAAGCTATCTCCCAGTATCCTGGCTTCCAGGACCGTAATCGGGTATGGAGAACATGCTATTCCGACGTATAATGACGAGAGGGATCGAATGCCGCAAGCAGAATTAAAATTAGTGCCTACCTTCGTTCGAAAATCGCTGTTATAGCCAAAACCTATCTTGCAGTAATCTGGCTCCCAGGATCGTAATGGGTAGTGGAAAACATGCTATTCCGACGTGAAATGACGAGAGGAATCGAATGCCGCAAGCAGAATTCAAATCAGAGCTTTCCTTCGTCTGAAAATCGCTGTTAGACCCAAAACTTATCTCCCAGTATCCTGGCTTCCAGGACCGTAATCGGGTATGGAGAACATGCTATTCCGACGTATAATGACGAGAGGGATCGAATGCCGCAAGCAGAATTAAAATTAGTGCCTACCTTCGTTCGAAAATCGCTGTTATAGCCAAAACCTATCTTGCAGTAATCTGGCTCCCAGGATCGTAATGGGTAGTGGAAAACGCGCTATTCCGACGTAAAATGACGAGAGGGATTGAATGTCGCAAGCAGAATTGAAAACAGAGCCTTCCTTCGTCAGAAAACCGCTGTTACAGCCAAAAGCTATCTTCCATTATTCAGGCTGCCAGGATCGTAATCGGGTGCGGAAAACATGCTACTCCGACGTAAAATGACGAGAGGAATCGAATGCCGCAAGCAGAATTCAAATCAGAGCCTCCCTTCGTGCGAAAATCGCTGTTATAGCCGAAACATATCTTGCAGTAATCTGGCTCCCAGGATCGTAATGGGTAGTGGAAAACGCGCTATTCCGACGTAAAATGACGAGAGGAATCGAATGCCGCAAACAGAATTCAAATCAGTGCCTTCCTTCGTCAGAAAATCGCTGTTAAAGCCAAAACCTATCTTGGAGTAATCTGGCTCCCAGGATCGTAATGGGTAGTGGAAAACATGCTATTCCGACGTAAAATGACGAGAGGAATCGAATGTCGCAAGCTGAATTCAAATCAGAGCTTTCCTTCGTCTGAAAATCGCTGTTAGACCCAAAACCTATCTCCCAGTATCCTGGCTTCCAGGACCGTAATCGGGTATGGAGAACATGCTATTCCGACGTAAAATGACCAGAGGAATGGAATGCTGCAAGCAGAATTCAAATCAGTGCCTACCTTCGTTCGAAAATCGCTGTTTAGCCAAAGCCTATCTTGCAGTAATCTGGCTCCCAGGACCGTAATGGGTAGTGGAAAACGTGCTATTCCGACGTAAAATGACGAGAGGAATCGAATGCCGCAAGCAGAATTCAAATCAGAGGCTTCCTTCGTCTGAAAATCGCTGTTAGAGCCAAAACCTATCTCCCAGTATTCTGGCTTCCAGGACCGTAATGGGTAGTGGAAAACGCGCTATTCCGACGTAAAATGACGAGAGGAATCGAATGTCTCAAGCTGAATTCAAATCAGAGGCTTCCTTCGTCTGAAAATCGCGGTTAGAGCCAAAAGCTATCTCCCAGTATTCAGGCTGCCAGGATCGTAATCGGGTGTGGAAACCGTGCTATTCCGACGTAAAATGACGAGAGGAATCGAATGTCGCAAGCAGAATTCAAATCAGAGCCTTCCTTCGTCAGAAAATCGCTCCTGTATCCAAAACGTATCTCCCAGTATTCAGGCTGCCAGGACCGTAATCGGGTGTGGAAAACATGCTATTCCGACGTAAAATGACGAGGGGAATCGAATGCCGCAAGCAGAATTCAAATCAGTGCCTACCTTCGTCCGAAAATCGCTGTTAGAGCCAAAACCTAGCTCCCAGTATTCAGGCTGCCAGGATCGTGATCGGGTGTTGAAACCGTGCTATTCCGACGTAAAATGACGAGAGGAATCGAATGCCGCAAGCAGAATTCAAATCAGTGCCTACCTTCGTTCGAAAATCGCTGTTATAGCCAAAACCTATCTTGCAGTAATCTGGCTCCCAGGATCGTAGTCGGGAGTCGAAGACATGCTATTCCGACGTAAAAGGATACGAGGGATCGAATGTTGCAAGCAGAATTCAAATCAGAGCCTTCCTTCGTCAGAAAATCGCTCCTGTATCCAAAACGTATCTCCCAGTATTCAGGCTGCCAGGATCGTAATCGGGTGTGGAAAACATGCTATTCCGACGTAAAATAACGAGAGGAATCGAATGCCGCAAGCAGAATTCAAATCAGAGCCTCCCTTCGTCCGAAAATCGCTGTTATAGCCAAAACATATCTTGCAGTAATCTGGCTCCCAGGATCGTAATGGGTAGTGGAAAACGCGCTATTCCGACGTAAAATGACGAGAGGAATCGAATGCCGCAAACAGAATTCAAATCAGTGCCTTCCTTCGTCAGAAAATCACTCCTAAAGCCAAAACCTATCTTGGAGTAATCTGGCTCCCAGGATCGTAATGGGTAGTGGAAAACATGCTATTCCGACGTAAAATGACGAGAGGGATTGAATGTCGCAAGCAGAATTGAAAACAGAGCCTTCCTTCGTCAGAAAACCGCTGTTATAGCCAAAACCTATCTCCCAGTATTCAGGCTGCCAGGATCGTAATCGGGTGTGGAAAACATGCTACTCCGACGTAAAATGACGAGAGGGATCGAATGTCGCAAGCAGAATTCAAATCAGAGCCTTCCTTCGTCCGAAAATCGCTGTTATAGCCAAAACATATCTTGCAGTAATCTGGCTCCCAGGATCGTAATGGGTAGTGGAAAACGCGCTATTCCGACGTAAAATGACGAGAGGAATCGAATGCCGCAAACAGAATTCAAATCAGTGCCTTCCTTTGTCAGAAAATCGCTGTTAAAGCCAAAACCTATCTTGGAGTAATCTGGCTCCCAGGATCGTAATGTGTAGTGGAAAACATGCTATTCCGACGTAAAATGACGAGAGGGATTGAATGTCGCAAGCAGAATTGAAAACAGAGCCTTCCTTCGTCAGAAAACCGCTGTTATAGCCAAAAGCTATCTTCCAGTATTCAGGCTGCCAGGATCGTAATCGGGTGTGGAAAACATGCTACTCCGACGTAAAATGACGAGAGGGATCGAATGTCGCAAGCAGAATTCAAATCAGAGCCTTCCTTCGTCAGAAAATCGCTCCTGTATCCAAAACGTATCTCCCAGTATTCAGGCTGCCAGGACCGTAATCGGGTGTGGAAAACATGCTATTCCGACGTAAAATGACGAGAGGAATCGAATGCCGCAAGCAGAATTCAAATCAGTTCCTACCTTCGTCCGAAAATCGCTGTTATAGCCAAAACATATCTTGCACTAATCTGGCTCCCAGGATCGTAATGAGTAGTGGAAAACGCGCTATTCCGACGTAAAATGACGAGAGGAATCGAATGTCGCAAGCAGAATTCAAATCAGAGCCTCCCTTCGTCATAAAGTCGCTGTTAGAGCCAAAACCTTTCTCCCAGTATTCAGGCTGCCAGGATCGTAATCGGGTGTGGAAACCGTGCTATTCCGACGTAAAATGACGAGAGGAATCGAATGCCGCAAGCAGAATTCAGATCCGAGGCACCGTTCGTCTGGAAATCGCTCCTATATCCAAAAACCTATCCTCCAGTATTCTGGCTCCCAGAATTTTAATCAGGAAAGGAACACATGCATTTCCCACGTAAAATGACAAGAGGAATCGAATGCCGCATGCAGAATTCAGATCCGACGAACCGTTCGTCTGAAAATCGCTCCTATATCCAAAACCTATCCTCCAGTATTCTGGCTCCCAGAATCTTAATCAGGAAAGGAAAACATTCATTTCCCACGTAAAATGACGAGATGAATCGAATGCCGCATGCAGAATTCAGATCCGTCGCACCGTTCGTCTGAAAATCGCTCCTGTATCCAAAACGTATCTCCCAGTATTCAGGCTGCCAGGATCGTAATCGGTAGTGGAAAACGTGCTATTCCGACGTAAAATGACGAGAGGTATTGAATGTCGCAAGCAGAATTGAAAACAGAGCCTTCCTTCGTCAGAAAACCGCTGTTATAGCCAAAAGCTATCTCCCAGTATTCAGGCTGCCAGGATCGTAATCGGGTGTGGAAAACATGCTACTCCGACGTAAAATGACGAGAGGGATCGAATGTCGCAAGCAGAATTCAAATCAGAGCCTCCCTTCGTCCGAAAATCGCTGTTATAGCCAAAACATATCTTGCAGTAATCTGGCTCCCAGGATCGTAATGGGTAGTGGAAAACGCGCTATTCCGACGTAAAATGACGAGAGGAATCGAATGCCGCAAACAGAATTCAAATCAGTGCCTTCCTTTGTCAGAAAATCGCTGTTAAAGCCAAAACCTATCTTGGAGTAATCTGGCTCCCAGGATCGTAATGGGTAGTGGAAAACATGCTATTCCGACGTAAAATGACGAGAGGGATTGAATGTCGCAAGCAGAATTGAAAACAGAGCCTTCCTTCGTCAGAAAACCGCTGTTATAGCCAAAAGCTATCTTCCAGTATTCAGGCTGCCAGTATCGTAATCGGGTGTGGAAAACATGCTACTCCGACGTAAAATGACGAGAGGAATCGAATGCCGCAAGCAGAATTCAAATCAGAGACTGCCTTCGTCAGATAATCGCTCCTGTATCCAAAACCTCTCATGCAGTAATCTGGCTCCTAGGATCGTAATCGGTAGTGGAAAACGTGCTACTCCGACGTAAAATGACGAGAGGAATCGAATGCCGCATGCAGAATTCAGATCCGAGGCACCGTTCGTCTGGAAATCGTTCCTGTATCCAAAACGTATCTCCCAGTATTCAGGCTGCCAGAACCGTAATCGGGTGTGGAAAACATGCTATTCCGACGTAAAATGACGAGGGGAATCGAATGCCGCAAGCAGAATTCAAATCAGTGCCTACCTTCGTTCGAAAATCGCTGTTATAGCCAAAACCTATCTTGCAGTAATCTGGCTCCCAGGATCGTAATGGGTAGTGGAAAACGCGCTATTCCGACGTAAAATGACGAGAGGGATCGAATGCCGCAAGCAGAATTCAAATCAGTGCCTACCTTCGTTCGAAAATCGCTGTTATAGCCAAAACCTATCTTGCAGTAATCTGGCTCCCAGGATCGTAATGGGTAGTGGAAAACGCGCTATTCCGACGTAAAATGACGAGAGGGATCGAATGCCGCAAGCAGAATTCAAATCAGTGCCTACCTTCGTCATAAAGTCGCTGTTAGAGCCAAAACCTATCTCCCAGTATTCAGGCAGCCAGGATCGTAATCGGGTGTGGAAACCGTGCTATTCCGACGTAAAATGACGAGAGGAATCGAATGCCGCAAGCAGAATTCAAATCAGTACCTACCTTCGTCCGAAAATCGCTGTTATAGCCAAAACATGTCTTGCAGTAATCTGGCTCCCAGGATCGTAATGGGTAGTTTAAAACATGCTATTCCGACGTAAAATGACGAGAGGGATTGAATGTCGCAAGCAGAATTGAAAACAGAGCCTTCCTTCGTCAGAAAACCGCTGTTATAGCCAAAAGCTATCTTCCAGTATTCAGGCTGCCAGGATCGTAATCGGGTGTGGAAAACATGCTACTCCGACGTAAAATGACGAGAGGAATCGAATGCCGCAAGCAGAATTCAAATCAGAGCCTCCCTTCGTCATAAAGTCGCTGTTAGAGCCAAAACCTATCACCCAATATTTAGGCTGCCAGGATCGTAATCGGGTGTGGAAACCGTGCTATTCCGGCGTAAAATGACGAGAGGAATCGAATGTCGCAAGCAGAATTCAAATCAGAGCCTCCCTTCGTCATAAAGTCGCTGTTAGAGCCAAAACCTATCTCCCAGTATTCAGGCTGCCAGGATCGTAATCGGGAGTGGAAACCGTGCTATTCCGACGTAAAATGGCGAGAGGAATCGAATGTCGCAAGCTGAATTCAAATCAGTGCCTTCCTTCGTCAGAAAATCGCTCTTAAAGCCACAACCTATTTTGGACTAATCTGGCTCCCAGGATCGTAATGGGTAGTGGAAAACATGCTATTCCGACGTAAAATGACGAGAGGGATTGAATGTCGCAAGCAGAATTGAAAACAGAGCCTTCCTTCGTCAGAAAACCGCTGTTATAGCCAAAAGCTATCTTCCATTATTCAGGCTGCCAGGATCGTAATCGGGTGTGGAAACCGTGCTATTCCGACGTAAAATGACGAGAGGAATCGAATGTCGCAAGCAGAATTCAAATCAGAGTCTCCCTTCGTCATAAAGTCGCTGTTAGAGCCAAAACCTATCTCCCAGTATTCAGGCAGCCAGGATCGTAATCGGGTGTGGAAACCGTGCTATTCCGACGTAAAATGACGAGAGGAATCGAATGCCGCAAGCAGAATTCAAATCAGTACCTACCTTCGTCCGAAAATCGCTGTTATAGCCAAAACATGTCTTGCAGTAATCTGGCTCCCAGGATCGTAATGGGTAGTTTAAAACATGCTATTCCGACGTAAAATGACGAGAGGGATTGAATGTCGCAAGCAGAATTGAAAACAGAGCCTTCCTTCGTCAGAAAACCGCTGTTATAGCCAAAAGCTATCTTCCAGTATTCAGGCTGCCAGGATCGTAATCGGGTGTGGAAAACATGCTACTCCGACGTAAAATGACGAGAGGAATCGAATGCCGCAAGCAGAATTCAAATCAGAGCCTCCCTTCGTCATAAAGTCGCTGTTAGAGCCAAAACCTATCACCCAATATTTAGGCTGCCAGGATCGTAATCGGGTGTGGAAACCGTGCTATTCCGACGTAAAATGACGAGAGGAATCGAATGCCGCAAGCAGAATTCAAATCAGTACCTACCTTCGTCCGAAAATCGCTGTTATAGCCAAAACCTATCTTGCAGCAACCTGGCTCCCAGGATCGTAATGGGTAGTGGAAAACATGCTATTCCGACGTAAAATGACGAGAGGGATTGAATGTCGCAAGCAGAATTGAAAACCGAGCCTTCCTTCGTCCGAAAATCGCTGTTAGAGCCAAAACCTATCTGACAGTATTCAGGCTGCCAGGATCGTAATTGGGTGTGGAAAACATGCTATTCCGACGTAAAATGACGAGAGGAATCGAATGCCGCAAGCAGAATTCAAATCAGAGCCTGCCTTCGTCCGAAAATCGCTGTTATAGCCAAAACATGTCTTGCAGTAATCTGGCTCCCAGGATCGTAATGGGTAGTTTAAAACATGCTATTCCGACGTAAAATGACGAGAGGGATTGAATGTCGCAAGCAGAATTGAAAACAGAGCCTTCCTTCGTCAGAAAACTGCTGTTATAGCCAAAAGCTATCTTGGAGTAATCTGGTTCCCAGGATCGTAATGGGTAGTGGAAAACATGCTATTCCGACGTGAAATGACGAGAGGAATCGAATGCCGCAAGCAGAATTCAAATCAGAGCTTTCCTTCGTCTGAAAATCGCTGTTAGACCCAAAACCTATCTCCCAGTATCCTGGCTTCCAGGACCGTAATCGGGTATGGAGAACATGCTATTCCGACGTATAATGACGAGAGGGATCGAATGCCGCAAGCAGAATTAAAATTAGTGCCTACCTTCGTTCGAAAATCGCTGTTATAGCCAAAACCTATCTTGCAGTAATCTGGCTCCCAGGATCGTAATGGGTAGTGGAAAACGCGCTATTCCGACGTAAAATGACGAGAGGGATCGAATGCCGCAAACAGAATTCAAATCAGAGCCTTCCTTCGTCAGAAAATCGCTCCTGTATCCAAAACGTATCTCCCAGTATTCTGGCTTCCAGGACCGTAATCGGGTGTGGAAAACGTGCTATTCCGACGTAAAATGACGAGAGGAATCGAATGTCGCAAGCAGAATTCAAAACAGAGCCTCCCTTCGTCATAAAGTCGCTGTTAGAGCCAAAACCTATCTCCCAGTATTCAGGCTGCCAGGATCGTAATCGGGTGTGGAAACCGTGCTATTCCGACGTAAAATGACGAGAGGAATCGAATGTCGCAAGCAGAATTCAAATCAGAGACTGCCTTCGTCAGATAATCGCTCCTGTATCCAAAACCTCTCTTGCAGTAATCTGGCTCCTAGGATCGTAATCGGTAGTGGAAAACGTGCTACTCCGACGTAAAATGACGAGAGGAATCGAATGCCGCATGCAGAATTCAGATCCGAGGCACCGTTCGTCTGGAAATCGTTCCTGTATCCAAAACGTATCTCCCAGTATTCAGGCTGCCAGGACCGTAATCGGGTGTGGAAAACATGCTATTCCGACGTAAAATGACGAGGGGAATCGAATGCCGCAAGCAGAATTCAAATCAGAGCCTCCCTTCGTCCGAAAATCGCTGTTAGAGCCAAAACCTATCTGACAGTATTCAGGCTGCCAGGATCGTAATCGGGTGTGGAAACCGTGCTATTCCGACGTAAAATGACGAGAGGAATCGAATGCCGCAAGCAGAATTCAAATCAGTACCTACCTTCGTCCGAAAATCGCTGTTATAGCCAAAACATGTCTTGCAGTAATCTGGCTCCCAGGATCGTAATGGGTAGTTTAAAACATGCTATTCCGACGTAAAATGACGAGAGGGATTGAATGTCGCAAGCAGAATTGAAAACAGAGCCTTCCTTCGTCAGAAAACTGCTGTTATAGCCAAAAGCTATCTTGGAGTAATCTGGTTCCCAGGATCGTAATGGGTAGTGGAAAACATGCTATTCCGATGCGAAATGACGAGAGGAATCGAATGCCGCAAGCAGAATTCAAATCAGAGCTTTCCTTCGTCTGAAAATCGCTGTTAGACCCAAAACCTATCTCCCAGTATCCTGGCTTCCAGGACCGTAATCGGGTATGGAGAACATGCTATTCCGACGTATAATGACGAGAGTGATCAAATGCCGCAAGCAGAATTAAAATTAGTGCCTACCTTCGTTCGAAAATCGCTGTTATAGCCAAAACCTATCTTGCAGTAATCTGGCTCCCAGGATCGTAATGGGTAGTGGAAAACGCGCTATTCCGACGTAAAATGACGAGAGGGATTGAATGTCGCAAGCAGAATTGAAAACAGAGCCTTCCTTCGTCAGAAAACCGCTGTTATAGCCAAAAGCTATCTTCCAGTATTCAGGCTGCCAGGATCGTAATCGGGTGTGGAAAACATGCTACTCCGACGTAAAATGACGAGAGGAATCGAATGCCGCAAGTAGAATTCAAATCAGAGCCTCCCTTCGTCATAAAGTCGCTGTTAGAGCCAAAACCTATCACCCAATATTTAGGCTGCCAGGATCGTAATCGGGTGTGGAAACCGTGCTATTCCGGCGTAAAATGACGAGAGGAATCGAATGTCGCAAGCAGAATTCAAATCAGAGCCTCCCTTCGTCATAAAGTCGCTGTTAGAGCCAAAACCTATCTCCCAGTATTCAGGCTGCCAGGATCGTAATCGGGAGTGGAAACCGTGCTATTCCGACGTAAAATGGCGAGAGGAATCGAATGTCGCAAGCTGAATTCAAATCAGAGCTTTCCTTCGTCAGAAAATCGCTCTTAAAGCCACAACCTATCTTGGAGTAATCTGGCTCCCAGGATCGTAATGGGTAGTGGAAAACATGCTATTCCGACGTAAAATGACGAGAGGGATTGAATGTCGCAAGCAGAATTGAAAACAGAGCCTTCCTTCGTCAGAAAACCGCTGTTATAGCCAAAAGCTATCTTCCAGTATTCAGGCTGCCAGGATCGTAATCGGGTGTGGAAACCGTGCTATTCCGACGTAAAATGACGAGAGGAATCGAATGTCGCAAGCAGAATTCAAATCAGAGCCTTCCTTCGTCATAAAGTCGCTGTTAGAGCCAAAACCTATCTCCCAGTATTCAGGCAGCCAGGATCGTAATCGGGTGTGGAAACCGTGCTATTCCGACGTAAAATGACGAGAGGAATCGAATGCCGCAAGCAGAATTCAAATCAGTACCTACCTTCGTCCGAAAATCGCTGTTATAGCCAAAACATATCTTGCAGTAATCTGGCTCCCAGGATCGTAATGGGTAGTTTAAAACATGCTATTCCGACGTAAAATGACGAGAGGGATTGAATGTCGCAAGCAGAATTGAAAACAGAGCCTTCCTTCGTCAGAAAACCGCTGTTATAGCCAAAAGCTATCTTCCAGTATTCAGGCTGCCAGGATCGTAATCGGGTGTGGAAAACATGCTACTCCGACGTAAAATGACGAGAGGAATCGAATGCCGCAAGCAGAATTCAAATCAGAGCCTCCCTTCGTCATAAAGTCGCTGTTAGAGCCAAAACCTATCACCCAATATTTAGGCTGCCAGGATCGTAATCGGGTGTGGAAACCGTGCTATTCCGGCGTAAAATGACGAGAGGAATCGAATGTCGCAAGCAGAATTCAAATCAGAGCCTTCCTTCGTCATAAAGTCGCTGTTAGAGCCAAAACCTATCTCCCAGTATTCAGGCTGCCAGGATCGTAATCGGGAGTGGAAACCGTGCTATTCCGACGTAAAATGACGAGAGGAATCGAATGTCGCAAGCAGAATTCAAATCAGTGCCTTCCTTCGTCAGAAAATCGCTCTTAAAGCCAAAACCTATTTTGGACTAATCTGGCTCCCAGGATCGTAATGGGTAGTGGAAAACATGCTATTCCGACGTAAAATGACGAGAGGGATTGAATGTCGCAAGCAGAATTGAAAACAGAGCCTTCCTTCGTCAGAAAACCGCTGTTACAGCCAAAAGCTATCTTCCATTATTCAGGCTGCCAGGATCGTAATCGGGTGTGGAAACCGTGCTATTCCGACGTAAAATGACGAGAGGAATCGAATGTCGCAAGCAGAATTCAAATCAGAGCCTCCCTTCGTCATAAAGTCGCTGTTAGAGCCAAAACCTATCTCCCAGTATTCAGGCAGCCAGGATCGTAATCGGGTGTGGAAACCGTGCTATTCCGACGTAAAATGACGAGAGGAATCGAATGCCGCAAGCAGAATTCAAATCAGTACCTACCTTCGTCCGAAAATCGCTGTTATAGCCAAAACATGTCTTGCAGTAATCTGGCTCCCAGGATCGTAATGGGTAGTGTAAAACATGCTATTCCGACGTAAAATGACGAGAGGGATTGAATGTCGCAAGCAGAATTGAAAACAGAGCCTTCCTTCGTCAGAAAACCGCTGTTATAGCCAAAAGCTATCTTCCAGTATTCAGGCTGCCAGGATCGTAATCGGGTGTGGAAAACATGCTACTCCGACGTAAAATGACGAGAGGAATCGAATGCCGCAAGCAGAATTCAAATCAGAGCCTCCCTTCGTCATAAAGTCGCTGTTAGAGCCAAAACCTATCACCCAATATTTAGGCTGCCAGGATCGTAATCGGGTGTGGAAACCGTGCTATTCCGACGTAAAATGACGAGAGGAATCGAATGCCGCAAGCAGAATTCAAATCAGTACCTACCTTCGTCCGAAAATCGCTGTTATAGCCAAAACCTATCTTGCAGCAACCTGGCTCCCAGGATCGTAATAGGTAGTGGAAAACATGCTATTCCGACGTAAAATGACGAGAGGGATTGAATGTCGCAAGCAGAATTCAAAACAGAGCCTTCCTTCGTCCGAAAATCGCTGTTAGAGCCAAAACCTATCTGACAGTATTCAGGCTGCCAGGATCGTAATCGGGTGTGGAAAACATGCTATTCCGACGTAAAATGACGAGAGGAATCGAATGCCGCAAGCAGAATTCAAATCAGTACCTACCTTCGTCCGAAAATCGCTGTTATAGCCAAAACATATCTTGCAGTAATCTGGCTCCCAGGATCGTAATGGGTAGTGTAAAACATGCTATTCCGACGTAAAATGACGAGAGGGATTGAATGTCGCAAGCAGAATTGAAAACAGAGCCTTCCTTCGTCAGAAAACTGCTGTTATAGCCAAAAGCTATCTTGGAGTAATCTGGTTCCCAGGATCGTAATGGGTAGTGGAAAACATGCTATTCCGACGTGAAATGACGAGAGGAATCGAATGCCGCAAGCAGAATTCAAATCAGAGCCTTCCTTCGTCTGAAAATCGCTGTTAGACCCAAAACCTATCTCCCAGTATCCTGGCTTCCAGGACCGTAATCGGGTATGGAGAACATGCTATTCCGACGTATAATGACGAGAGGGATCGAATGCCGCAAGCAGAATTAAAATTAGTGCCTACCTTCGTTCGAAAATCGCTGTTATAGCCAAAACCTATCTTGCAGTAATCTGGCTCCCAGGATCGTAATGGGTAGTGGAAAACGCGCTATTCCGACGTAAAATGACGAGAGGGATTGAATGTCGCAAGCAGAATTGAAAACAGAGCCTTCCTTCGTCAGAAAACCGCTGTTATAGCCAAAAGCTATCTTCCAGTATTCAGGCTGCCAGGATCGTAATCGGGTGTGGAAAACATGCTACTCCGACGTAAAATGACGAGAGGAATCGAATGCCGCAAGCAGAATTCAAATCAGAGCCTCCCTTCGTCATAAAGTCGCTGTTAGAGCCAAAACCTATCACCCAATATTTAGGCTGCCAGGATCGTAATCGGGTGTGGAAACCGTGCTATTCCGGCGTAAAATGACGAGAGGAATCGAATGTCGCAAGCAGAATTCAAATCAGAGCCTCCCTTCGTCATAAAGTCGCTGTTAGAGCCAAAACCTATCTCCCAGTATTCAGGCTGCCAGGATCGTAATCGGGAGTGGAAACCGTGCTATTCCGACGTAAAATGACGAGAGGAATCGAATGTCGCAAGCTGAATTCAAATCAGAGCTTTCCTTCGTCAGAAAATCGCTCTTAAAGCCACAACCTATTTTGGACTAATCTGGCTCCCAGGATCGTAATGGGTAGTGGAAAACATGCTATTCCGACGTAAAATGACGAGAGGGATTGAATGTCGCAAGCAGAATTGAAAACAGAGCCTTCCTTCGTCAGAAAACCGCTGTTATAGCCAAAAGCTATCTTCCAGTATTCAGGCTGCCAGGATCGTAATCGGGTGTGGAAACCGTGCTATTCCGACGTAAAATGACGAGAGGAATCGAATGTCGCAAGCAGAATTCAAATCAGAGCCTTCCTTCGTCATAAAGTCGCTGTTAGAGCCAAAACCTATCTCCCAGTATTCAGGCAGCCAGGATCGTAATCGGGTGTGGAAACCGTGCTATTCCGACGTAAAATGACGAGAGGAATCGAATGCCGCAAGCAGAATTCAAATCAGTACCTACCTTCGTCCGAAAATCGCTGTTATAGCCAAAACATGTCTTGCAGTAATCTGGCTCCCAGGATCGTAATGGGTAGTTTAAAACATGCTATTCCGACGTAAAATGACGAGAGGGATTGAATGTCGCAAGCAGAATTGAAAACAGAGCCTTCCTTCGTCAGAAAACCGCTGTTATAGCCAAAAGCTATCTTCCAGTATTCAGGCTGCCAGGATCGTAATCGGGTGTGGAAAACATGCTACTCCGACGTAAAATGACGAGAGGAATCGAATGCCGCAAGCAGAATTCAAATCAGAGCCTTCCTTCGTCATAAAGTCGCTGTTAGAGCCAAAACCTATCACCCAATATTTAGGCTGCCAGGATCGTAATCGGGTGTGGAAACCGTGCTATTCCGACGTAAAATGACGAGAGGAATCGAATGCCGCAAGCAGAATTCAAATCAGTACCTACCTTCGTCCGAAAATCGCTGTTATAGCCAAAACCTATCTTGCAGCAACCTGGCTCCCAGGATCGTAATAGGTAGTGGAAAACATGCTATTCCGACGTAAAATGACGAGAGGGATTGAATGTCGCAAGCAGAATTGAAATCAGAGCCTTCCTTCGTCCGAAAATCGCTGTTAGAGCCAAAACCTATCTGACAGTATTCAGGCTGCCAGGATCGTAATTGGGTGTGGAAAACATGCTATTCCGACGTAAAATGACGAGAGGAATCGAATGCCGCAAGCAGAATTCAAATCAGTACCTACCTTCGTCCGAAAATCGCTGTTATAGCCAAAACATGTCTTGCAGTAATCTGGCTCCCAGGATCGTAATGGGTAGTTTAAAACATGCTATTCCGACGTAAAATGACGAGAGGGATTGAATGTCGCAAGCAGAATTGAAAACAGAGCCTTCCTTCGTCAGAAAACTGCTGTTATAGCCAAAAGCTATCTTGGAGTAATCTGGTTCCCAGGATCGTAATGGGTAGTGGAAAACATGCTATTCCGACGTGAAATGACGAGAGGAATCGAATGCCGCAAGCAGAATTCAAATCAGAGCTTTCCTTCGTCTGAAAATCGCTGTTAGACCCAAAACCTATCTCCCAGTATCCTGGCTTCCAGGACCGTAATCGGGTATGGAGAACATGCTATTCCGACGTGTAATGACGAGAGGGATCGAATGCCGCAAGCAGAATTAAAATTAGTGCCTACCTTCGTTCGAAAATCGCTGTTATAGCCAAAACCTATCTTGCAGTAATCTGGCTCCCAGGATCGTAATGGGTAGTTTAAAACATGCTATTCCGACGTAAAATGACGAGAGGGATTGAATGTCGCAAGCAGAATTGAAAACAGAGCCTTCCTTCGTCAGAAAACTGCTGTTATAGCCAAAAGCTATCTTGGAGTAATCTGGTTCCCAGGATCGTAATGGGTAGTGGAAAACATGCTATTCCGACGTGAAATGACGAGAGGAATCGAATGTCGCAAGCAGAATTAAAATTAGTGCCTTCCTTCGTCAGAAAATCGCTCCTGTATCCAAAACGTATCTCCCAGTATTCTGGCTTCCAGGACCGTAATCGGGTGTGGAAAACGTGCTATTCCGACGTAAAATGACGAGAGGAATCGAATGTCGCAAGCAGAATTCAAAACAGAGCCTCCCTTCGTCATAAAGTCGCTGTTAGAGCCAAAACCTATCTCCCAGTATTCAGGCTGCCAGGATCGTAATCGGGTGTGGAAACCGTGCTATACCGACGTAAAATGACGAGAGGAATCGAATGCCGCAAGCAGAATTCAAATCAGAGACTGCCTTCGTCAGATAATCGCTCCTGTATCCAAAACCTCTCTTGCAGTAATCTGGCTCCTAGGATCGTAATCGGTAGTGGAAAACGTGCTACTCCGACGTAAAATGACGAGAGGAATCGAATGCCGCATGCAGAATTCAGATCCGAGGCACCGTTCGTCTGGAAATCGTTCCTGTATCCAAAACGTATCTCCCAGTATTCAGGCTGCCAGGACCGTAATCGGGTGTGGAAAACATGCTATTCCGACGTAAAATGACGAGGGGAATCGAATGCCGCAAGCAGAATTCAAATCAGAGCCTTCCTTCGTCCGAAAATCGCTGTTAGAGCCAAAACCTATCTCCCAGTATTCAGGCTGCCAGGATCGTAATCGGGTGTGGAAACCGTGCTATTCCGACGTAAAATGACGAGAGGAATCGAATGCCGCAAGCAGAATTCAAATCAGTGCCTACCTTCGTTCGAAAATCGCTGTTATAGCCAAAACCTATCTTGCAGTAATCTGGCTGCCAGGATCGTAGTCGGGAGTCGAAGACATGCTATTCCGACGTAAAATGATACGAGGGATCGAATGTCGCAAGCAGAATTCAAATCAGAGCCTTCCTTCGTCAGAAAATCGCTCCTGTATCCAAAACGTATCTCCCAGTATTCAGGCTGCCAGGACCGTAATCGGGTGTGGAAAACATGCTATTCCGACGTAAAATGACGAGGGTAATCGAATGCCGCAAGCAGAATTCAAATCAGTGCCTACCTTCGTCCGAAAATCGCTGTTAGAGCCAAAACCTATCTGACAGTATTCAGGCTGCCAGGATCGTAATCGGGTGTGGAAACCGTGCTATTCCGACGTAAAATGACGAGAGGAATCGAATGCCGCAAGCAGAATTCAAATCAGTACCTACCTTCGTCCGAAAATCGCTGTTATAGCCAAAACATGTCTTGCAGTAATCTGGCTCCCAGGATCGTAATGGGTAGTTTAAAACATGCTATTCCGACGTAAAATGACGAGAGGGATTGAATGTCGCAAGCAGAATTGAAAACAGAGCCTTCCTTCGTCAGAAAACTGCTGTTATAGCCAAAAGCTATCTTGGAGTAATCTGGTTCCCAGGATCGTAATGGGTAGTGGAAAACATGCTATTCCGATGCGAAATGACGAGAGGAATCGAATGCCGCAAGCAGAATTCAAATCAGAGCTTTCCTTCGTCTGAAAATCGCTGTTAGACCCAAAACCTATCTCCCAGTATCCTGGCTTCCAGGACCGTAATCGGGTATGGAGAACATGCTATTCCGACGTATAATGACGAGAGTGATCGAATGCCGCAAGCAGAATTAAAATTAGTGCCTACCTTCGTTCGAAAATCGCTGTTATAGCCAAAACCTATCTTGCAGTAATCTGGCTCCCAGGATCGTAATGGGTAGTGGAAAACGCGCTATTCCGACGTAAAATGACGAGAGGGATTGAATGTCGCAAGCAGAATTGAAAACAGAGCCTTCCTTCGTCAGAAAACCGCTGTTATAGCCAAAAGCTATCTTCCAGTATTCAGGCTGCCAGGATCGTAATCGGGTGTGGAAAACATGCTACTCCGACGTAAAATGACGAGAGGAATCGAATGCCGCAAGTAGAATTCAAATCAGAGCCTCCCTTCGTCATAAAGTCGCTGTTAGAGCCAAAACCTATCACCCAATATTTAGGCTGCCAGGATCGTAATCGGGTGTGGAAACCGTGCTATTCCGGCGTAAAATGACGAGAGGAATCGAATGTCGCAAGCAGAATTCAAATCAGAGCCTCCCTTCGTCATAAAGTCGCTGTTAGAGCCAAAACCTATCTCCCAGTATTCAGGCTGCCAGGATCGTAATCGGGAGTGGAAACCGTGCTATTCCGACGTAAAATGACGAGAGGAATCGAATGTCGCAAGCTGAATTCAAATCAGTGCCTTCCTTCGTCAGAAAATCGCTCTTAAAGCCACAACCTATTTTGGACTAATCTGGCTCCCAGGATCGTAATGGGTAGTGGAAAACATGCTATTCCGACGTAAAATGACGAGAGGGATTGAATGTCGCAAGCAGAATTGAAAACAGAGCCTTCCTTCGTCAGAAAACCGCTGTTATAGCCAAAAGCTATCTTCCAGTATTCAGGCTGCCAGGATCGTAATCGGGTGTGGAAACCGTGCTATTCCGACGTAAAATGACGAGAGGAATCGAATGTCGCAAGCAGAATTCAAATCAGAGCCTCCCTTCGTCATAAAGTCGCTGTTAGAGCCAAAACCTATCTCCCAGTATTCAGGCTGCCAGGATCGTAATCGGGTGTGGAAACCGTGCTATTCCGACGTAAAATGACGAGAGGAATCGAATGCCGCAAGCAGAATTCAAATCAGAACCTACCTTCGTCCGAAAATCGCTGTTATAGCCAAAACATGTCTTGCAGTAATCTGGCTCCCAGGATCGTAATGGGTAGTTTAAAACATGCTATTCCGACGTAAAATGACGAGAGGGATTGAATGTCGCAAGCAGAATTGAAAACAGAGCCTTCCTTCGTCAGAAAACCGCTGTTATAGCCAAAAGCTATCTTCCAGTATTCAGGCTGCCAGGATCGTAATCGGGTGTGGAAAACATGCTACTCCGACGTAAAATGACGAGAGGAATCGAATGCCGCAAGCAGAATTCAAATCAGAGCCTCCCTTCGTCATAAAGTCGCTGTTAGAGCCAAAACCTATCACCCAGTATTTAGGCTGCCAGGATCGTAATCGGGTGTGGAAACCGTGCTATTCCGGCGTAAAATGACGAGAGGAATCGAATGTCGCAAGCAGAATTCAAATCAGAGCCTCCCTTCGTCATAAAGTCGCTGTTAGAGCCAAAACCTATCTCCCAGTATTCAGGCTGCCAGGATCGTAATCGGGAGTGGAAACCGTGCTATTCCGACGTAAAATGGCGAGAGGAATCGAATGTCGCAAGCTGAATTCAAATCAGTGCCTTCCTTCGTCAGAAAATCGCTCTTAAAGCCACAACCTATCTTCGAGTAATCTGGCTCCCAGGATCGTAATGGGTAGTGGAAAACATGCTATTCCGACGTAAAATGACGAGAGGGATTGAATGTCGCAAGCAGAATTGAAAACAGAGCCTTCCTTCGTCAGAAAACCGCTGTTACAGCCAAAAGCTATCTTCCATTATTCAGGCTGCCAGGATCGTAATCGGGTGTGGAAACCGTGCTATTCCGACGTAAAATGACGAGAGGAATCGAATGTCGCAAGCAGAATTCAAATCAGAGCCTTCCTTCGTCATAAAGTCGCTGTTAGAGCCAAAACCTATCTCCCAGTATTCAGGCAGCCAGGATCGTAATCGGGTGTGGAAACCGTGCTATTCCGACGTAAAATGACGAGAGGAATCGAATGCCGCAAGCAGAATTCAAATCAGTACCTACCTTCGTCCGAAAATCGCTGTTATAGCCAAAACATATCTTGCAGTAATCTGGCTCCCAGGATCGTAATGGGTAGTGGAAAACGCGCTATTCCGACGTAAAATGACGAGAGGAATCGAATGCCGCAAGCAGAATTCAAATCAGTACCTACCTTCGTCCGAAAATCGCTGTTATAGCCAAAACATGTCTTGCAGTAATCTGGCTCCCAGGATCGTAATGGGTAGTTTAAAACATGCTATTCCGACGTAAAATGACGAGAGGGATTGAATGTCGCAAGCAGAATTGAAAACAGAGCCTTCCTTCGTCAGAAAACCGCTGTTATAGCCAAAAGCTATCTTCCAGTATTCAGGCTGCCAGGATCGTAATCGGGTGTGGAAAACATGCTACTCCGACGTAAAATGACGAGAGGAATCGAATGCCGCAAGCAGAATTCAAATCAGAGCCTCCCTTCGTCATAAAGTCGCTGTTAGAGCCAAAACCTATCACCCAATATTTAGGCTGCCAGGATCGTAATCGGGTGTGGAAACCGTGCTATTCCGACGTAAAATGACGAGAGGAATCGAATGCCGCAAGCAGAATTCAAATCAGTACCTACCTTCGTCCGAAAATCGCTGTTATAGCCAAAACATATCTTGCAGCAATCTGGCTCCCAGGATCGTAATGGGTAGTGGAAAACATGCTATTCCGACGTAAAATGACGAGAGGGATTGAATGTCGCAAGCAGAATTGAAAACCGAGCCTTCCTTCGTCAGAAAACTGCTGTTATAGCCAAAACGTATCTCCCAGTATTCAGGCTGCCAGGACCGTAATCGGGTGTGGAAAACATGCTATTCCGTCGTAAAATGACGAGAGGAATCGAATGCCGCAAGCAGAATTCAAATCAGAGCCTGCCTTCGTCCGAAAATCGCTGTTAGAGCCAAAACCTATCTTGCAGTAATCTGGCTCCCAGGATCGTAATGGGTAGTGGAAAACGCGCTATTCCGACGTAAAATGACGAGAGGGATCGAATGCCGCAAACAGAATTCAAATCAGAGCCTTCCTTCGTCAGAAAATCGCTCCTGTATCCAAAACGTATCTCCCAGTATTCAGGCTGCCAGGACCGTAATCGGGTGTGGAAAACATGCTACTCCGACGTAAAATGACGAGAGGAATCGAATGCCGCAAGCAGATTTCAAATCAGTACCTACCTTCGTCCGAAAATCGCTGTTGTAGCCAAAACATATCTTGCAGTAATCTGGCTCCCAGGATCGTAATGGGTAGTGGAAAACGCGCTATTCCGACGTAAAATGACGAGAGGAATCGAATGCCGCAAGCAGAATTCAAATCAGTACCTACCTTCGTCCGAAAATCGCTGTTATAGCCAAAACATGTCTTGCAGTAATCTGGCTCCCAGGATCGTAATGGGTAGTTTAAAACATGCTATTCCGACGTAAAATGACGAGAGGGATTGAATGTCGCAAGCAGAATTGAAAACAGAGCCTTCCTTCGTCAGAAAACTGCTGTTATAGCCAAAAGCTATCTTGGAGTAATCTGGTTCCCAGGATCGTAATGGGTAGTGGAAAACATGCTATTCCGACGTGAAATGACGAGAGGAATCGAATGCCGCAAGCAGAATTCAAATCAGAGCTTTCCTTCGTCTGAAAATCGCTGTTAGACCCAAAACCTATCTCCCAGTATCCTGGCTTCCAGGACCGTAATCGGGTATGGAGAACATGCTATTCCGACGTATAATGACGAGAGGGATCGAATGCCGCAAGCAGAATTAAAATTAGTGCCTACCTTCGTTCGAAAATCGCTGTTATAGCCAAAACCTATCTTGCAGTAATCTGGCTCCCAGGATCGTAATGGGTAGTGGAAAACGCGCTATTCCGACGTAAAATGACGAGAGGGATTGAATGTCGCAAGCAGAATTGAAAACAGAGCCTTCCTTCGTCAGAAAACCGCTGTTATAGCCAAAAGCTATCTTCCAGTATTCAGGCTGCCAGGATCGTAATCGGGTGTGGAAAACATGCTACTCCGACGTAAAATGACGAGAGGAATCGAATGCCGCAAGCAGAATTCAAATCAGAGCCTCCCTTCGTCATAAAGTCGCTGTTAGAGCCAAAACCTATCTCCCAGTATTCAGGCTGCCAGGATCGTAATCGGGAGTGGAAACCGTGCTATTCCGACGTAAAATGGCGAGAGGAATCGAATGTCGCAAGCTGAATTCAAATCAGTGCCTTCCTTCGTCAGAAAATCGCTCTTAAAGCCACAACCTATCTTCGAGTAATCTGGCTCCCAGGATCGTAATGGGTAGTGGAAAACATGCTATTCCGACGTAAAATGACGAGAGGGATTGAATGTCGCAAGCAGAATTGAAAACAGAGCCTTCCTTCGTCAGAAAACCGCTGTTACAGCCAAAAGCTATCTTCCATTATTCAGGCTGCCAGGATCGTAATCGGGTGTGGAAACCGTGCTATTCCGACGTAAAATGACGAGAGGAATCGAATGCCGCAAGCAGAATTCAAATCAGTACCTACCTTCGTCCGAAAATCGCTGTTATAGCCAAAACATGTCTTGCAGTAATCTGGCTCCCAGGATCGTAATGGGTAGTTTAAAACATGCTATTCCGACGTAAAATGACGAGAGGGATTGAATGTCGCAAGCAGAATTGAAAACAGAGCCTTCCTTCGTCAGAAAACTGCTGTTATAGCCAAAAGCTATCTTGGAGTAATCTGGTTCCCAGGATCGTAATGGGTAGTGGAAAACATGCTATTCCGACGTGAAATGACGAGAGGAATCGAATGCCGCAAGCAGAATTCAAATCAGAGCTTTCCTTCGTCTGAAAATCGCTGTTAGACCCAAAACCTATCTCCCAGTATCCTGGCTTCCAGGACCGTAATCGGGTATGGAGAACATGCTATTCCGACGTATAATGACGAGAGGGATCGAATGCCGCAAGCAGAATTAAAATTAGTTCCTACCTTCGTTCGAAAATCGCTGTTATAGCCAAAACCTATCTTGCAGTAATCTGGCTCCCAGGATCGTAATGGGTAGTGGAAAACATGCTACTCCGACGTAAAATGACGAGAGGAATCGAATGCCGCTAGCAGAATTCAAATCAGAGCCTCCCTTCGTCATAAAGTCGCTGTTAGAGCCAAAACCTATCACCCAATATTTAGGCAGCCAGGATCGTAATCGGGTGTGGAAACCGTGCTATTCCGACGTAAAATGACGAGAGGAATCGAATGCCGCAAACAGAATTCAAATCAGTGCCTTCTTTCGTCAGAAAATCGCTCTTAAAGCCAAAACCTATCTTGGAGTAATCTGGTTCCCAGGATCGTAATGGGTAGTGGAAAACATGCTATTCCGACGTAAAATGACGAGAGGGATTGAATGTCGCAAGCAGAATTGAAAACAGAGCCTTCCTTCGTCAGAAAACTGCTGTTATAGCCAAAAGCTATCTTGGAGTAATCTGGTTCCCAGGATCGTAATGGGTAGTGGAAAACATGCTATTCCGACGTAAAATGACGAGAGGAATCGAATGCCGCAAGCAGAATTCAAATCAGAGCTTTCCTTCGTCTGAAAATCGCTGTTATAGCCAAAAGCTATCTTCCAGTATTCAGGCTGCCAGGATCGTAATCGGGTGTGGAAAACATGCTACTCCGACGTAAAATGACGAGAGGAATCGAATGCCGCAAGCAGAATTCAAATCAGAGCCTCCCTTCGTCATAAAGTCGCTGTTAGAGCCAAAACCTATCACCCAATATTTAGGCTGCCAGGATCGTAATCGGGTGTGGAAACCGTGCTACTCCGACGTAAAATGACCAGAGGAATCGAATGCCGCAAGCAGAATTCAAATCAGTGCCTACCTTCGTTCGAAAATCGCTGTTATAGCCAAAACCTATCTTGCAGTAATCTGGCTCCCAGGATCGTAATGGGTAGTGGAAAACGCGCTATTCCGACGTAAAATGACGAGAGGGATCGAATGCCGCAAACAGAATTCAAATCAGAGCCTTCCTTCGTCAGAAAATCGCTCCTGTATCCAAAACGTATCTCCCAGTATTCAGGCTGCCAGGACCGTAATCGGGTGTGGAAAACATGCTATTCCGACGTAAAATGACGAGAGGAATCGAATGCCGCAAGCAGAATTCAAATCAGAGCCTGCCTTCGTCCGAAAATCGCTGTTAGAGCCAAAACCTATCTGACAGTATTCAGGCTGCCAGGATCGTAATCGGGTGTGGAAACCGTGCTATTCCGACGTAAAATGACGAGAGGAATCGAATGCCGCAAGCAGAATTCAAATCAGTACCTACCTTCGTCCGAAAATCGCTGTTATAGCCAAAACATGTCTTGCAGTAATCTGGCTCCCAGGATCGTAATGGGTAGTTTAAAACATGCTATTCCGACGTAAAATGACGAGAGGGATTGAATGTCGCAAGCAGAATTGAAAACAGAGCCTTCCTTCGTCAGAAAACTGCTGTTATAGCCAAAAGCTATCTTGGAGTAATCTGGTTCCCAGGATCGTAATGGGTAGTGGAAAACATGCTATTCCGATGCGAAATGACGAGAGGAATCGAATGCCGCAAGCAGAATTCAAATCAGAGCTTTCCTTCGTCTGAAAATCGCTGTTAGACCCAAAACCTATCTCCCAGTATCCTGGCTTCCAGGACCGTAATCGGGTATGGAGAACATACTATTCCGACGTATAATGACGAGAGGGATCGAATGCCGCAAGCAGAATTAAAATTAGTGCCTACCTTCGTTCGAAAATCGCTGTTATAGCCAAAACCTATCTTGCAGTAATCTGGCTCCCAGGATCGTAATGGGTAGTGGAAAACGCGCTATTCCGACGTAAAATGACGAGAGGGATTGAATGTCGCAAGCAGAATTGAAAACAGAGCCTTCCTTCGTCAGAAAACCGCTGTTATAGCCAAAAGCTATCTTCCAGTATTCAGGCTGCCAGGATCGTAATCGGGTGTGGAAAACATGCTACTCCGACGTAAAATGACGAGAGGAATCGAATGTCGCAAGCAGAATTCAAATCAGAGCCTCCCTTCGTCATAAAGTCGCTGTTAGAGCCAAAACCTATCTCCCAGTATTCAGGCTGCCAGGATCGTAATCGGGAGTGGAAACCGTGCTATTCCGACGTAAAATGGCGAGAGGAATCGAATGTCGCAAGCTGAATTCAAATCAGTGCCTTCCTTCGTCAGAAAATCGCTCTTAAAGCCACAACCTATCTTCGAGTAATCTGGCTCCCAGGATCGTAATGGGTAGTGGAAAACATGCTATTCCGACGTAAAATGACGAGAGGGATTGAATGTCGCAAGCAGAATTGAAAACAGAGTCTCCCTTCGTCATAAAGTCGCTGTTAGAGCCAAAACCTATCTCCCAGTATTCAGGCAGCCAGGATCGTAATCGGGTGTGGAAACCGTGCTATTCCGACGTAAAATGACGAGAGGAATCGAATGCCGCAAGCAGAATTCAAATCAGTACCTACCTTCGTCCGAAAATCGCTGTTATAGCCAAAACATGTCTTGCAGTAATCTGGCTCCCAGGATCGTAATGGGTAGTTTAAAACATGCTATTCCGACGTAAAATGACGAGAGGGATTGAATGTCGCAAGCAGAATTGAAAACAGAGCCTTCCTTCGTCAGAAAACCGCTGTTATAGCCAAAAGCTATCTTCCAGTATTCAGGCTGCCAGGATCGTAATCGGGTGTGGAAAACATGCTACACCGACGTAAAATGACGAGAGGAATCGAATGCCGCAAGCAGAATTCAAATCAGAGCCTCCCTTCGTCATAAAGTCGCTGTTAGAGCCAAAACCTATCACCCAATATATAGGCTGCCAGGATCGTAATCGGGTGTGGAAACCGTGCTATTCCGACGTAAAATGACGAGAGGAATCGAATGCCGCAAGCAGAATTCAAATCAGTACCTACCTTCGTCCGAAAATCGCTGTTATAGCCAAAACATGTCTTGCAGTAATCTGGCTCCCAGGATCGTAATGGGTAGTTTAAAACATGCTATTCCGACGTAAAATGACGAGAGGGATTGAATGTCGCAAGCAGAATTGAAAACAGAGCCTTCCTTCGTCAGAAAACTGCTGTTATAGCCAAAAGCTATCTTGGAGTAATCTGGTTCCCAGGATCGTAATGGGTAGTGGAAAACATGCTATTCCGACGTGAAATGACGAGAGGAATCGAATGCCGCAAGCAGAATTCAAATCAGAGCTTTCCTTCGTCTGAAAATCGCTGTTAGACCCAAAACCTATCTCCCAGTATCCTGGCTTCCAGGACCGTAATCGGGTATGGAGAACATGCTATTCCGACGTATAATGACGAGAGGGATCGAATGCCGCAAGCAGAATTAAAATTAGTGCCTACCTTCGTTCGAAAATCGCTGTTATAGCCAAAACCTATCTTGCAGTAATCTGGCTCCCAGGATCGTAATGGGTAGTGGAAAACGCGCTATTCCGACGTAAAATGACGAGAGGAATCGAATGCCGCAAGCAGAATTCAAATCAGAGGCTTCCTTCGTCTGAAAATCGCTGTTAGAGCCAAAACCTATCTCCCAGTATTCTGGCTTCCAGGACCGTAATGGGTAGTGGAAAACGCGCTATTCCGACGTAAAATGACGAGAGGAATCGAATGTCTCAAGCTGAATTCAAATCAGAGGCTTCCTTCGTCTGAAAATCGCGGTTAGAGCCAAAAGCTATCTCCCAGTATTCAGGCTGCCAGGATCGTAATCGGGTGTGGAAACCGTGCTATTCCGACGTAAAATGACGAGAGGAATCGAATGTCGCAAGCAGAATTCAAATCAGAGCCTTCCTTCGTCAGAAAATCGCTCCTGTATCCAAAACGTATCTCCCAGTATTCAGGCTGCCAGGACCGTAATCGGGTGTGGAAAACATGCTATTCCGACGTAAAATGACGAGGGGAATCGAATGCCGCAAGCAGAATTCAAATCAGTGCCTACCTTCGTCCGAAAATCGCTGTTAGAGCCAAAACCTATCTCCCAGTATTCAGGCTGCCAGGATCGTGATCGGGTGTTGAAACCGTGCTATTCCGACGTAAAATGACGAGAGGAATCGAATGCCGCAAGCAGAATTCAAATCAGTGCCTACCTTCGTTCGAAAATCGCTGTTATAGCCAAAACCTATCTTGCAGTAATCTGGCTCCCAGGATCGTAGTCGGGAGTCGAAGACATGCTATTCCGACGTAAAATGATACGAGGGATCGAATGTTGCAAGCAGAATTCAAATCAGAGCCTTCCTTCGTCAGAAAATCGCTCCTGTATCCAAAACGTATCTCCCAGTATTCAGGCTGCCAGGATCGTAATCGGGTGTGGAAAACATGCTACTCCGACGTAAAATAACGAGAGGAATCGAATGCCGCAAGCAGAATTCAAATCAGAGCCTCCCTTCGTCCGAAAATCGCTGTTATAGCCAAAATATATCTTGCAGTAATCTGGCTCCCAGGATCGTAATGGGTAGTGGAAAACGCGCTATTCCGACGTAAAATGACGAGAGGAATCGAATGCCGCAAACAGAATTCAAATCAGTGCCTTCCTTCGTCAGAAAATCGCTCTTAAAGCCAAAACCTATCTTGGAGTAATCTGGCTCCCAGGATCGTAATGGGTAGTGGAAAACATGCTATTCCGACGTAAAATGACGAGAGGGATTGAATGTCGCAAGCAGAATTCAAATCAGAGCCTTCCTTCGTCAGAAAACCGCTGTTATAGCCAAAAGCTATCTCCCAGTATTCAGGCTGCCAGGATCGTAATCGGGTGTGGAAAACATGCTACTCCGACGTAAAATGACGAGAGGGATCGAATGTCGCAAGCAGAATTCAAATCAGAGCCTTCCTTCGTCCGAAAATCGCTGTTATAGCCAAAACATATCTTGCAGTAATCTGGCTCCCAGGATCGTAATGGGTAGTGGAAAACGCGCTATTCCGACGTAAAATGACGAGAGGAATCGAATGCCGCAAACAGAATTCAAATCAGTGCCTTCCTTCGTCAGAAAATCACTCCTAAAGCCAAAACCTATCTTGGAGTAATCTGGCTCCCAGGATCGTAATGGGTAGTGGAAAACATGCTATTCCGACGTAAAATGACGAGAGGGATTGAATGTCGCAAGCAGAATTGAAAACAGAGCCTTCCTTCGTCAGAAAACCGCTGTTATAGCCAAAAGCTATCTTCCAGTATTCAGGCTGCCAGGATCGTAATCGGGTGTGGAAAACATGCTACTCCGACGTAAAATGACGAGAGGGATCGAATGTCGCAAGCAGAATTCAAATCAGAGCCTTCCTTCGTCAGAAAATCGCTCCTGTATCCAAAACGTATCTCCCAGTATTCAGGCTGCCAGGACCGTAATCGGGTGTGGAAAACATGCTATTCCGACGTAAAATGACGAGAGGAATCGAATGCCGCAAGCAGAATTCAAATCAGTACCTACCTTCGTCCGAAAATCGCTGTTATAGCCAAAACATATCTTGCACTAATCTGGCTCCCAGGATCGTAATGGGTAGTGGAAAACGCGCTATTCCGACGTAAAATGACGAAAGGAATCGAATGCCGCAAGCAGAATTCAAATCAGTACCTACCTTCGTCCGAAAATCGCTGTTATAGCCAAAACATATCTTGCACTAATCTGGCTCCCAGGATCGTAATGGGTAGTGGAAAACGCGCTATTCCGACGTAAAATGACGAGAGGAATCGAATGTCGCAAGCAGAATTCAAATCAGAGCCTCCCTTCGTCATAAAGTCGCTGTTAGAGCCAAAACCTTTCTCCCAGTATTCAGGCTGCCAGGATCGTAATCGGGTGTGGAAACCGTGCTATTCCGACGTAAAATGACGAGAGGAATCGAATGCCGCAAGCAGAATTCAGATCCGAGGCACCGTTCGTCTGGAAATCGCTCCTATATCCAAAAACCTATCCTCCAGTATTCTGGCTCCCAGAATTTTAATCAGGAAAGGAACACATGCATTTCCCACGTAAAATGACAAGAGGAATCGAATGCCGCATGCAGAATTCAGATCCGACGAACCGTTCGTCTGAAAATCGCTCCTATATCCAAAACCTATCCTCCAGTATTCTGGCTCCCAGAATCTTAATCAGGAAAGGAAAACATTCATTTCCCACGTAAAATGACGAGATGAATCGAATGCCGCATGCAGAATTCAGATCCGTCGCACCGTTCGTCTGAAAATCGCTCCTGTATCCAAAACGTATCTCCCAGTATTCAGGCTGCCAGGATCGTAATCGGTAGTGGAAAACGTGCTATTCCGACGTAAAATGACGAGAGGAATCGAATGTCGCAAGCAGAATTCAAATCAGAGCCTCCCTTCGTCATAAAGTCGCTGTTAGAGCCAAAACCTATCTTGCAGTATTCTGGCCTCCAGGACCGTAATCGGGTGTGGAAAACATGCTATTCCGACGTAAAATGACGAGAGGAATCGAATGTCGCAAGCTGAATTCAAATCAGAGCTTTCCTTCGTCTGAAAATCGCTGTTAGACCCAAAACCTATCTCCCAGTATCCTGGCTTCCAGGACCGTAATCGGGTATGGAGAACATGCTATTCCGACGTAAAATGACGAGAGGAATCGAATGCCGCAAGCAGAATTCAAATCAGTGCCTACCTTCGTTCGAAAATCGCTGTTATAGCCAAAACCTATCTTGCAGTAATCTGGCTCCCAGGATCGTAGTCGGGAGTCGAAGACATGCTATTCCGACGTAAAATGACGAGAGGGATTGAATGTCGCAAGCAGAATTGAAAACAGAGCCTACCTTCGTCCGAAAATCGCTGTTAGAGCCAAAACCTATCTTGTAGTAATCTGGCTCCCAGGATCATAATGGGTAGTGGAAAACATGCTATTCCGACGTAAAATGACGAGAGGGATTGAATGTCGCAAGCAGAATTGAAAACAGAGCCTTCCTTCGTCAGAAAACCGCTGTTATAGCCAAAACGTATCTCCCAGTATTCAGGCTGCCAGGACCGTAATCGGGTGTGGAAAACATGCTATTCCGACGTAAAATGACGAGGGGAATCGAATGCCGCAAGCAGAATTCAAATCAGTGCCTACCTTCGTCCGAAAATCGCTGTTAGAGCCAAAACCTATCTCCCAGTATTCAGGCTGCCAGGATCGTGATCGGGTGTTGAAACCGTGCTATTCCGACGTAAAATGACGAGAGGAATCGAATGCCGCAAGCAGAATTCAAATCAGTGCCTACCTTCGTTCGAAAATCGCTGTTATAGCCAAAACCTATCTTGCAGTAATCTGGCTCCCAGGATCGTAGTCGGGAGTCGAAGACATGCTATTCCGACGTAAAATGATACGAGGGATCGAATGTTGCAAGCAGAATTCAAATCAGAGCCTTCCTTCGTCAGAAAATCGCTCCTGTATCCAAAACGTATCTCCCAGTATTCAGGCTGCCAGGATCGTAATCGGGTGTGGAAAACATGCTATTCCGACGTAAAATGACGAGAGGAATCGAATGCCGCAAGCAGAATTCAAATCAGAGCCTCCCTTCGTCCGAAAATCGCTGTTATAGCCAAAACATATCTTGCAGTAATCTGGCTCCCAGGATCGTAATGGGTAGTGGAAAACGCGCTATTCCGACGTAAAATGACGAGAGGAATCGAATGCCGCAAACAGAATTCAAATCAGTGCCTTCCTTCGTCAGAAAATCACTCCTAAAGCCAAAACCTATCTTGGAGTAATCTGGCTCCCAGGATCGTAATGGGTAGTGGAAAACATGCTATTCCGACGTAAAATGACGAGAGGGATTGAATGTCGCAAGCAGAATTCAAATCAGAGCCTTCCTTCGTCAGAAAACCGCTGTTATAGCCAAAAGCTATCTCCCAGTATTCAGGCTGCCAGGATCGTAATCGGGTGTGGAAAACATGCTACTCCGACGTAAAATGACGAGAGGGATCGAATGTCGCAAGCAGAATTCAAATCAGAGCCTTCCTTCGTCCGAAAATCGCTGTTATAGCCAAAACATATCTTGCAGTAATCTGGCTCCCAGGATCGTAATGGGTAGTGGAAAACGCGCTATTCCGACGTAAAATGACGAGAGGAATCGAATGCCGCAAGCAGAATTCAAATCAGTGCCTTCCTTCGTCAGAAAATCACTCCTAAAGCCAAAACCTATCTTGGAGTAATCTGGCTCCCAGGATCGTAATGGGTAGTGGAAAACATGCTATTCCGACGTAAAATGACGAGAGGGATTGAATGTCGCAAGCAGAATTGAAAACAGAGCCTTCCTTCGTCAGAAAACCGCTGTTATAGCCAAAAGCTATCTTCCAGTATTCAGGCTGCCAGGATCGTAATCGGGTGTGGAAAACATGCTACTCCGACGTAAAATGACGAGAGGGATCGAATGTCGCAAGCAGAATTCAAATCAGAGCCTTCCTTCGTCAGAAAATCGCTCCTGTATCCAAAACGTATCTCCCAGTATTCAGGCTGCCAGGACCGTAATCGGGTGTGGAAAACATGCTATTCCGACGTAAAATGACGAGAGGAATCGAATGCCGCAAGCAGAATTCAAATCAGTACCTACCTTCGTCCGAAAATCGCTGTTATAGCCAAAACATATCTTGCACTAATCTGGCTCCCAGGATCGTAATGGGTAGTGGAAAACGCGCTATTCCGACGTAAAATGACGAAAGGAATCGAATGCCGCAAGCAGAATTCAAATCAGTACCTACCTTCGTCCGAAAATCGCTGTTATAGCCAAAACATATCTTGCACTAATCTGGCTCCCAGGATCGTAATGGGTAGTGGAAAACGCGCTATTCCGACGTAAAATGACGAAAGGAATCGAATGCCGCAAGCAGAATTCAGATCCGAGGCACCGTTCGTCTGGAAATCGCTCCTATATCCAAAAACCTATCCTCCAGTATTCTGGCTCCCAGAATTTTAATCAGGAAAGGAACACATGCATTTCCCACGTAAAATGACAAGAGGAATCGAATGCCGCATGCAGAATTCAGATCCGACGAACCGTTCGTCTGAAAATCGCTCCTATATCCAAAACCTATCCTCCAGTATTCTGGCTCCCAGAATCTTAATCAGGAAAGGAAAACATTCATTTCCCACGTAAAATGACGAGATGAATCGAATGCCGCATGCAGAATTCAGATCCGTCGCACCGTTCGTCTGAAAATCGCTCCTGTATCCAAAACGTATCTCCCAGTATTCAGGCTGCCAGGATCGTAATCGGTAGTGGAAAACGTGCTATTCCGACGTAAAATGACGAGAGGAATCGAATGTCGCAAGCAGAATTCAAATCAGAGCCTCCCTTCGTCATAAAGTCGCTGTTAGAGCCAAAACCTATCTTGCAGTATTCTGGCCTCCAGGACCGTAATCGGGTGTGGAAAACATGCTATTCCGACGTAAAATGACGAGAGGAATCGAATGTCGCAAGCTGAATTCAAATCAGAGCTTTCCTTCGTCTGAAAATCGCTGTTAGACCCAAAACCTATCTCCCAGTATCCTGGCTTCCAGGACCGTAATCGGGTATGGAGAACATGCTATTCCGACGTAAAATGACGAGAGGAATCGAATGCCGCAAGCAGAATTCAAATCAGTGCCTACCTTCGTTCGAAAATCGCTGTTATAGCCAAAACCTATCTTGCAGTAATCTGGCTCCCAGGATCGTAGTCGGGAGTCGAAGACATTCTATTCCGACGTAAAATGATACGAGGGATCGAATGTCGCAAGCAGAATTCAAATCAGAGCCTTCCTTCGTCAGAAAATCGCTCCTGTATCCAAAACGTATCTCCCAGTATTCAGGCTGCCAGGACCGTAATCGGGTGTGGAAAACATGCTATTCCGACGTAAAATGACGATAGGAATCGAATGCCGCAAGCATAATTCAAATCAGTGCCTGCCTTCGTCCGAAAATCGCTGTTAGAGCCAAAACCTATCTTCCAGTATTCAGGCTGCCAGGATCGTAATCGGGTGTGGAAAACATGCTACTCCGACGTAAAATGACGAGAGGAATCGAATGCCGCAAGCAGAATTCAAATCAGAGCCTCCCTTCGTCCGAAAATCGCTGTTAAAGCCAAAACCTATCTTGTAGTAATCTGGCTCCCAGGATCATAATGGGTAGTGGAAAACATGCTATTCCGACGTAAAATGACGAGAGGGATTGAATGTCGCAAGCAGAATTGAAAACAGAGCCTTCCTTCGTCAGAAAACCGCTGTTATAGCCAAAAGCTATCTTCCAGTATTCAGGCTGCCAGGATCGTAATCGGGTGTGGAAAACATGCTACTCCGACGTAAAATGACGAGAGGAATCGAATGCCGCAAGCAGAATTCAAATCAGTGCCTACCTTCGTTCGAAAATCGCTGTTATAGCCAAAACCTATCTTGCAGTAATCTGGCTCCCAGGATCGTAGTCGGGAGTGGAAGACATGCTATTCCGACGTAAAATGACGAGAGGAATCGAATGCCGCAAGCAGAATTCAAATCAGTACATACCTTCGTCCGAAAATCGCTGTTATAGCCAAAACATATCTTGCACTAATCTGGCTCCCAGGATCGTAATGGGTAGTGGAAAACGCGGTATTCCGACGTAAAATGACGAGAGGAATCGAATGTCGCAAGCAGAATTCAAATCAGAGCCTCCCTTCGTCATAAAGTCGCTGTTAGAGCCAAAACCTTTCTCCCAGTATTCAGGCTGCCAGGATCGTAATCGGGTGTGGAAACCGTGCTATTCCGACGTAAAATGACGAGAGGAATCGAATGCCGCAAGCAGAATTCAAATCAGAGACTGCCTTCGTCAGATAATCGCTCCTGTATCCAAAACCTCTCTTGCAGTAATCTGGCTCCTAGGATCGTAATCGGTAGTGGAAAACGTGCTATTCCGACGTAAAATGACGAGAGGAATCGAATGCCGCATGCAGAATTCAGATCCGAGGCACCGTTCGTCTGGAAATCGCTCCTATATCCAAAAACCTATCCTCCAGTATTCTGGCTCCCAGAATCTTAATCAGGAAAGGAACACATGCATTTTACACGTAAAATGACAAGAGGAATCGAATGCCGCATGCAGAATTCAGATCCGACGAACCGTTCGTCTGAAAATCGCTCCTATATCCAAAACCTATCCTCCAGTATTCTGGCTCCCAGAATCTTAATCAGGAAAGGAAAACATTCATTTCCCACGTAAAATGACGAGATGAATCGAATGCCGCATGCAGAATTCAGATCCGTCGCACCGTTCGTCTGAAAATCGCTCCTGTATCCAAAACGTATCTCCCAGTATTCAGGCTGCCAGGATCGTAATCGGTAGTGGAAAACGTGCTATTCCGACGTAAAATGACGAGAGGAATCGAATGTCGCAAGCAGAATTCAAATCAGAGCCTCCCTTCGTCATAAAGTCGCTGTTAGAGCCAAAACCTATCTTGCAGTATTCTGGCCTCCAGGACCGTAATCGGGTGTGGAAAACATGCTATTCCGACGTAAAATGACGAGAGGAATCGAATGTCGCAAGCTGAATTCAAATCAGAGCTTTCCTTCGTCTGAAAATCGCTGTTAGACCCAAAACCTATCTCCCAGTATCCTGGCTTCCAGGACCGTAATCGGGTATGGAGAACATGCTATTCCGACGTAAAATGACGAGAGGAATCGAATGCCGCAAGCAGAATTCAAATCAGTGCCTACCTTCGTTCGAAAATCGCTGTTATAGCCAAAACCTATCTTGCAGTAATCTGGCTCCCAGGATCGTAGTCGGGAGTCGAAGACATGCTATTCCGACGTAAAATGATACGAGGGATCGAATGTCGCAAGCAGAATTCAAATCAGAGCCTTCCTTCGTCAGAAAATCGCTCCTGTATCCAAAACGTATCTCCCAGTATTCAGGCTGCCAGGACCGTAATCGGGTGTGGAAAACATGCTATTCCGACGTAAAATGACGAGGGGAATCGAATGCCGCAAGCATAATTCAAATCAGTGCCTACCTTCGTCCGAAAACCGCTGTTAGAGCCAAAACCTATCTTCCAGTATTCAGGCTGCCAGGATCGTAATCGGGTGTGGAAAACATGCTACTCCGACGTAAAATGACGAGAGGAATCGAATGCCGCAAGCAGAATTCAAATCAGAGCCTCCCTTCGTCCGAAAATCGCTGTTAAAGCCAAAACCTATCTTGTAGTAATCTGGCTCCCAGGATCATAATGGGTAGTGGAAAACATGCTATTCCGACGTAAAATGACGAGAGGGATTGAATGTCGCAAGCAGAATTGAAAACAGAGCCTTCCTTCGTCAGAAAACCGCTGTTATAGCCAAAAGCTATCTTCCAGTATTCAGGCTGCCAGTATCGTAATCGGGTGTGGAAAACATGCTACTCCGACGTAAAATGACGAGAGGAATCGAATGCCGCAAGCAGAATTCAAATCAGTGCCTACCTTCGTTCGAAAATCGCTGTTATAGCCAAAACCTATCTTGCAGTAATCTGGCTCCCAGGATCGTAGTCGGGAGTGGAAAACGCGCTATTCCGACGTAAAATGACGAAAGGAATCGAATGCCGCAAGCAGAATTCAAATCAGTACCTACCTTCGTCCGAAAATCGCTGTTATAGCCAAAACATATCTTGCACTAATCTGGCTCCCAGGATCGTAATGGGTAGTGGAAAACGCGCTATTCCGACGTAAAATGACGAGAGGAATCGAATGCCGCAAGCAGAATTCAAATCAGAGCCTCCCTTCGTCCGAAAATCGCTGTTAAAGCCAAAACCTATCTTGTAGTAATCTGGCTCCCAGGATCATAATGGGTAGTGGAAAACATGCTATTCCGACGTAAAATGACGAGAGGGATTGAATGTCGCAAGCAGAATTGAAAACAGAGCCTTCCTTCGTCAGAAAACCGCTGTTATAGCCAAAAGCTATCTTCCAGTATTCAGGCTGCCAGTATCGTAATCGGGTGTGGAAAACATGCTACTCCGACGTAAAATGACGAGAGGAATCGAATGCCGCAAGCAGAATTCAAATCAGTGCCTACCTTCGTTCGAAAATCGCTGTTATAGCCAAAACCTATCTTGCAGTAATCTGGCTCCCAGGATCGTAGTCGGGAGTGGAAGACATGCTATTCCGACGTAAAATGACGAGAGGAATCGAATGTCGCAAGCTGAATTCAAATCAGAGCTTTCCTTCGTCTGAAAATCGCTGTTAGACCCAAAACCTATCTCCCAGTATCCTGGCTTCCAGGACCGTAATCGGGTATGGAGAACATGCTATTCCGACGTAAAATGACGAGAGGAATCGAATGCCGCAAGCAGAATTCAAATCAGTGCCTACCTTCGTTCGAAAATCGCTGTTATAGCCAAAACCTATCTTGCAGTAATCTGGCTCCCAGGATCGTAGTCGGGAGTCGAAGACATGCTATTCCGACGTAAAATGATACGAGGGATCGAATGTCGCAAGCAGAATTCAAATCAGAGCCTTCCTTCGTCAGAAAATCGCTCCTGTATCCAAAACGTATCTCCCAGTATTCAGGCTGCCAGGACCGTAATCGGGTGTGGAAAACATGCTATTCCGACGTAAAATGACGATAGGAATCGAATGCCGCAAGCATAATTCAAATCAGTGCCTGCCTTCGTCTGAAAATCGCTGTTAGAGCCAAAACCTATCTTCCAGTATTCAGGCTGCCAGGATCGTAATCGGGTGTGGAAAACATGCTATTCCAACGTAAAATGACGAGAGGAATCGAATGCCGCAAGCAGAATTCAAATCAGAGCCTCCCTTCGTCCGAAAATCGCTGTTAAAGCCAAAACCTATCTTGCAGTAATCTGGCTCCCAGGATCATAATGGGTAGTGGAAAACATGCTATTCCGACGTAAAATGACGAGAGGGATTGAATGTCGCAAGCAGAATTGAAAACAGAGCCTTCCTTCGTCAGAAAACCGCTGTTATAGCCAAAAGCTATCTTCCAGTATTCAGGCTGCCAGGATCGTAATCGGGTGTGGAAAACATGCTACTCCGACGTAAAATGACGAGAGGAATCGAATGCCGCAAGCAGAATTCAAATCAGTGCCTACCTTCGTTCGAAAATCGCTGTTATAGCCAAAACCTATCTTGCAGTAATCTGGCTCCCAGGATCGTAGTCGGGAGTGGAAGACATGCTATTCCGACGTAAAATGACGAGAGGAATCGAATGCCGCAAGCAGAATTCAAATCAGTACATACCTTCGTCCGAAAATCGCTGTTATAGCCAAAACATATCTTGCACTAATCTGGCTCCCAGGATCGTAATGGGTAGTGGAAAACGCGGTATTCCGACGTAAAATGACGAGAGGAATCGAATGTCGCAAGCAGAATTCAAATCAGAGCCTCCCTTCGTCATAAAGTCGCTGTTAGAGCCAAAACCTTTCTCCCAGTATTCAGGCTGCCAGGATCGTAATCGGGTGTGGAAACCGTGCTATTCCGACGTAAAATGACGAGAGGAATCGAATGCCGCAAGCAGAATTCAAATCAGAGACTGCCTTCGTCAGATAATCGCTCCTGTATCCAAAACCTCTCTTGCAGTAATCTGGCTCCTAGGATCGTAATCGGTAGTGGAAAACGTGCTATTCCGACGTAAAATGACGAGAGGAATCGAATGCCGCATGCAGAATTCAGATCCGAGGCACCGTTCGTCTGGAAATCGCTCCTATATCCAAAAACCTATCCTCCAGTATTCTGGCTCCCAGAATCTTAATCAGGAAAGGAACACATGCATTTTCCACGTAAAATGACAAGAGGAATCGAATGCCGCATGCAGAATTCAGATCCGACGAACCGTTCGTCTGAAAATCGCTCCTATATCCAAAACCTATCCTCCAGTATTCTGGCTCCCAGAATCTTAATCAGGAAAGGAAAACATTCATTTCCCACGTAAAATGACGAGATGAATCGAATGCCGCATGCAGAATTCAGATCCGTCGCACCGTTCGTCTGAAAATCGCTCCTGTATCCAAAACGTATCTCCCAGTATTCAGGCTGCCAGGATCGTAATCGGTAGTGGAAAACGTGCTATTCCGACGTAAAATGACGAGAGGAATCGAATGTCGCAAGCAGAATTCAAATCAGAGCCTCCCTTCGTCATAAAGTCGCTGTTAGAGCCAAAACCTATCTTGCAGTATTCTGGCCTCCAGGACCGTAATCGGGTGTGGAAAACATGCTATTCCGACGTAAAATGACGAGAGGAATCGAATGTCGCAAGCTGAATTCAAATCAGAGCTTTCCTTCGTCTGAAAATCGCTGTTAGACCCAAAACCTATCTCCCAGTATCCTGGCTTCCAGGACCGTAATCGGGTATGGAGAACATGCTATTCCGACGTAAAATGACGAGAGGAATCGAATGCCGCAAGCAGAATTCAAATCAGTGCCTACCTTCGTCCGAAAATCGCTGTTATAGCCAAAACCTATCTTGCAGTAATCTGGCTCCCAGGATCGTAGTCGGGAGTCGAAGACATGCTATTCCGACGTAAAATGATACGAGGGATCGAATGTCGCAAGCAGAATTCAAATCAGAGCCTTCCTTCGTCAGAAAATCGCTCCTGTATCCAAAACGTATCTCCCAGTATTCAGGCTGCCAGGACCGTAATCGGGTGTGGAAAACATGCTATTCCGACGTAAAATGACGATAGGAATCGAATGCCGCAAGCATAATTCAAATCAGTGCCTGCCTTCGTCCGAAAATCGCTGTTAGAGCCAAAACCTATCTTCCAGTATTCAGGCTGCCAGGATCGTAATCGGGTGTGGAAAACATGCTATTCCAACGTAAAATGACGAGAGGAATCGAATGCCGCAAGCAGAATTCAAATCAGAGCCTCCCTTCGTCCGAAAATCGCTGTTAAAGCCAAAACCTATCTTGGAGTAATCTGGCTCCCAGGATCATAATGGGTAGTGGAAAACATGCTATTCCGACGTAAAATGACGAGAGGGATTGAATGTCGCAAGCAGAATTGAAAACAGAGCCTTCCTTCGTCAGAAAACCGCTGTTATAGCCAAAAGCTATCTTCCAGTATTCAGGCTGCCAGACTCGTAATCGGGTGTGGAAAACATGCTACTCCGACGTAAAATGACGAGAGGAATCGAATGCCGCAAGCAGAATTCAAATCAGTGCCTACCTTCGTCCGAAAATCGCTGTTATAGCCAAAACCTATCTTGCAGTATTCTGGCTCCCAGGATCGTAATCGGGAGTGGAAAACATGCTATTCCGACGTAAAATGACGAGAGGAATCGAATGCCGCAAGCAGAATTCAAATCAGTACATACCTTCGTCCGAAAATCGCTGTTATAGCCAAAACATATCTTGCACTAATCTGGCTCCCAGGATCGTAATGGGTAGTGGAAAACGCGGTATTCCGACGTAAAATGACGAGAGGAATCGAATGTCGCAAGCAGAATTCAAATCAGAGCCTCCCTTCGTCATAAAGTCGCTGTTAGAGCCAAAACCTATCTCCCAGTATTCAGGCTGCCAGGATCGTAATCGGGTGTGGAAACCGTGCTATTCCGACGTAAAATGACGAGAGGAATCGAATGCCGCAAGCAGAATTCAAATCAGAGACTGCCTTCGTCAGATAATCGCTCCTGTATCCAAAACCTCTCTTGCAGTAATCTGGCTCCTAGGATCGTAATCGGTAGTGGAAAACGTGCTACTCCGACGTAAAATGACGAGAGGAATCGAATGCCGCATGCAGAATTCAGATCCGAGGCACCGTTCGTCTGGAAATCGCTCCTATATCCAAAAACCTATCCTCCAGTATTCTGGCTCCCAGAATCTTAATCAGGAAAGGAACACATGCATTTTCCACGTAAAATGACAAGAGGAATCGAATGCCGCATGCAGAATTCAGATCCGACGAACCGTTCGTCTGAAAATCGCTCCTATATCCAAAACCTATCCTCCAGTATTCTGGCTCCCAGAATCTTAATCAGGAAAGGAAAACATTCATTTCCCACGTAAAATGACGAGATGAATCGAATGCCGCATGCAGAATTCAGATCCGTCGCACCGTTCGTCTGGAAATCGCTCCTGTATCCAAAACGTATCTCCCAGTATTCAGGCTGCCAGGATCGTAATCGGTAGTGGAAAACGTGCTATTCCGACGTAAAATGACGAGAGGAATCGAATGTCGCAAGCAGAATTCAAATCAGAGCCTCCCTTCGTCATAAAGTCGCTGTTAGAGCCAAAACCTATCTTGCAGTATTCTGGCCTCCAGGACCGTAATCGGGTGTGGAAAACATGCTATTCCGACGTAAAATGACGAGAGGAATCGAATGTCGCAAGCAGAATTCAAATCAGAGCCTCCCTTCGTCATAAAGTCGCTGTTAGAGCCAAAACCTATCTTGCAGTATCCTGGCTTCCAGGACCGTAATCGGGTATGGAGAACATGCTATTCCGACGTAAAATGACGAGAGGAATCGAATGCCGCAAGCAGAATTAAAATCAGTGCCTACCTTCGTTCGAAAATCGCTGTTATAGCCAAAACCTATCTTGCAGTAATCTGGCTCCCAGGATCGTAATGGGTAGTGGAAAACGCGCTATTCCGACGTAAAATGACGAGAGGGATTGAATGTCGCAAGCAGAATTGAAAACAGAGCCTTCCTTCATCAGAAAACCGCTGTTATAGCCAAAAGCTATCTTCCAGTATTCAGGCTGCCAGGATCGTAATGGGTAGTGGAAAACATGCTATTCCGACGTAAGATGACGAGAGGGATTGAATGTCGCAAGCAGAATTGAAAACAGAGCCTTCCTTCGTCAGAAAACCGCTGTTATAGCCAAAAGCTATCTTCCAGTATTCAGGCTGCCAGTATCGTAATCGGGTGTGGAAAACATGCTACTCCGACGTAAAATGACGAGAGGGATCGAATGTCGCAAGCAGAATTCAAATCAGAGCCTTCCTTCGTCCGAAAATCGCTGTTATAGCCAAAACATATCTTGCAGTAATCTGGCTCCCAGGATCGTAATGGGTAGTGGAAAACGCGCTATTCCGACGTAAAATGACGAGAGGAATCGAATGCCGCAAACAGAATTCAAATCAGTGCCTTCCTTCGTCAGAAAATCGCTGTTATAGCCAAAACCTATCTTGGAGTAATCTGGCTCCCAGGATCGTAATGGGTAGTGGAAAACATGCTATTCCGACGTAAAATGACGAGAGGGATTGAATGTCGCAAGCAGAATTGAAAACAGAGCCTTCCTTCGTCAGAAAACCGCTGTTATAGCCAAAAGCTATCTTCCAGTATTCAGGCTGCCAGTATCGTAATCGGGTGTGGAAAACATGCCACTCCGACGTAAAATGACGAGAGGAATCGAATGCCGCAAGCAGAATTCAAATCAGTGCCTACCTTCGTTCGAAAATCGCTGTTATAGCCAAAACCTATCTTGCAGTAATCTGGCTCCCAGGATCGTAGTCGGGAGTCGAAGACATGCTATTCCGACGTACAATGATACGAGGGATCGAATGTTGCAAGCAGAATTCAAATCAGAGCCTTCCTTCGTCAGAAAATCGCTCCTGTATCCAAAACGTATCTCCCAGTATTCAGGCTGCCAGGACCGTAATCGGGTGTGGAAAACATGCTATTCCGACGTAAAATGACGAGGGGAATCGAATGCCGCAAGCAGAATTCAAATCAGTGCCTACCTTCGTCCGAAAATCGCTGTTAGAGCCAAAACCTATCTCCCAGTATTCAGGCTGCCAGGATCGTAATCGGGTGTGGAAACCGTGCTATTCCGACGTAAAATGACGAGAGGAATCGAATGCCGCAAGCAGAATTCAAATCAGTGCCTACCTTCGTCCGAAAATCGCTGTTAGAGCCAAAAGCTATCTTCCAGTATTCAGGCTGCCACGATCGTAATCGGGTGTGGAAAACATGCTACTCCGACGTAAAATGACGAGAGGAATCGAATGCCGCAAGCAGAATTCAAATCAGTGCCTACCTTCGTTCGAAAATCGCTGTTATAGCCAAAACCTATCTTGCAGTAATCTGGCTGCCAGGATCGTAGTCGGGAGTCGAAGACATGCTATTCCGACGTAAAATGATACGAGGGATCGAATGTCGCAAGCAGAATTCAAATCAGAGCCTTCCTTCGTCAGAAAATCGCTCCTGTATCCAAAACGTATCTCCCAGTATTCAGGCTGCCAGGACCGTAATCGGGTGTGGAAAACATGCTATTCCGACGTAAAATGACGAGGGGAATCGAATGCCGCAAGCAGAATTCAAATCAGTGCCTACCTTCGTCCGAAAATCGCTGTTAGAGCCAAAACCTATCTCCCAGTATTCAGGCTGCCAGGATCGTAATCGGGTGTGGAAACCGTGCTATTCCGACGTAAAATGACGAGAGGAATCGAATGCCGCAAGCAGAATTCAAATCAGTGCCTACCTTCGTTCGAAAATCGCTGTTATAGCCAAAACCTATCTTGCAGTAATCTGGCTCCCAGGATCGTAATGGGTAGTGGAAAACGCGCTATTCCGACGTAAAATGACGAGAGGGATCGAATGCCGCAAGCAGAATTCAAATCAGAGCCTTCCTTCGTCAGAAAATCGCTCCTGTATCCAAAACGTATCTCCCAGTATTCTGGCTTCCAGGACCGTAATCGGGTGTGGAAAACGTGCTATTCCGACGTAAAATGACGAGAGGAATCGAATGCCGCAAGCAGAATTCAAATCAGAGCCTCCCTTCGTCATAAAGTCGCTGTTAGAGCCAAAACCTATCTCCCAGTATTCAGGCTGCCAGGATCGTAATCGGGTGTGGAAACCGTGCTATTCCGACGTAAAATGACGAGAGGAATCGAATGCCGCAAGCAGAATTCAAATCAGAGACTGCCTTCGTCAGATAATCGCTCCTGTATGCAAAACCTCTCTTGCAGTAATCTGGCTCCTAGGATCGTAATCGGTAGTGGAAAACGTGCTACTCCGACGTAAAATGACGAGAGGAATCGAATGCCGCATGCAGAATTCAGATCCGAGGCACCGTTTGTCTGGAAATCGTTCCTGTATCCAAAACGTATCTCCCAGTATTCTGGCCGCCAGGACCGTAATCGGGTGTGGAAGACATGCTATTCCGACGTCAAATGACGAGGGGAATCGAATGCCGCAACCAGAATTCAAATCAGTGCCTACCTTCGTCCGAAAATCGCTGTTATTGCGAAAACCTATCTCCCAGTATTCAGGCTGCCAGGATCGTAATCGGGTGTGGAAACCGTGCTATTCCGACGTAAAATGACGAGAGGAATCGAATGCCGCAAGCAGAATTCAAATCAGTGCCTACCTTCGTCCGAAAATCGCTGTTATAGCCAAAACCTATCTTGCAGTAATCTGGCTGCCAGGATCGTAGTCGGGAGTCGAAGACATGCTATTCCGACGTAAAATGATGCGAGGGATCGAATGTCGCAAGCAGAATTCAAATCAGAGCCTTCCTTCGTCAGAAAATCGCTCCTGTATCCAAAACGTATCTCCCAGTATTCAGGCTGCCAGGACCGTAATCGGGTGTGGAAAACATGCTATTCCGACGTAAAATGACGAGGGGAATCGAATGCCGCAAGCAGAATTCAAATCAGTGCCTACCTTCGTCCGAAAATCGCTGTTAGAGCCAAAACCTATCTGACAGTATTCAGGCTGCCAGGATCGTAATTGGGTGTGGAAAACATGCTATTCCGACGTAAAATGACGAGAGGAATCGAATGCCGCAAGCAGAATTCAAATCAGTGCCTACCTTCGTCCGAAAATCGCTGTTAGAGCCAAAAGCTATCTTCCAGTATTCAGGCTGCCACGATCGTAATCGGGTGTGGAAAACATGCTACTCCGACGTAAAATGACGAGAGGAATCGAATGCCGCAAGCAGAATTCAAATCAGTGCCTACCTTCGTTCGAAAATCGCTGTTATAGCCAAAACCTATCTTGCAGTAATCTGGCTCCCAGGATCGTAGTCGGGAGTCGAAGACATGATATTCCGACGTAAAATGATACGAGGGATCGAATGTCGCAAGCAGAATTCAAATCAGAGCCTTCCTTCGTCAGAAAATCGCTCCTGTATCCAAAACGTATCTCCCAGTATTCAGGCTGCCAGGACCGTAATCGGGTGTGGAAAACGTGCTATTCCGACGTAAAATGACGAGAGGAATCGAATGCCGCAAACAGAATTCAAATCAGTGCCTTCCTTCGTCAGAAAATCGCTGTTATAGCCAAAACCTATCTTGGAGTAATCTGGCTCCCAGGATCGTAATGGGTAGTGGAAAACATGCTATTCCGACGTAAAATGACGAGAGGGATTGAATGTCGCAAGCAGAATTGAAAACAGAGCCTTCCTTCGTCAGAAAACCGCTGTTATAGCCAAAAGCTATCTTCCAGTATTCAGGCTGCCAGTATCGTAATCGGGTGTGGAAAACATGCCACTCCGACGTAAAATGACGAGAGGAATCGAATGCCGCAAGCAGAATTCAAATCAGTGCCTACCTTCGTTCGAAAATCGCTGTTATAGCCAAAACCTATCTTGCAGTAATCTGGCTCCCAGGATCGTAGTCGGGAGTCGAAGACATGCTATTCCGACGTACAATGATACGAGGGATCGAATGTTGCAAGCAGAATTCAAATCAGAGCCTTCCTTCGTCAGAAAATCGCTCCTGTATCCAAAACGTATCTCCCAGTATTCAGGCTGCCAGGATCGTAATCGGGTGTGGAAACCGTGCTATTCCGACGTAAAATGACGAGAGGAATCGAATGCCGCAAGCAGAATTCAAATCAGTGCCTACCTTCGTTCGAAAATCGCTGTTATAGCCAAAACCTATCTTGCAGTAATCTGGCTCCCAGGATCGTAGTCGGGAGTCGAAGACATGCTATTCCGACGTACAATGATACGAGGGATCGAATGTTGCAAGCAGAATTCAAATCAGAGCCTTCCTTCGTCAGAAAATCGCTCCTGTATCCAAAACGTATCTCCCAGTATTCAGGCTGCCAGGACCGTAATCGGGTGTGGAAAACATGCTATTCCGACGTAAAATGACGAGGGTAATCGAATGCCGCAAGCAGAATTCAAATCAGTGCCTACCTTCGTCCGAAAATCGCTGTTAGAGCCAAAACCTATCTGACAGTATTCAGGCTGCCAGGATCGTAATCGGGTGTGTAAAACATGCTATTCCGACGTAAAATGACGAGGGGAATCGAATGCCGCAAGCAGAATTCAAATCAGTGCCTACCTTCGTCCGAAAATCGCTGTTAGAGCCAAAAGCTATCTTCCAGTATTCAGGCTGCCACGATCGTAATCGGGTGTGGAAAACATGCTACTCCGACGTAAAATGACGAGAGGAATCGAATGCCGCAAGCAGAATTCAAATCAGTGCCTACCTTCGTTCGAAAATCGCTGTTATAGCCAAAACCTATCTTGCAGTAATCTGGCTGCCAGGATCGTAGTCGGGAGTCGAAGACATGCTATTCCGACGTAAAATGATACGAGGGATCGAATGTCGCAAGCAGAATTCAAATCAGAGCCTTCCTTCGTCAGAAAATCGCTCCTGTATCCAAAACGTATCTCCCAGTATTCAGGCTGCCAGGACCGTAATCGGGTGTGGAAAACATGCTATTCCGACGTCAAATGACGAGGGGAATCGAATGCCGCAACCAGAATTCAAATCAGTGCCTACCTTCGTCCGAAAATCGCTGTTATTGCGAAAACCTATCTCCCAGTATTCAGGCTGCCAGGATCGTAATCGGGTGTGGAAACCGTGCTATTCCGACGTAAAATGACGAGAGGAATCGAATGCCGCAAGCAGAATTCAAATCAGTGCCTACCTTCGTTCGAAAATCGCTGTTATAGCCAAAACCTATCTTGCAGTAATCTGGCTCCCAGGATCGTAATGGGTAGTGGAAAACGCGCTATTCCGACGTAAAATGACGAGAGGGATCGAATGCCGCAAGCAGAATTCAAATCAGAGCCTTCCTTCGTCAGAAAATCGCTCCTGTATCCAAAACGTATCTCCCAGTATTCTGGCTTCCAGGACCGTAATCGGGTGTGGAAAACGTGCTATTCCGACGTAAAATGACGAGAGGAATCGAATGCCGCCAGCAGAATTCAAATCAGAGCCTCCCTTCGTCATAAAGTCGCTGTTAGAGCCAAAACCTATCTCCCAGTATTCAGGCTGCCAGGATCGTAATCGGGTGTGGAAACCGTGCTATTCCGACGTAAAATGACGAGAGGAATCGAATGCCGCAAGCAGAATTCAAATCAGAGACTGCCTTCGTCAGATAATCGCTCCTGTATGCAAAACCTCTCTTGCAGTAATCTGGCTCCTAGGATCGTAATCGGTAGTGGAAAACGTGCTACTCCGACGTAAAATGACGAGAGGAATCGAATGCCGCATGCAGAATTCAGATCCGAGGCACCGTTTGTCTGGAAATCGTTCCTGTATCCAAAACGTATCTCCCAGTATTCTGGCCTCCAGGACCGTAATCGGGTGTGGAAGACATGCTATTCCGACGTCAAATGACGAGGGGAATCGAATGCCGCAAGCAGAATTCAAATCAGTGCCTACCTTCGTCCGAAAATCGCTGTTAGAGCCAAAACCTATCTCCCAGTATTCAGGCTGCCAGGATCGTAATCGGGTGTGGAAACCGTGCTATTCCGACGTAAAATGACGAGAGGAATCGAATGCCGCAAGCAGAATTCAAATCAGTGCCTACCTTCGTTCGAAAATCGCTGTTATAGCCAAAACCTATCTTGCAGTAATCTGGCTGCCAGGATCGTAGTCGGGAGTCGAAGACATGCTATTCCGACGTAAAATGATACGAGGGATCGAATGTCGCAAGCAGAATTCAAATCAGAGCCTTCCTTCGTCAGAAAATCGCTCCTGTATCCAAAACGTATCTCCCAGTATTCTGGCCTCCAGGACCGTAATCGGGTGTGGAAAACATGCTATTCCGACGTAAAATGACGAGGGGAATCGAATGCCGCAAGCAGAATTCAAATCAGTGCCTACCTTCGTCCGAAAATCGCTGTTAGAGCCAAAACCTATCTGACAGTATTCAGGCTGCCAGGATCGTAATTGGGTGTGGAAAACATGCTATTCCGACGTAAAATGACGAGAGGAATCGAATGCCGCAAGCAGAATTCAAATCAGTGCCTACCTTCGTCCGAAAATCGCTGTTAGAGCCAAAAGCTATCTTCCAGTATTCAGGCTGCCACGATCGTAATCGGGTGTGGAAAACATGCTACTCCGACGTAAAATGACGAGAGGAATCGAATGCCGCAAGCAGAATTCAAATCAGTGCCTACCTTCGTTCGAAAATCGCTGTTATAGCCAAAACCTATCTTGCAGTAATCTGGCTCCCAGGATCGTAGTCGGGAGTCGAAGACATGATATTCCGACGTAAAATGATACGAGGGATCGAATGTCGCAAGCAGAATTCAAATCAGAGCCTTCCTTCGTCAGAAAATCGCTCCTGTATCCAAAACGTATCTCCCAGTATTCAGGCTGCCAGGACCGTAATCGGGTGTGGAAAACGTGCTATTCCGACGTAAAATGACGAGAGGAATCGAATGTCGCAAGCAGAATTCAAATCAGAGCCTCCCTTCGTCATAAAGTCGCTGTTAGAGCCAAAACCTATCTCCCAGTATTCAGGCTGCCAGGATCGTAATCGGGTGTGGAAACCGTGCTATACCGACGTAAAATGACGAGAGGAATCGAATGCCGCAAGCAGAATTCAAATCAGAGACTGCCTTCGTCAGATAATCGCTCCTGTATCCAAAACCTCTCTTGCAGTAATCTGGCTCCTAGGATCGTAATCGGTAGTGGAAAACGTGCTACTCCGACGTAAAATGACGAGAGGAATCGAATGCCGCATGCAGAATTCAGATCCGAGGCACCGTTCGTCTGGAAATCGTTCCGGTATCCAAAACGTATCTCCCAGTATTCAGGCTGCCAGGACCGTAATCGGGTGTGGAAAACATGCTATTCCGACGTAAAATGACGAGGGGAATCGAATGCCGCAAGCAGAATTCAAATCAGTGCCTACCTTCGTCCGAAAATCGCTGTTAGAGCCAAAACCTATCTCCCAGTATTCAGGCTGCCAGGATCGTAATCGGGTGTGGAAACCGTGCTATTCCGACGTAAAATGACGAGAGGAATCGAATGCCGCAAGCAGAATTCAAATCAGTGCCTACCTTCGTTCGAAAATCGCTGTTATAGCCAAAACCTATCTTGCAGTAATCTGGCTCCCAGGATCGTAATGGGTAGTGGAAAACGCGCTATTCCGACGTAAAATGACGAGAGGGATCGAATGCCGCAAACAGAATTCAAATCAGAGCCTTCCTTCGTCAGAAAATCGCTCCTGTATCCAAAACGTATCTCCCAGTATTCTGGCTTCCAGGACCGTAATCGGGTGTGGAAAACGTGCTATTCCGACGTAAAATGACGAGAGGAATCGAATGTCGCAAGCAGAATTCAAATCAGAGCCTCCCTTCGTCATAAAGTCGCTGTTAGAGCCAAAACCTATCTCCCAGTATTCAGGCTGCCAGGATCGTAATCGGGTGTGGAAACCGTGCTATTCCGACGTAAAATGACGAGAGGAATCGAATGCCGCAAGCAGAATTCAAATCAGAGACTGCCTTCGTCAGATAATCGCTCCTGTATGCAAAACCTCTCTTGCAGTAATCTGGCTCCTAGGATCGTAATCGGTAGTGGAAAACGTGCTACTCCGACGTAAAATGACGAGAGGAATCGAATGCCGCATGCAGAATTCAGATCCGAGGCACCGTTTGTCTGGAAATCGTTCCTGTATCCAAAACCTATCTCCCAGTATTCTGGCCTCCAGGACCGTAATCGGGTGTGGAAGACATGCTATTCCGACGTCAAATGACGAGGGGAATCGAATGCCGCAACCAGAATTCAAATCAGTGCCTACCTTCGTCCGAAAATCGCTGTTATTGCGAAAACCTATCTCCCAGTATTCAGGCTGCCAGGATCGTAATCGGGTGTGGAAACCGTGCTATTCCGACGTAAAATGACGAGAGGAATCGAATGCCGCAAGCAGAATTCAAATCAGTGCCTTCCTTCGTCCGAAAATCGCTGTTATAGCCAAAACCTATCTTGCAGTAATCTGGCTGCCAGGATCGTAGTCGGGAGTCGAAGACATGCTATTCCGACGTAAAATGATACGAGGGATCGAATGTCGCAAGCAGAATTCAAATCAGAGCCTTCCTTCGTCAGAAAATCGCTCCTGTATCCAAAACGTATCTCCCAGTATTCAGGCTGCCAGGACCGTAATCGGGTGTGGAAAACATGCTATTCCGACGTAAAATGACGAGGGTAATCGAATGCCGCAAGCAGAATTCAAATCAGTGCCTACCTTCGTCCGAAAATCGCTGTTAGAGCCAAAACCTATCTGACAGTATTCAGGCTGCCAGGATCGTAATCGGGTGTGGAAAACATGCTATTCCGACGTAAAATGACGAGAGGAATCGAATGCCGCAAGCAGAATTCAAATCAGAGCCTGCCTTCGTCCGAAAATCGCTGTTAGAGCCAAAAGCTATCTTCCAGTATTCAGGCTGCCAGGATCGTAATCGGGTGTGGAAAACATGCTACTCCGACGTAAAATGACGAGAGGAATCGAATGCCGCAAGCAGAATTCAAATCAGTGCCTACCTTCGTTCGAAAATCGCTGTTATAGCCAAAACCTATCTTGCAGTAATCTGGCTCCCAGGATCGTAGTCGGGAGTCGAAGACATGATATTCCGACGTAAAATGATACGAGGGATCGAATGTCGCAAGCAGAATTCAAATCAGAGCCTTCCTTCGTCAGAAAATCGCTCCTGTATCCAAAACGTATCTCCCAGTATTCAGGCTGCCAGGACCGTAATCGGGTGTGGAAAACGTGCTATTCCGACGTAAAATGACGAGAGGAATCGAATGTCGCAAGCAGAATTCAAATCAGAGCCTCCCTTCGTCATAAAGTCGCTGTTAGAGCCAAAACCTATCTCCCAGTATTCAGGCTGCCAGGATCGTAATCGGGTGTGGAAACCGTGCTATTCCGACGTAAAATGACGAGAGGAATCGAATGCCGCAAGCAGAATTCAAATCAGAGACTGCCTTCGTCAGATAATCGCTCCTGTATCCAAAACCTCTCTTGCAGTAATCTGGCTCCTAGGATCGTAATCGGTAGTGGAAAACGTGCTACTCCGACGTAAAATGACGAGAGGAATCGAATGCCGCATGCAGAATTCAGATCCGAGGCACCGTTCGTCTGGAAATCGTTCCGGTATCCAAAACGTATCTCCCAGTATTCAGGCTGCCAGGACCGTAATCGGGTGTGGAAAACATGCTATTCCGACGTAAAATGACGAGGGGAATCGAATGCCGCAAGCAGAATTCAAATCAGTGCCTACCTTCGTCCGAAAATCGCTGTTAGAGCCAAAACCTATCTCCCAGTATTCAGGCTGCCAGGATCGTAATCGGGTGTGGAAACCGTGCTATTCCGACGTAAAATGACGAGAGGAATCGAATGCCGCAAGCAGAATTCAAATCAGTGCCTACCTTCGTTCGAAAATCGCTGTTATAGCCAAAACCTATCTTGCAGTAATCTGGCTGCCAGGATCGTAGTCGGGAGTCGAAGACATGCTATTCCGACGTAAAATGATACGAGGGATCGAATGTCGCAAGCAGAATTCAAATCAGAGCCTTCCTTCGTCAGAAAATCGCTCCTGTATCCAAAACGTATCTCCCAGTATTCAGGCTGCCAGGACCGTAATCGGGTGTGGAAAACATGCTATTCCGACGTAAAATGACGAGGGTAATCGAATGCCGCAAGCAGAATTCAAATCAGTGCCTACCTTCGTCCGAAAATCGCTGTTAGAGCCAAAAGCTATCTTCCAGTATTCAGGCTGCCACGATCGTAATCGGGTGTAGAAAACATGCTACTCCGACGTAAAATGACGAGAGGAATCGAATGCCGCAAGCAGAATTCAAATCAGTGCCTACCTTCGTTCGAAAATCGCTGTTATAGCCAAAACCTATCTTGCAGTAATCTGGCTCCCAGGATCGTAGTCGGGAGTCGAAGACATGATATTCCGACGTAAAATGATACGAGGGATCGAATGTCGCAAGCAGAATTCAAATCAGAGCCTTCCTTCGTCAGAAAATCGCTCCTGTATCCAAAACGTATCTCCCAGTATTCAGGCTGCCAGGACCGTAATCGGGTGTGGAAAACATGCTATTCCGACGTAAAATGACGAGGGGAATCGAATGCCGCAAGCAGAATTCAAATCAGTGCCTACCTTCGTCCGAAAATCGCTGTTAGAGCCAAAACCTATCTCCCAGTATTCAGGCTGCCAGGATCGTAATCGGGTGTGGAAACCGTGCTATTCCGACGTAAAATGACGAGAGGAATCGAATGCCGCAAGCAGAATTCAAATCAGTGCCTACCTTCGTTCGAAAATCGCTGTTATAGCCAAAACCTATCTTGCAGTAATCTGGCTCCCAGGATCGTAATGGGTAGTGGAAAACGCGCTATTCCGACGTAAAATGACGAGAGGGATCGAATGCCGCAAACAGAATTCAAATCAGAGCCTTCCTTCGTCAGAAAATCGCTCCTGTATCCAAAACGTATCTCCCAGTATTCTGGCTTCCAGGACCGTAATCGGGTGTGGAAAACGTGCTATTCCGACGTAAAATGACGAGAGGAATCGAATGTCGCAAGCAGAATTCAAAACAGAGCCTCCCTTCGTCATAAAGTCGCTGTTAGAGCCAAAACATATTTCCCAGTATTCAGGCTGCCAGGATCGTAATCAGGTGTGGAAACCGTGCTATACCGACGTAAAATGACGAGAGGAATCGAATGCCGCAAGCAGAATTCAAATCAGAGACTGCCTTCGTCAGATAATCGCTCCTGTATCCAAAACCTCTCTTGCAGTAATCTGGCTCCTAGGATCGTAATCGGTAGTGGAAAACGTGCTACTCCGACGTAAAATGACGAGAGGAATCGAATGCCGCATGCAGAATTCAGATCCGAGGCACCGTTCGTCTGGAAATCGTTCCTGTATCCAAAACGTATCTCCCAGTATTCAGGCTGCCAGGACCGTAATCGGGTGTGGAAAACATGCTATTCCGACGTAAAATGACGAGGGGAATCGAATGCCGCAAGCAGAATTCAAATCAGTGCCTACCTTCGTCCGAAAATCGCTGTTAGAGCCAAAACCTATCTCCCAGTATTCAGGCTGCCAGGATCGTAATCGGGTGTGGAAACCGTGCTATCCGACGTAAAATGACGAGAGGAATCGAATGCCGCAAGCAGAATTCAAATCAGTGCCTACCTTCGTTCGAAAATCGCTGTTATAGCCAAAACCTATCTGACAGTATTCAGGCTGCCACGATCGTAATCGGGTGTGGAAAACATGCTACTCCGACGTAAAATGACGAGAGGAATCGAATGCCGCAAGCAGAATTCAAATCAGTGCCTACCTTCGTTCGAAAATCGCTGTTATAGCCAAAACCTATCTTGCAGTAATCTGGCTGCCAGGATCGTAGTCGGGAGTCGAAGACATGCTATTCCGACGTAAAATGATACGAGGGATCGAATGTCGCAAGCAGAATTCAAATCAGAGCCTTCCTTCGTCAGAAAATCGCTCCTGTATCCAAAACGTATCTCCCAGTATTCAGGCTGCCAGGACCGTAATCGGGTGTGGAAAACATGCTATTCCGACGTAAAATGACGAGGGTAATCGAATGCCGCAAGCAGAATTCAAATCAGTGCCTACCTTCGTCCGAAAATCGCTGTTAGAGCCAAAACCTATCTGACAGTATTCAGGCTGCCAGGATCGTAATCGGGTGTGTAAAACATGCTATTCCGACGTAAAATGACGAGGGGAATCGAATGCCGCAAGCAGAATTCAAATCAGTGCCTACCTTCGTTCGAAAATCGCTGTTATAGCCAAAACCTATCTTGCAGTAATCTGGCTCCCAGGATCGTAGTCCGGAGTCGAAGACATGCTATTCCGACGTAAAATGATACGAGGGATCGAATGTCGCAAGCAGAATTCAAATCAGAGCCTTCCTTCGTCAGAAAATCGCTCCTGTATCCAAAACGTATCTCCCAGTATTCAGGCTGCCAGGACCGTAATCGGGTGTGTAAAACATGCTATTCCGACGTAAAATGACGAGGGGAATCGAATGCCGCAAGCAGAATTCAAATCAGTGCCTACCTTCGTTCGAAAATCGCTGTTATAGCCAAAACCTATCTTGCAGTAATCTGGCTCCCAGGATCGTAGTCGGGAGTCGAAGACATGCTATTCCGACGTAAAATGATACGAGGGATCGAATGCCGCAAACAGAATTCAAATCAGAGCCTTCCTTCGTCAGAAAATCGCTCCTGTATCCAAAACGTATCTCCCAGTATTCTGGCTTCCAGGACCGTAATCGGGTGTGGAAAACGTGCTATTCCGACGTAAAATGACGAGAGGAATCGAATGTCGCAAGCAGAATTCAAAACAGAGCCTCCCTTCGTCATAAAGTCGCTGTTACAGCCAAAACCTATCTCCCAGTATTCAGGCTGCCAGGATCGTAATCGGGTGTGGAAACCGTGCTATACCGACGTAAAATGACGAGAGGAATCGAATGCCGCATGCAGAATTCAGATCCGAGGCACCGTTGGTCTGGAAATCGTTCCTATATCCAAAACCTATCCTCCAGTATTCTGGCTCCCCGAATCTTAATCAGGAAAGGAAAACATGCATTTCCCACGTAAAATGACGAGATGAATCGAATGCCGCATGCAGAATTCAGATCCGAGGCACCGTTCGTCTGGAAATCGCTCCAATATCCAAAAACCTATCCTCCAGTATTCTGGCTCCCTGTGTTGCAATCGGGAATGGAACACATACATTTCCGACGTAAAATGACGAGATGAATCGAATACCGCAAGCAGAATTCAAATCCGAGGCCGCGTTCGTCTGCAAATCGCTCCTATATCCAAAACCTATCCTCCAGTATTCTGGCTCCCAGAATCTTAATCAGGAAAGGAACACATGCATTTCCCACGTAAAATGACGAGAGGAATCGAATGCCGCATGCAGAATTCAGATCCGACGCACCGTTCGTCTGAAAATCGCTCCTATATCCAAAACCTATCCTCCAGTATTCTGGCTCCCAGAATCTTAATCAGGAAAGGAAAACATTCATTTCCCACGTAAAATGACGAGATGAATCGAATGCCGCATGCAGAATTCAGGTCCGTCGCACCGTTCGTCTGAAAATCGCTCCTGTATCCAAAACGTATCTCCCAGTACTCAGGCTGCCAGGATCGTAATCGGTAGTGGAAAACGTGCTATTCCGACGTAAAATGACGAGAGGAATCGAATGTCGCAAGCAGAATTCAAATCAGAGCCTCCCTTCGTCATAAAGTCGCTGTTAGAGCCAAAACCTATCTTGCAGTAATCTGGCTCCCAGGATCGTAGTCGGGAGTCGAAGACATGCTATTCCGACGTAAAATGATACGAGGGATCGAATGTCGCAAGCAGAATTCAAATCAGAGCCTTCATTCGTCAGAAACTTGCTGTTATTTCCAAAACCTATCTTCCGGTATTCAGGCTGCCAGGATCGTAATCGGGTATGGAAAACATGCTATTCCGACGTAAAATGACGAGGGGAATCGAATGTCGCAAGCAGAATTCAATTCAGAGCCTTCCTTCGTCAGAAAATCGCTCCTGTATCCAAAACGTATCTCCCAGTATTCAGGCTGCCAGGACCGTAGTCGGGTGTGGAAAACATGCTACTCCGACGTAAAATGACGAGAGGAATCGAATGCAGCAAGCAGAATTCAAATCAGAGCCTCCCTTCGTCATAAAGTCGCTGTTAGAGCCAAAACCTATCACCCAATATTTAGGCTGCCAGGATCGTAATCGGGTGTGGAAACCGTGCTATTCCGGCGTAAAATGACGAGGTGAATCGAATGCCGCATGCAGAATTCAGGTCCGTCGCACCGTTCGTCTGAAAATCGCTCCTGTATCCAAAACGTATCTCCCAGTATTCAGGCTGCCAGGACCGTAATCGGGTGTGGAAAACATGCTATTCCAACGTAAAATGACGATAGGAATCGAATGCCGCAAGCAGAATTCAAATCAGAGACTGCCTTCGTCAGAAAATCGCTCCTGTATCCAAAACCTCTCTTGCAGTAATCTGGCTCCTAGGATCGTAATCGGTAGTGGAAAACGTGCTATTCCGACGTAAAATGACGAGAGGAATCGAATGTCGCAAGCAGAATTCAAATCAGAGCCTCCCTTCGTCATAAAGTCGCTGTTAGAGCCAAAACCTATCTTGCAGTAATCTGGCTCCCAGGATCGTAATCGGGTGTGGAAAACATGCTACTCCGACGTAAAATGACGAGAGGAATCGAATGCCGCAAGCAGAATTCAAATCAGTGCCTACCTTCGTTCGAAAATCGCTGTTATAGCCAAAACCTATCTTGCAGTAATCTGGCTCCCAGGATCGTAGTCGGGAGTCGAAGACATGATATTCCGACGTAAAATGATACGAGGGATCGAATGTCGCAAGCAGAATTCAAATCAGAGCCTTCCTTCGTCAGAAAATCGCTCCTGTATCCAAAACGTATCTCCCAGTATTCAGGCTGCCAGGACCGTAATCGGGTGTGGAAAACATGCTATTCCGACGTAAAATGACGAGAGGGATTGAATGTCGCAAGCAGAATTGAAAACAGAGCCTACCTTCGTCCGAAAATCGCTGTTAGAGAGAAAACCTATCTCCCAGTATTCAGGCTGCCAGGATCGTAATCGGGTGTGGAAACCGTGCTATTCCGACGTAAAATGACGAGAGGAATCGAATGCCGCAAGCAGAATTCAAATCAGTGCCTACCTTCGTTCGAAAATCGCTGTTATAGCCAAAACCTATCTTGCAGCAATCCGGCTCCCAGGATCGTAGTCGGGAGTCGAAGACATGCTATTCCGACGTAAAATGATACGAGGGATCGAATGTCGCAAGCAGAATTCAAATCAGAGCCTTCATTCGTCAGAAACTTGCTGTTATTTCCAAAACCTATCTTCCGGTATTCAGGCTGCCAGGATCGTAATCGGGTATGGAAAACATGCTATTCCGACGTAAAATGACGAGGGGAATCGAATGTCGCAAGCAGAATTTAATTCAGAGCCTTCCTTCGTCAGAAAATCGCTCCTGTATCCAAAACGTATCTCCCAGTATTCAGGCTGCCAGGACCGTAATCGGGTGTGGAAAACATGCTATTCCGACGTAAAATGACGAGAGGAATCGAATGCCGCAAGCAGAATTCAAATCAGTGCCTACCTTCGTTCGAAAATCGCTGTTATAGCCAAAACCTATCTTGCAGTAATCTGGCTCCCAGGATCGTAATGGGTAGTGGAAAACGCGCTATTCCGACGTAAAATGACGAGAGGGATCGAATGCCGCAAACAGAATTCAAATCAGAGCCTTCCTTCGTCAGAAAATCGCTCCTGTATCCAAAACGTATCTCCCAGTATTCTGGCTTCCAGGACCGTAATCGGGTGTGGAAAACATGCTATTCCGACGTAAAATGACGAGAGGGATTGAATGTCGCAAGCAGAATTGAAAACAGAGCCTACCTTCGTCCGAAAATCGCTGTTAGAGAGAAAACCTATCTCCCAGTATTCAGGCTGCCAGGATCGTAATCGGGTGTGGAAACCGTGCTATTCCGACGTAAAATGACGAGAGGAATCGAATGCCGCAAGCAGAATTCAAATCAGTGCCTACCTTCGTTCGAAAATCGCTGTTATAGCCAAAACCTATCTTGCAGTAATCTGGCTCCCAGGATCGTAGTCGGGAGTCGAAGACATGATATTCCGACGTAAAATGATACGAGGGATCGAATGTCGCAAGCAGAATTCAAATCAGAGCCTTCCTTCGTCAGAAAATCGCTCCTGTATCCAAAACGTATCTCCCAGTATTCAGGCTGCCAGGACCGTAATCGGGTGTGGAAAACATGCTATTCCGACGTAAAATGACGAGAGGGATTGAATGTCGCAAGCAGAATTGAAAACAGAGCCTACCTTCGTCCGAAAATCGCTGTTAGAGAGAAAACCTATCTCCCAGTATTCAGGCTGCCAGGATCGTAATCGGGTGTGGAAACCGTGCTATTCCGACGTAAAATGACGAGAGGAATCGAATGCCGCAAGCAGAATTCAAATCAGTGCCTACCTTCGTTCGAAAATCGCTGTTATAGCCAAAACCTATCTTGCAGTAATCTGGCTCCCAGGATCGTAATGGGTAGTGGAAAACGCGCTATTCCGACGTAAAATGACGAGAGGGATCGAATGCCGCAAACAGAATTCAAATCAGAGCCTTCCTTCGTCAGAAAATCGCTCCTGTATCCAAAACGTATCTCCCAGTATTCTGGCTTCCAGGACCGTAATCGGGTGTGGAAAACGTGCTATTCCGACGTAAAATGACGAGAGGAATCGAATGTCGCAAGCAGAATTCAAATCAGTGCCTACCTTCGTTCGAAAATCGCTGTTATAGCCAAAACCTATCTTGCAGCAATCCGGCTCCCAGGATCGTAGTCGGGAGTCGAAGACATGCTATTCCGACGTAAAATGATACGAGGGATCGAATGTCGCAAGCAGAATTCAAATCAGAGCCTTCATTCGTCAGAAACTTGCTGTTATTTCCAAAACCTATCTTCCGGTATTCAGGCTGCCAGGATCGTAATCGGGTATGGAAAACATGCTATTCCGACGTAAAATGACGAGGGGAATCGAATGTCGCAAGCAGAATTCAATTCAGAGCCTTCCTTCGTCAGAAAATCGCTCCTGTATCCAAAACGTATCTCCCAGTATTCAGGCTGCCAGGACCGTAGTCGGGTGTGGAAAACATGCTACTCCGACGTAAAATGACGAGAGGAATCGAATGCCGCAAGCAGAATTCAAATCAGAGCCTCCCTTCGTCATAAAGTCGCTGTTAGAGCCAAAACCTATCACCCAATATTTAGGCTGCCAGGATCGTAATCGGGTGTGGAAACCGTGCTATTCCGGCGTAAAATGACGAGGTGAATCGAATGCCGCATGCAGAATTCAGGTCCGTCGCACCGTTCGTCTGAAAATCGCTCCTGTATCCAAAACGTATCTCCCAGTATTCAGGCTGCCAGGACCGTAATCGGGTGTGGAAAACATGCTATTCCAACGTAAAATGACGATAGGAATCGAATGCCGCAAGCAGAATTCAAATCAGAGCCTCCCTTCGTCATAAAGTCGCTGTTAGAGCCAAAACCTATCTTGCAGTAATCTGGCTCCCAGGATCGTAATCGGGTGTGGAAAACATGCTACTCCGACGTAAAATGACGAGAGGAATCGAATGCCGCAAGCAGAATTCAAATCAGTGCCTACCTTCGTTCGAAAATCGCTGTTATAGCCAAAACCTATCTTGCAGTAATCTGGCTCCCAGGATCGTAGTCGGGAGTCGAAGACATGATATTCCGACGTAAAATGATACGAGGGATCGAATGTCGCAAGCAGAATTCAAATCAGAGCCTTCCTTCGTCAGAAAATCGCTCCTGTATCCAAAACGTATCTCCCAGTATTCAGGCTGCCAGGACCGTAATCGGGTGTGGAAAACATGCTATTCCGACGTAAAATGACGAGAGGGATTGAATGTCGCAAGCAGAATTGAAAACAGAGCCTACCTTCGTCCGAAAATCGCTGTTAGAGAGAAAACCTATCTCCCAGTATTCAGGCTGCCAGGATCGTAATCGGGTGTGGAAACCGTGCTATTCCGACGTAAAATGACGAGAGGAATCGAATGCCGCAAGCAGAATTCAAATCAGTGCCTACCTTCGTTCGAAAATCGCTGTTATAGCCAAAACCTATCTTGCAGCAATCCGGCTCCCAGGATCGTAGTCGGGAGTCGAAGACATGCTATTCCGACGTAAAATGATACGAGGGATCGAATGTCGCAAGCAGAATTCAAATCAGAGCCTTCATTCGTCAGAAACTTGCTGTTATTTCCAAAACCTATCTTCCGGTATTCAGGCTGCCAGGATCGTAATCGGGTATGGAAAACATGCTATTCCGACGTAAAATGACGAGGGGAATCGAATGTCGCAAGCAGAATTCAATTCAGAGCCTTCCTTCGTCAGAAAATCGCTCCTGTATCCAAAACGTATCTCCCAGTATTCAGGCTGCCAGGACCGTAGTCGGGTGTGGAAAACATGCTACTCCGACGTAAAATGACGAGAGGAATCGAATGCCGCAAGCAGAATTCAAATCAGAGCCTCCCTTCGTCATAAAGTCGCTGTTAGAGCCAAAACCTATCACCCAATATTTAGGCTGCCAGGATCGTAATCGGGTGTGGAAACCGTGCTATTCCGGCGTAAAATGACGAGGTGAATCGAATGCCGCATGCAGAATTCAGGTCCGTCGCACCGTTCGTCTGAAAATCGCTCCTGTATCCAAAACGTATCTCCCAGTATTCAGGCTGCCAGGACCGTAATCGGGTGTGGAAAACATGCTATTCCAACGTAAAATGACGATAGGAATCGAATGCCGCAAGCAGAATTCAAATCAGAGACTGCCTTCGTCAGAAAATCGCTGTTATAGCCAAAACCTATCTGTCAGTATTCAGGCTGCCAGGATCGTAATCGGGAGTCGAAGACATGCTATTCCGACGTAAAATGACGAGAGTGATCGAATGCCGCAAACAGAATTCAATTCAGAGCCTTCCTTCGTCAGAAAATCGCTCCTGTATCCAAAACGTATCTCCCAGTATTCAGGCTGCCAGGACCGTAGTCGGGTGTGGAAAACATGCTACTCCGACGTAAAATGACGAGAGGAATCGAATGCCGCAAGCAGAATTCAAATCAGAGCCTCCCTTCGTCATAAAGTCGCTGTTAGAGCCAAAACCTATCTCCCAGTATTCAGGCTGCCAGGATCGTAATCGGGTGTGGAAACCGTGCTACTCCGACGTAAAATGACGAGAGGAATCGAATGCCGCAAGCAGAATTCAAATCAGAGCCTCCCTTCGTCATAAAGTCGCTGTTAAAGCCAAAACCTATCTTGGAGTAATCTGGCTCCCAGGATCGTAATGGGTAGTGGAAAACATGCTATTCCGACGTAAGATGACGAGAGGGATTGAATGTCGCAAGCAGAATTGAAAACAGAGCCTTCCTTCGTCAGAAAACCGCTGTTATAGCCAAAAGCTATCTTGCAGTAATCTGGCTCCCAGGATCGTAGTCGGGAGTCGAAGACATGTTATTCCGACGTAAAATGATACGAGGGATCGAATGTCGCAAGCAGAATTCAAATCAGAGCCTTCCTTCGTCAGAAAATCGCTCCTGTATCCAAAACGTATCGCCTAGTATTCAGGCTGCCAGGACCGTAATCGGGTGTGGAAAACATGCTATTCCAACGTAAAATGACGATAGGAATCGAATGCCGCAAGCAGAATTCAAATCAGAGACTGCCTGCGTCAGAAAATCGCTCCTGTATCCAAAACCTCTCTTGCAGTAATCTGGCTCCTAGGATCGTAATCGGTAGTGGAAAACGTGCTATTCCGACGTAAAATGACGAGAGGAATCGAATGTCGCAAGCAGAATTCAAATCAGAGCCTACCTTCGTTCGAAAATCGCTGTTATAGCCAAAACCTATCTTGCAGTAATCTGGCTCCCAGGATCGTAGTCGGGAGTCGAAGACATGATATTCCGACGTAAAATGATACGAGGGATCGAATGTCGCAAGCAGAATTCAAATCAGAGCCTTCCTTCGTCAGAAAATCGCTCCTGTATCCAAAACGTATCTCCCAGTATTCAGGCTGCCAGGACCGTAATCGGGTGTGGAAAACATGCTATTCCGACGTAAAATGACGAGAGGGATTGAATGTCGCAAGCAGAATTGAAAACAGAGCCTACCTTCGTCCGAAAATCGCTGTTAGAGAGAAAACCTATCTCCCAGTATTCAGGCTGCCAGGATCGTAATCGGGTGTGGAAACCGTGCTATTCCGACGTAAAATGACGAGAGGAATCGAATGCCGCAAGCAGAATTCAAATCAGTGCCTACCTTCGTTCGAAAATCGCTGTTATAGCCAAAACCTATCTTGCAGTAATCCGGCTCCCAGGATCGTAGTCGGGTGTGGAAACCGTGCTATTCCGGCGTAAAATGACGAGGGGAATCGAATGCCGCAAACAGAATTCAAATCAGTGCCTTCCTTCGTCAGAAAATCGCTGTTAAAGCCAAAACCTATCTTGGAGTAATCTGGCTCCCAGGATCGTAATGGGTAGTGGAAAACATGCTATTCCGACGTAAGATGACGAGAGGGATTGAATGTCGCAAGCAGAATTGAAAACAGAGCCTTCCTTCGTCAGAAAACCGCTGTTATAGCCAAAAGCTATCTTGCAGTAATCTGGCTCCCAGGATCGTAGTCGGGAGTCGAAGACATGCTATTCCGACGTAAAATGATACGAGGGATCGAATGTCGCAATCAGAATTCAAATGAGAGCCTTCCTTCGTCAGAAAATCGCTCCTGTATCCAAAACGTATCTCCCAGTATTCAGGCTGCCAGGACCGTAATCGGGTGTGGAAAACATGCTATTCCGACGTAAAAAGACGAGGGGAATCGAATGCCGCAAGCAGAATTCAAATCAGTGCCTACCTTCGTCCGAAAATCGCTGTTAGAGCCAAAACCTATCTCCCAGTATTCAGGCTGCCAGGATCGTAATCGGGTGTGGAAACCGTGCTATTCCGACGTAAAATGACGAGGGGAATCGAATGCCGCAAGCAGAATTCAAATCAGTGCCTACCTTCGTCCGAAAATCGCTGTTAGAGCCAAAACCTATCTCCCAGTATTCAGGCTGCCAGGATCGTAATCGGGTATGGAAAACATGCTATTCCGACGTAAAATGACGAGGGGAATCGAATGCCGCAAGCAGAATTCAAATCAGTGCCTACCTTCGTCCGAAAATCGCTGTTAGAGCCAAAACCTATCTCCCAGTATTCAGGCTGCCAGGATCGTAATCGGGTGTGGAAACCGTGCTATTCCGACGTAAAATGACGAGAGGAATCGAATGCCGCAAGCAGAATTCAAATCTGTACCTACCTTCGTCCGAAAATCGCTGTTATAGCCAAAACATATCTTGGAGTAATCTGGCTCCCAGGATCGTAATGGGTAGTCGAAAACATGCTATTCCGACGTAAAATGACGAGAGGGATCGAATGTCGCAAGCAGAATTCAAATCAGAGCCTTCCTTCGTCAGAAAATCGCTCCTGTATCCAAAACGTATCTCCCAGTATTCAGGCTGCCAGGACCGTAATCGGGTGTGGAAAACATGCTATTCCGACGTAAAAAGACGAGGGGAATCGAATGCCGCAAGCAGAATTCAAATCAGTGCCTACCTTCGTCCGAAAATCGCTGTTAGAGCCAAAACCTATCTCCCAGTATTCAGGCTGCCAGGATCGTAATCGGGTGTGGAAACCGTGCTATTCCGACGTAAAATGACGAGGGGAATCGAATGCCGCAAGCAGAATTCAAATCAGTGCCTACCTTCGTCCGAAAATCGCTGTTAGAGCCAAAACCTATCTCCCAGTATTCAGGCTGCCAGGATCGTAATCGGGTATGGAAAACATGCTATTCCGACGTAAAATGACGAGAGGAATCGAATGTCGCAAGCTGAATTCAAATCGGAGCCTTCCTTCGTCAGAAAATCGCTCTTAAAGCTAAAACCTATCTTGGAGTAATCTGGCTCCCAGGATCGTAATGGGTAGTAGAAAGCGCGATATTCCGACGTAAAATGACGAGAGGGATTGAATGTCGCAAGCAGAATTCGAAACAGAGCCTCCCTTCGTCCGAAAATCGCTGTTATAGCCAAAACCTATCTTGCAGTAATCTGGCTCCCAGGATCGTAATGGGTAGTGGAAAACATGCTATTCCGACGTAAAATGACGAGAGGGATCGTATGCCGCAAGCAGAATTCAAATCAGAGCCTCCCTTCGTCATAAAGTCGCTGTTAGAGCCAAAACATATCTCCCAGTATTCAGGCTGCCAGGATCGTAATCGGGTGTGGAAACCGTGCTATTCCGACATAAAATGACGAGAGGAATCGAATGTCGCAAGCAGAATTCAAATCCGAGCCTTCCTTCGTCAGAAAATCGCTCTTAAAGCCAAAACCTATCTTGGAGTAATCTGGCTCCCAGGATCGTAATGGGTAGTAGAAAACGCGATATTCCGACGTAAAATGACGAGAGGGATTGAATGTCGCAAGCAGAATTCAAATCAGAGCCTCCCTTCGTCATAAAGTCGCTGTTAGAGCCAAAACATATCTCCCAGTATTAAGGCTGCCAGGATCGTAATCGGGTGTGGAAACCGTGCTATTCCGACATAAAATGACGAGAGGAATCGAATGTCGCAAGCAGAATTCAAATCCGAGCCTTCCTTCATCAGAAAATCGCTCTTAAAGCCAAAACCTATCTTGGAGTAATCTGGCTGCCAGGATCGTAATGGGTAGTAGAAAACGCGATATTCCGACGTAAAATGACGAGAGGGATTGAATGTCGCAAGCAGAATTCAAATCAGAGCCTTCCTTCGTCATAAAGTCGCTGTTAGAGCCAAAATCTATCTCCCAGTATTCAGGCTGCCAGGATCGTAATCGGGTGTGGAAACCGTGCTATTCCGACGTAAAATGACGAGAGGAATCGAATGTCGCAAGCAGAATTCAAATCAGAGCCTTCCTTCGTCAGAAAACCGCTGTTATAGCCAAATGCTATCTTCCAGTATTCTGGCTTCCAGGACCGTAATCGGGTGTGGAAAACATGCTACTCCGACGTAAAATGACGAGAGGGATCGAATGCCGCAAGCAGAATTCAAATCAGAGCCTTCCTTCGTCAGAAAACCGCTGTTATAGCCAAATGCTATCTTCCAGTATTCTGGCTTCCAGGACTGTAATCGGGTGTGGAAAACATGCTACTCAAAAAATGACGAGAGGGATCGAATGCCGCAAGCAGAATTCAAATCAGTGCCTACCTTCGTCCGAAAATCGCTGTTATAGCCAAAACCTATCTTGCAGTAATCTGGCTCCCAGGATCGTAATCGGCTGTGGAAACCGTGCTATTCCGACGTAAAAGGACGCGAGGAATCGAACGCCGCAAGCAGAATTCAAATCAGAGCCTTCCTTCGTCAGAAAATCGCTCTTAAAGCCAAAAGCTATCTTGGAGTAATCTGGCTCCCAGGATCGTAATGGGTAGCGCAAAACATGCTATTCCGACGTAAAATGACGAGAGGAATCGAATGTCGCAAGCAGAATTCAAATCAGAGCCTTCCTTCGTCAGAAAACCGCTGTTATAGCCAAATGCTATCTTCCAGTATTCTGGCTTCCAGGACCGTAATCGGGTGTGGAAAACATGCTACTCCGACGTAAAATGACGAGAGGGATCGAATGCCGCAAGCAGAATTCAAATCAGAGCCTTCCTTCGTCAGAAAACCGCTGTTATAGCCAAATGCTATCTTCCAGTATTCTGGCTTCCAGGACTGTAATCGGGTGTGGAAAACATGCTACTCAAAAAATGACGAGAGGGATCGAATGCCGCAAGCAGAATTCAAATCAGTGCCTACCTTCGTCCGAAAATCGCTGTTATAGCCAAAACCTATCTTGCAGTAATCTGGCTCCCAGGATCGTAATCGGCTGTGGAAACCGTGCTATTCCGACGTAAAAGGACGCGAGGAATCGAATGTCGCAAGCAGAATTCAAATCAGAGCCTTCCTTCGTCAGAAAATCGCTCCTGTATCCAAAACGTATCTCCCAGTATTCAGACTGCCAGGACCGTAATCGGGTGTGGAAAACATGCTATTCCGACGTAAAATGACGAGGGGAATCGAATGCCGCAAGCAGAATTCAAATCAGTGCCTACCTTCGTCCGAAAATCGCTGTTATAGCCAAAACCTATCTTGCAGTAATCTGGCTCCCAGGATCGTAATCGGCTGTGGAAACCGTGCTATTCCGACGTAAAAGGACGCGAGGAATCGAATGTCGCAAGCAGAATTCAAATCAGAGCCTTCCTTCGTCAGAAAATCGCTCCTGTATCCAAAACGTATCTCCCAGTATTCAGACTGCCAGGACCGTAATCGGGTGTGTAAAACGTGCTATTCCGACGTAAAATGACGCGAGGGATCGAATGTCGCAGGCAGAATTCAAATCAGAGCCTTCATTCGTCAGAAACTCGCTGTTATTTCCAAAACCTATCTTCCGGTATTCAGGCTGCCAGGATCGTAATCGGGTATGGAAAACATCCTATTCCGACGTAAAATGAGGAGAGGAATCGAATGCCGCTAGCAGAATTCAAATCAGTGCCTACCTTCGTCCGAAAATCGCTGTTAGAGCCAAAACCTATCTCCCAGTATTCAGGCTGCCAGGATCGTAATCGGGTGTGGAAACCGTGCTATTCCGAAGTAAAATGACGAGAGGAATCGAATGCCGCAAGCAGAATTCAAATCAGAGCCTGCCTTCGTCCGAAAATCGCTGTTATAGCCAAAACCTATCTTCCAGTATTCAGGCTGCCAGGATCGTAATCGGGTATGGAAAACATGCTATTCGGACGTAAAATGACGAGGGGAATCGAATGCCGCAAGCAGAATTCAAATCAGTACCTACCTTCGTCCGAAAATCGCTGTTATAGCCAAAACATATCTTGGAGTAATCTGGCTCCCAGGATCGTAATGGTTAGTGGAAAACGCGCTATTCCGACGTAAAATGACGAGAGGAATCGAATGTCGCAAGCAGAATTCAAATCAGAGCCTGCCTTCGCCCGAAAATCGCTGTAATAGCCAAAACCTATCTGACAGTATTCAGGCTGCCAGGATCGTAATCGGGTATGGAAAACATGCTATTCCGACGTAAAATGACGAGGGGAATCGAATGCCGCAAGCAGAATTCAAATCAGTACCTACCTTCGTCCGAAAATCGCTGTTATAGCCAAAACATATCTTGCAGTAATCTGGCTCCCAGGATCGTAATGGGTAGTGCAAAACATGCTATTCCGACGTAAAATGACGAGAGGAATCGAATGTCGCAAGCAGAATTCAAATCAGAGCCTTCCTTCGTCAGAAAACCGCTGTTATAGCCAAATGCTATCTTCCAGTATTCTGGCTTCCAGGACCGTAATCGGGTGTGGAAAACATGCTACTCAAAAAATGACGAGAGGGATCGAATGCCGCAAGCAGAATTCAAATCAGTGCCTACCTTCGTCCGAAAATCGCTGTTATAGCCAAAACCTATCTTGCAGTAATCTGGCTCCCAGGATCGTAATCGGGTGTGGAAACCGTGCTATTCCGACGTAAAAGGACGAGAGGAATCGAATGCCGCAAGCAGAATTCAAATCAGAGCCTTCCTTCGTCAGAAAATCGCTCTTAAAGCCAAAACCTATCTTGGAGTAATCTGGCTCCCAGGATCGTAATGGGTAGTGCAAAACATGCTATTCCGACGTAAAATGACGAGAGGAATCGAATGTCGCAAGCAGAATTCAAATCAGAGCCTTCCTTCGTCAGAAAATCGCTCCTGTATCCAAAACGTATCTCCCAGTATTCAGACTGCCAGGACCGTAATCGGGTGTGGAAAACATGCTATTCCGACGTAAAATGACGAGGGGAATCGAATGCCGCAAGCAGAATTCAAATCAGTGCCTACCTTCGTCCGAAAATCGCTGTTAAAGCCAAAACCTATCTTGGAGTAATCTGGCTCCCAGGATCGTAATGGGTAGTCGAAAACATGCTATTCCGACGTAAAATGACACGAGGGATCGAATGTCGCAAGCAGAATTCAAATCAGAGCCTGCCTTCGTCCGAAAATCGCTGTTATAGCCAAAACCTATCTTCCAGTATTCAGGCTGCCAGGATCGTAATCGGGTGTGGAAAACATGCTATTCCGACGTAAAATGACGAGGGGAATCGAATGCCGCAAGCAGAATTCAAATCAGTACCTACCTTCGTCCGAAAATCGCTGTTATAGCCAAAACATATCTTGGAGTAATCTGGCTCCCAGGATCGTAATGGTTAGTGGAAAACGCGCTATTCCGACGTAAAATGACGAGAGGAATCGAATGTCGCAAGCAGAATTCAAATCAGAGCCTGCCTTCGCCCGAAAATCGCTGTAATAGCCAAAACCTATCTGACAGTATTCAGGCTGCCAGGATCGTAATCGGGTATGGAAAACATGCTATTCCGACGTAAAATGACGAGGGGAATCGAATGCCGCAAGCAGAATTCAAATCAGTACCTACCTTCGTCCGAAAATCGCTGTTATAGCCAAAACATATCTTGGAGTAATCTGGCTCCCAGGATCGTAATGGGTAGTGCAAAACATGCTATTCCGACGTAAAATGACGAGAGGAATCGAATGTCGCAAGCAGAATTCAAATCAGAGCCTTCCTTCGTCAGAAAACCGCTGTTATAGCCAAATGCTATCTTCCAGTATTCTGGCTTCCAGGACCGTAATCGGGTGTGGAAAACATGCTACTCAAAAAATGACGAGAGGGATCGAATGCCGCAAGCAGAATTCAAATCAGTGCCTACCTTCGTCCGAAAATCGCTGTTATAGCCAAAACCTATCTTGCAGTAATCTGGCTCCCAGGATCGTAATCGGGTGTGGAAACCGTGCTATTCCGACGTAAAAGGACGCGAGGAATCGAATGCCGCAAGCAGAATTCAAATCAGAGCCTTCCTTCGTCAGAAAATCGCTCTTAAAGCCAAAACCTATCTTGGAGTAATCTGGCTCCCAGGATCGTAATGGGTAGTGCAAAACATGCTATTCCGACGTAAAATGACGAGAGGAATCGAATGTCGCAAGCAGAATTCAAATCAGAGCCTTCCTTCGTCAGAAAATCGCTCCTGTATCCAAAACGTATCTCCCAGTATTCAGACTGCCAGGACCGTAATCGGGTGTGGAAAACATGCTATTCCGACGTAAAATGACGAGGGGAATCGAATGCCGCAAGCAGAATTCAAATCAGTGCCTACCTTCGTCCGAAAATCGCTGTTAAAGCCAAAACCTATCTTGGAGTAATCTGGCTCCCAGGATCGTAATCGGGAGTCGAAAACATGCTATTCCGACGTAAAATGACACGAGGGATCGAATGTCGCAAGCAGAATTCAAATCAGAGCCTGCCTTCGTCCGAAAATCGCTGTTATAGCCAAAACCTATCTTCCAGTATTCAGGCTGCCAGGATCGTAATCGGGTGTGGAAAACATGCTATTCCGACGTAAAATGACGAGAGGAATCGAATGCCGCAAGCAGAATTCAAATCAGTACCTACCTTCGTCCGAAAATCGCTGTTATAGCCAAAACATATCTTGGAGTAATCTGGCTCCCAGGATCGTAATGGTTAGTGGAAAACGCGCTATTCCGACGTAAAATGACGAGAGGAATCGAATGTCGCAAGCAGAATTCAAATCAGAGCCTGCCTTCGCCCGAAAATCGCTGTAATAGCCAAAACCTATCTGACAGTATTCAGGCTGCCAGGATCGTAATCGGGTATGGAAAACATGCTATTCCGACGTAAAATGACGAGGGGAATCGAATGCCGCAAGCAGAATTCAAATCAGTACCTACCTTCGTCCGAAAATCGCTGTTATAGCCAAAACATATCTTGGAGTAATCTGGCTCCCAGGATCGTAATGGTTAGTGGAAAACGCGCTATTCCGACGTAAAATGACGAGAGGAATCGAATGTCGCAAGCAGAATTCAAATCAGAGCCTGCCTTCGCCCGAAAATCGCTGTAATAGCCAAAACCTATCTGACAGTATTCAGGCTGCCAGGATCGTAATCGGGTATGGAAAACATGCTATTCCGACGTAAAATGACGAGAGGGATCGAATGCCGCAAACAGAATTCAATTCAGAGCCTTCCTTCGTCAGAAAATCGCTGTTAAAGCCAAAACCTATCTTGGAGTAATCTGGTTCCCAGGATCGTAATGGGTAGTGGAAAACATGCTGTTCCGACGTAAGATGACGAGAGGGATTGAATGTCGCAAGCAGAATTGAAAACAGAGCCTTCCTTCGTCAGAAAACCGCTGTTATAGCCAAAAGCTATGTTGCAGTAATCTGGCTCCCAGGATCGTAGTCGGGAGTCGAAGACATGCTATTCCGACGTAAAATGATACGAGGGATCGAATGTCGCAAGCAGAATTCAAATCAGTACCTACCTTCGTCCGAAAATCGCTGTTATAGCCAAAACATATCTTGCAGTAATCTGGCTCCCAGGATCGTAATGGGTAGTGGAAAACATGCTATTCCGACGTGAAATGACGAGGGGAATCGAATGCCGCAAGCAGAATTCAAATCAGTACCTACCTTCGTCCGAAAATCGCTGTTATAGCCAAAACATATCTTGGAGTAATCTGGCTCCCAGGATCGTAATGGTTAGTGGAAAACGCGCTATTCCGACGTAAAATGACGAGAGGAATCGAATGTCGCAAGCAGAATTCAAATCAGAGCCTGCCTTCGCCCGAAAATCGCTGTAATAGCCAAAACCTATCTGACAGTATTCAGGCTGCCAGGATCGTAATCGGGTATGGAAAACATGCTATTCCGACGTAAAATGACGAGAGGGATCGAATGCCGCAAACAGAATTCAATTCAGAGCCTTCCTTCGTCAGAAAATCGCTGTTAAAGCCAAAACCTATCTTGGAGTAATCTGGTTCCCAGGATCGTAATGGGTAGTGGAAAACATGCTGTTCCGACGTAAGATGACGAGAGGGATTGAATGTCGCAAGCAGAATTGAAAACAGAGCCTTCCTTCGTCAGAAAACCGCTGTTATAGCCAAAAGCTATCTTGCAGTAATCTGGCTCCCAGGATCGTAGTCGGGAGTCGAAGACATGCTATTCCGACGTAAAATGATACGAGGGATCGAATGTCGCAAGCAGAATTCAAATCAGTACCTACCTTCGTCCGAAAATCGCTGTTATAGCCAAAACATATCTTGCAGTAATCTGGCTCCCAGGATCGTAATGGGTAGTGGAAAACGCGCTATTCCGACGTAAAATGACGAGAGGGATTGAATGTCGCAAGCAGAATTCAAATCAGAGCCTGCCTTCGCCCGAAAATCGCTGTAATAGCCAAAACCTATCTGACAGTATTCAGGCTGCCAGGATCGTAATCGGGTATGGAAAACATGCTATTCCGACGTAAAATGACGAGAGGGATCGAATGCCGCAAACAGAATTCAAATCAGAGCCTTCCTTCGTCAGAAAATCGCTCCTGTATCCAAAACGTATCTCCCAGTATTCAGGCTGCCAGGACCGTAATCGGGTTTGGAAAACATGCTATTCCGACGTAAAATGACGAGGGGAATCGAATGCCGCAAGCAGAATTCAAATCAGTGCCTACCTTCGTCCGAAAATCGCTGTTAGAGCCAAAACCTATCTCCCAGTATTCAGGCTGCCAGGACCGTAGTCGGGTGTGGAAAACATGCTACTCCGACGTAAAATGACGAGAGGAATCGAATGCCGCAAGCAGAATTGAAAACAGAGCCTTCCTTCGTCAGACAACCGCTGTTGTAGCCAAAACCTATCTCCCAGTATTCAGGCTGCCAGGATCGTAATCGGGTGTGGAAACCGTGCTATTCCGACGTAAAATGACGAGAGGAATCGAATGCCGCAAGCAGAATTCAAATCTGTACCTACCTTCGTCCGAAAATCGCTGTTATAGCCAAAACATATCTTGGAGTAATCTGGCTCCCAGGATCGTAATGGTTAGTGGAAAACGCGCTATTCCGACGTAAAATGACGAGAGGAATCGAATGTCGCAAGCAGAATTCAAATCAGAGCCACCCTTCGTCCGAAAATCGCTGTTATAGCCAAAACATATCTTGCAGTAATCTGGCTCCCAGGATCGTAATGGGTAGTGGAAAACATGCTATTCCGACGTAAGATGACGAGAGGGATTGAATGTCGCAAGCAGAATTGAAAACAGAGCCTTCCTTCGTCAGAAAACCGCTGTTATAGCCAAAAGCTATCTTGCAGTAATCTGGCTCCCAGGATCGTAGTCGGGAGTCGAAGACATGCTATTCCGACGTAAAATGATACGAGGGATCGAATGTCGCAAGCAGAATTCAAATCAGAGCCTTCCTTCGTCAGAAAATCGCTCCTGTATCCAAAACGTATCTCCCAGTATTCAGGCTGCCAGGACCGTAATCGGGTTTGGAAAACATGCTATTCCGACGTAAAATGACGAGGGGAATCGAATGCCGCAAGCAGAATTCAAATCAGTGCCTACCTTCGTCCGAAAATCGCTGTTATAGCCAAATGCTATCTTCCAGTATTCTGGCTTCCAGGACCGTAATCGGGTGTGGAAAACATGCTACTCCGACGTAAAATGACGAGAGGGATCGAATGCCGCAAGCAGAATTCAAATCAGTGCCTTCCTTCGTCAGAAAACCGCTGTTATAGCCAAATGCTATCTTCCAGTATTCTGGCTTCCAGGACCGTAATCGGGTGTGGAAAACATGCTACTCCGACGTAAAATGACGAGAGGGATTGAATGTCGCAAGCAGAATTCAAATCAGAGCCTTCCTTCTTCAGAAAATTGCTATTAAAGCCAAAACCTATCTTGGAGTAATCTGGCTCCCAGGATCGTAATCGGGTGTGGAAAACATGCTATTCCGACGTAAAATGGCGAGAGGGGTCGAATGCCGCAAGCAGAATTCAAATCAGAGCCTTCTTTCGTCACAAATTCGCTGTTATAGCCAAAACCTATCTCCCAGTATTCAGGCTGCCAGGGTCGTAATCGGGTGTGGAAACCGTGCTATTCCGACGTAAAATGACGAGAGGGATTGAATGTCGCAAGCATAATTCAAATCAGAGCCTCCCTTCGTCATAAAGTCGCTGTTAGAGCCAAAACATATCTCCCAGTATTCAGGCTGCCAGGATCGTAATCGGGTTGTGGAAACCGTGCTATTCCGACATAAAATGACGAGAGGAATCGAATGTCGCAAGCAGAATTCAAATCCGAGCCTTCCTTCGTCAGAAAATCGCTGTTATAGCCAAAACCTATCTCCCAGTATTCTGGCTTCGAAGACCGTAATCGGGTGTGGAAAACATGCTATTCCGATGTAAAATGGCGAGAGGGATCGAATGCCGCAAGCAGAATTCAAATCAGAGCCTCCCTTCGTCATAAAGTCGCTGTTAGAGCCAAAACCTATCTCCCAGTATTCAGGCTGCCAGGATCGTAATCGGGTGTGGAAACCGTGCTACTCCGACGTAAAATGACGCGAGGCATCGAATGCCGCAAGCAGAATACAAATCAGAGCCTTCCTTCGTCAGAAAATCGCTCTTAAAGCCAAAGCCTATCTTGGAGCAATCTGGCTCCCAGGATCGTAATGGGTAGTGGAAAACATGCTATTGCGACGTAAAATGACGAGAGGGATCGAATGTCGCAAGCAGAATTCAAATCAGAGTCTTCCTTCGTCAGAAAACCGCTGTTATAGCCAAATGCTATCTTCCAGTATTCTGGCTTCCAGGACCGTAATCGGGTGTGGAAAACATGCTACTCCGACGTAAAATGACGAGAGGGATCGAATGCCGCAAGCAGAATTCAAATCAGTGCCTTCCTTCGTCAGAAAACCGCTGTTATAGCCAAATGCTATCTTCCAGTATTCTGGCTTCCAGGACCGTAGTCGGGTGTGGAAAACATACTACTCCGACGTAAAATGACGAGAGGGATCGAATGCCGCAAGCAGAATTCAAATCAGAGCCTTCCTTCGTCAGAAAATCGCTCTTAAAGCCAAAACCTATCTTGGAGTAATCTGGCTCCCAGGATCGTAATGGGTAGTAGAAAACGCGATATTCCGACGTAAAATGACGAGAGGGATTGAATGTCGCAAGCAGAATTCAAATCAGAGCCTCCCTTCGTCCGAAAATCGCTGTTATAGCCAAAACCTATCTTGCAGTAATCTGGCTCCCAGGATCGTAATGGGTAGTGGAAAACATGCTATTCCGACGTAAAATGACGAGAGGGATCGAATGCCGCAAGCAGAATTCAAATCAGAGCCTTCCTTCGTCAGAAAATCGCTCTTAAAGCTAAAACCTATCTTGGAGTAATCTGGCTCCCAGGATCGTAATGGGTAGTAGAAAGCGCGATATTCCGACGTAAAATGACGAGAGGGATTGAATGTCGCAAGCAGAATTCAAATCAGAGCCTCCCTTCGTCATAAAGTCGCTGTTAGAGCCAAAACATATCTCCCAGTATTCAGGCTGCCAGGATCGTAATCGGGTGTGGAAACCGTGCTATTCCGACATAAAATGACGAGAGGAATTGAATGTCGCAAGCAGAATTCAAATCAGAGCCTTCCTTCGTCAGAAAATCGCTCTTAAAGCCAAAACCTATCTTGGAGTAATCTGGCTCCCAGGATCGTAATGGGTAGTAGAAAACGCGATATTCCGACGTAAAATGACGAGAGGGATTGAATGTCGCAAGCAGAATTCAAATCAGAGCCTCCCTTCGTCATAAAGTCGCTGTTAGAGCCAAAACATATCTCCCAGTATTCAGGCTGCCAGGATCGTAATCGGGTGTGGAAACCGTGCTATTCCGACATAAAATGACGAGAGGAATCGAATGTCGCAAGCAGAATTCAAATCCGAGCCTTCCTTCATCAGAAAATCGCTCTTAAAGCCAAAACCTATCTTGGAGTAATCTGGCTCCCAGGATCGTAATGGGTAGTAGAAAACGCGATATTCCGACGTAAAATGACGAGAGGGATTGAATGTCGCAAGCAGAATTCAAATCAGAGCCTTCCTTCGTCATAAAGTCGCTGTTAGAGCCAAAATCTATCTCCCAGTATTCAGGCTGCCAGGATCGTAATCGGGTGTGGAAACCGTGCTATTCCGACGTAAAATGACGAGAGGAATCGAATGTCGCAAGCAGAATTCAAATCAGAGCCTTCCTTCGTCAGAAAACCGCTGTTATAGCCAAATGCTATCTTCCAGTATTCTGGCTTCCAGGACCGTAATCGGGTGTGGAAAACATGCTACTCCGACGTAAAATGACGAGAGGGATCGAATGCCGCAAGCAGAATTCAAATCAGAGCCTTCCTTCGTCAGAAAACCGCTGTTATAGCCAAATGCTATCTTCCAGTATTCTGGCTTCCAGGACTGTAATCGGGTGTGGAAAACATGCTATTCCGACGTAAAATGACGAGAGGGATCGAATGCCGCAAACAGAATTCAAATCAGAGCCTTCCTTCGTCAGAAAATCGCTCCTGTATCCAAAACGTATCTCCCAGTATTCAGGCTGCCAGGACCGTAATCGGGTTTGGAAAACATGCTATTCCGACGTAAAATGACGAGGGGAATCGAATGCCGCAAGCAGAATTCAAATCAGTGCCTACCTTCGTCCGAAAATCGCTGTTAGAGCCAAAACCTATCTCCCAGTATTCAGGCTGCCAGGACCGTAGTCGGGTGTGGAAAACATGCTATTCCGACGTAAAATGACGAGAGGGATCGAATGCCGCAAACAGAATTCAAATCAGAGCCTTCCTTCGTCAGAAAATCGCTCCTGTATCCAAAACGTATCTCCCAGTATTCAGGCTGCCAGGACCGTAATCGGGTTTGGAAAACATGCTATTCCGACGTAAAATGACGAGGGGAATCGAATGCCGCAAGCAGAATTCAAATCAGTGCCTACCTTCGTCCGAAAATCGCTGTTAGAGCCAAAACCTATCTCCCAGTATTCAGGCTGCCAGGACCGTAGTCGGGTGTGGAAAACATGCTACTCCGACGTAAAATGACGAGAGGAATCGAATGCCGCAAGCAGAATTGAAAACAGAGCCTTCCTTCGTCAGACAACCGCTGTTGTAGCCAAAACCTATCTCCCAGTATTCAGGCTGCCAGGATCGTAATCGGGTGTGGAAACCGTGCTATTCCGACGTAAAATGACGAGAGGAATCGAATGCCGCAAGCAGAATTCAAATCTGTACCTACCTTCGTCCGAAAATCGCTGTTATAGCCAAAACATATCTTGGAGTAATCTGGCTCCCAGGATCGTAATGGTTAGTGGAAAACGCGCTATTCCGACGTAAAATGACGAGAGGAATCGAATGTCGCAAGCAGAATTCAAATCAGAGCCACCCTTCGTCCGAAAATCGCTGTTATAGCCAAAACATATCTTGCAGTAATCTGGCTCCCAGGATCGTAATGGGTAGTGGAAAACATGCTATTCCGACGTAAGATGACGAGAGGGATTGAATGTCGCAAGCAGAATTGAAAACAGAGCCTTCCTTCGTCAGAAAACCGCTGTTATAGCCAAAAGCTATCTTGCAGTAATCTGGCTCCCAGGATCGTAGTCGGGAGTCGAAGACATGCTATTCCGACGTAAAATGATACGAGGGATCGAATGTCGCAAGCAGAATTCAAATCAGAGCCTTCCTTCGTCAGAAAATCGCTCCTGTATCCAAAACGTATCTCCCAGTATTCAGGCTGCCAGGACCGTAATCGGGTGTGGAAAACATGCTATTCCGACGTAAAATGACGAGAGGAATCGAATGCCGCAAACAGAATTCAAATCAGTGCCTTCCTTCGTCAGAAAATCGCTGTTAAAGCCAAAACCTATCTTGGAGTAATCTGGCTCCCAGGATCGTAATGGGTAGTGGAAAACATGCTATTCCGACGTAAGATGACGAGAGGAATCGAATGCCGCAAACAGAATTCAAATCAGAGCCTTCCTTCGTCAGAAAATCGCTCCTGTATCCAAAACGTATCTCCCAGTATTCAGGCTGCCAGGACCGTAATCGGGTTTGGAAAACATGCTATTCCGACGTAAAATGACGAGGGGAATCGAATGCCGCAAGCAGAATTCAAATCAGTGCCTACCTTCGTCCGAAAATCGCTGTTATAGCCAAATGCTATCTTCCAGTATTCTGGCTTCCAGGACCGTAATCGGGTGTGGAAAACATGCTACTCCGACGTAAAATGACGAGAGGGATCGAATGCCGCAAGCAGAATTCAAATCAGAGCCTTCCTTCTTCAGAAAATTGCTATTAAAGCCAAAACCTATCTTGGAGTAATCTGGCTCCCAGGATCGTAATCGGGTGTGGAAAACATGCTATTCCGACGTAAAATGGCGAGAGGGGTCGAATGCCGCAAGCAGAATTCAAATCAGAGCCTTCTTTCGTCACAAATTCGCTGTTATAGCCAAAACCTATCTCCCAGTATTCAGGCTGCCAGGGTCGTAATCGGGTGTGGAAACCGTGCTATTCCGACGTAAAATGACGAGAGGGATTGAATGTCGCAAGCATAATTCAAATCAGAGCCTCCCTTCGTCATAAAGTCGCTGTTAGAGCCAAAACATATCTCCCAGTATTCAGGCTGCCAGGATCGTAATCGGGTTGTGGAAACCGTGCTATTCCGACATAAAATGACGAGAGGAATCGAATGTCGCAAGCAGAATTCAAATCCGAGCCTTCCTTCGTCAGAAAATCGCTGTTATAGCCAAAACCTATCTCCCAGTATTCTGGCTTCGAAGACCGTAATCGGGTGTGGAAAACATGCTATTCCGATGTAAAATGGCGAGAGGGATCGAATGCCGCAAGCAGAATTCAAATCAGAGCCTCCCTTCGTCATAAAGTCGCTGTTAGAGCCAAAACCTATCTCCCAGTATTCAGGCTGCCAGGATCGTAATCGGGTGTGGAAACCGTGCTACTCCGACGTAAAATGACGCGAGGCATCGAATGCCGCAAGCAGAATACAAATCAGAGCCTTCCTTCGTCAGAAAATCGCTCTTAAAGCCAAAGCCTATCTTGGAGCAATCTGGCTCCCAGGATCGTAATGGGTAGTGGAAAACATGCTATTGCGACGTAAAATGACGAGAGGGATCGAATGTCGCAAGCAGAATTCAAATCAGAGCCTTCCTTCGTCAGAAAACCGCTGTTATAGCCAAATGCTATCTTCCAGTATTCTGGCTTCCAGGACCGTAATCGGGTGTGGAAAACATGCTACTCCGACGTAAAATGACGAGAGGGATCGAATGCCGCAAGCAGAATTCAAATCAGTGCCTTCCTTCGTCAGAAAACCGCTGTTATAGCCAAATGCTATCTTCCAGTATTCTGGCTTCCAGGACCGTAGTCGGGTGTGGAAAACATACTACTCCGACGTAAAATGACGAGAGGGATCGAATGCCGCAAGCAGAATTCAAATCAGAGCCTTCCTTCGTCAGAAAATCGCTCTTAAAGCCAAAACCTATCTTGGAGTAATCTGGCTCCCAGGATCGTAATGGGTAGTAGAAAACGCGATATTCCGACGTAAAATGACGAGAGGGATTGAATGTCGCAAGCAGAATTCAAATCAGAGCCTCCCTTCGTCCGAAAATCGCTGTTATAGCCAAAACCTATCTTGCAGTAATCTGGCTCCCAGGATCGTAATGGGTAGTGGAAAACATGCTATTCCGACGTAAAATGACGAGAGGGATCGAATGCCGCAAGCAGAATTCAAATCAGAGCCTTCCTTCGTCAGAAAATCGCTCTTAAAGCCAAAACCTATCTTGGAGTAATCTGGCTCCCAGGATCGTAATGGGTAGTAGAAAACGCGATATTCCGACGTAAAATGACGAGAGGGATTGAATGTCGCAAGCAGAATTCAAATCAGAGCCTCCCTTCGTCATAAAGTCGCTGTTAGAGCCAAAACATATCTCCCAGTATTCAGGCTGCCAGGATCGTAATCGGGTGTGGAAACCGTGCTATTCCGACATAAAATGACGAGAGGAATTGAATGTCGCAAGCAGAATTCAAATCAGAGCCTTCCTTCGTCAGAAAATCGCTCTTAAAGCCAAAACCTATCTTGGAGTAATCTGGCTCCCAGGATCGTAATGGGTAGTAGAAAACGCGATATTCCGACGTAAAATGACGAGAGGGATTGAATGTCGCAAGCAGAATTCAAATCAGAGCCTCCCTTCGTCATAAAGTCGCTGTTAGAGCCAAAACATATCTCCCAGTATTCAGGCTGCCAGGATCGTAATCGGGTGTGGAAACCGTGCTATTCCGACATAAAATGACGAGAGGAATCGAATGTCGCAAGCAGAATTCAAATCCGAGCCTTCCTTCGTCAGAAAATCGCTCTTAAAGCCAAAACCTATCTTGGAGTAATCTGGCTCCCAGGATCGTAATGGGTAGTAGAAAACGCGATATTCCGACGTAAAATGACGAGAGGGATTGAATGTCGCAAGCAGAATTCAAATCAGAGCCTTCCTTCGTCATAAAGTCGCTGTTAGAGCCAAAATCTATCTCCCAGTATTCAGGCTGCCAGGATCGTAATCGGGTGTGGAAACCGTGCTATTCCGACGTAAAATGACGAGAGGAATCGAATGTCGCAAGCAGAATTCAAATCAGAGCCTTCCTTCGTCAGAAAACCGCTGTTATAGCCAAATGCTATCTTCCAGTATTCTGGCTTCCAGGATCGTAATCGGGTGTGGAAAACATGCTATTCCGACGTAAAATGACGAGAGGGATCGAATGCCGCAAGCAGAATTCAAATCAGAGCCTGCCTTCGTCCGAAAATCGCTGTTATAGCCAAAACCTATCTTCCAGTATTCAGGCTGCCAGGATCGTAATCGGGTGTGGAAACCGTGCTATTCCGACGTAAAATGACGAGAGGAATCGAATGTCGCAAGCAGAATTCAAATCAGAGCCTTCCTTCGTCAGAAAACCGCTGTTATAGCCAAATGCTATCTTCCAGTATTCTGGCTTCCAGGACCATAATCGGGTGTGGAAAACATGCTATTCCGACGTAAAATGACGAGAGGGATCGAATGCCGCAAGCAGAATTCAAATCAGAGCCTGCCTTCGTCCGAAAATCGCTGTTATAGCCAAAACCTATCTTCCAGTATTCAGGCTGCCAGGATCGTAATCGGGAGTGGAAAACATGCTATTCGGACGTAAAATGACGAGGGGAATCGAATGCCGCAAGCAGAATTCAAATCAGTACCTACCTTCGTCCGAAAATCGCTGTTATAGCCAAAACATATCTTGGAGTAATCTGGCTCCCAGGATCGTAATGGTTAGTGGAAAACGCGCTATTCCGACGTAAAATGACGAGAGGAATCGAATGTCGCAAGCAGAATTCAAATCAGAGCCTGCCTTCGCCCGAAAATCGCTGTAATAGCCAAAACCTATCTGACAGTATTCAGGCTGCCAGGATCGTAATCGGGTATGGAAAACATGCTATTCCGACGTAAAATGACAAGGGGAATCGAATGCCGCAAGCAGAATTCAAATCAGTACCTACCTTCGTCCGAAAATCGCTGTTATAGCCAAAACATATCTTGGAGTAATCTGGCTCCCAGGATCGTAATGGGTAGTGCAAAACATGCTATTCCGACGTAAAATGACGAGAGGAATCGAATGTCGCAAGCAGAATTCAAATCAGAGCCTTCCTTCGTCAGAAAACCGCTGTTATAGCCAAATGCTATCTTCCAGTATTATGGCTTCCAGGACCGTAATCGGGTGTGGAAAACATGCTACTCAAAAAATGACGAGAGGGATTGAATGTCGCAAGCAGAATTCAAATCAGAGCCTCCCTTCGTCATAAAGTCGCTGTTAGAGCCAAATGCTATCTTCCAGTATTCTGGCTTCCAGGACCGTAATCGGGTGTGGAAAACATGCTACTCCGACGTAAAATGACGAGAGGGATCGAATGCCGCAAGCAGAATTCAAATCAGAGCCTTCCTTCGTCAGAAAACCGCTGTTAAAGCCAAAACCTATCTTGGAGTAATCTGGTTCCCAGGATCGTAATGGGTAGTGGAAAACATGCTGTTCCGACGTTAGATGACGAGAGGGATTGAATGTCGCAAGCAGAATTGAAAACAGAGCCTTCCTTCGTCAGAAAACCGCTGTTATAGCCAAAAGCTATCTTGCAGTAATCTGGCTCCCAGGATCGTAGTCGGGAGTCGAAGACATGCTATTCCGACGTAAAATGATACGAGGGATCGAATGTCGCAAGCAGAATTCAAATCAGTACCTACCTTCGTCCGAAAATCGCTGTTATAGCCAAAACATATCTTGCAGTAATCTGGCTCCCAGGATCGTAATGGGTAGTGGAAAACGCGCTATTCCGACGTAAAATGACGAGAGGGATTGAATGTCGCAAGCAGAATTCAAATCAGAGCCACCCTTCGTCATAAAGTCGCTGTTAGAGCCAAAACCTATCTCCCAGTATTCAGGCTGCCAGGATCGTAATCGGGTATGGAGAACATGATATTCCGACGTAAAATGACGAGAGGAATCGAATGTCGCAAGCTGAATTCAAATCAGAGCTTTCCTTCGTCTGAAAATCACTGTTAGACCCAAAACCTATCTTCCAGTATTCAGGCTGCCAGGATCGTAATCGGGTATGGAAAACATGCTATTCGGACGTAAAATGACGAGGGGAATCGAATGCCGCAAGCAGAATTCAAATCAGTACCTACCTTCGTCCGAAAATCGCTGTTATAGCCAAAACATATCTTGCAGTAATCTGGCTCCCAGGATCGTAATGGGTAGTAGAAAACGCGATATTCCGACGTAAAATGGCGAGAGGGATTGAATGTCGCAAGCAGAATTCAAATCAGAGCCACCCTTCGTCATAAAGTCGCTGTTAGAGCCAAAACCTATCTCCCAGTATTCAGGCTGCCAGGATCGTAATCGGGTATGGAGAACATGATATTCCGACGTAAAATGACGAGAGGAATCGAATGTCGCAAGCTGAATTCAAATCAGAGCTTTCCTTCGTCTGAAAATCACTGTTAGACCCAAAACCTATCTTCCAGTATTCAGGCTGCCAGGATCGTAATCGGGTATGGAAAACATGCTATTCGGACGTAAAATGACGAGGGGAATCGAATGCCGCAAGCAGAATTCAAATCAGTGCCTACCTTCGTCCGAAAATCGCTGTTATAGCCAAAACATATCTTGCAGTAATCTGGCTCCCAGGATCGTAATGGGTAGTAGAAAACGCGATATTCCGACGTAAAATGACGAGAGGGATTGAATGTCGCAAGCAGAATTCAAATCAGAGCCTTCCTTCGTCATAAAGTCGCTGTTAGAGCTAAAATCTATCTCCCAGTATTCAGGCTGCCAGGATCGTAATCGGGTGTGGAAACCGTGCTATTCCGACGTAAAATGACGAGAGGGACTGAATGTCGCAAGCAGAATTCAAATCAGAGCCTTCCTTCATCAGAAAACCGCTGTTATAGCCAAATGCTATCTTCCAGTATTCTGGCTTCCAGGACCGTAATCGGGTGTGGAAAACATGCTACTCCGACGTAAAATGACGAGAGGGATCGAATGCCGCAAGCAGAATTCAAATCAGTGCCTTCCTTCGTCAGAAAACCGCTGTTATAGCCAAATGCTATCTTCCAGTATTCTGGCTTCCAGGGCCGTAATCGGGTGTGGAAACCGTGCTACTCCGACGTAAAATGACGAGAGGGATTGAATGTCGCAAGCATAATTCAAATCAGAGCCTCCCTTAGTCATAAAGTCGCTGTTAGAGCCAAAACCTATCTGACAGTATTCAGGCTGCCAGGATCGTAATCGGGTGTGTAAAACGTGCTGTTCCGACGTAAAATGACGCGAGGGATCGAATGTCGCAGGCAGAATTCAAATCAGAGCCTTCATTCGTCAGAAACTCGCTGTTATTTCCAAAACCTATCTCCCAGTATTCAGGCTGCCAGGATCGTAATCGGGTGTGGAAACCGTGCTATTCCGACGTAAAATGACGAGAGGAATCGAATGTCGCAAGCAGAATTCAAATCAGAGCCTTCCTTAGTCAGAAAACCGCTGTTATAGCCAAATGCTACCTTCCAGTATTCTGGCTTCCAGGACCGTAATCGGGTGTGGAAAACATGCTACTCCGACGTAAAATGACGAGAGGGATCGAATGCCGCAAGCAGAATTCAAATCAGAGCCTGCCTTCGTCCGAAAATCGCTGTTATAGCCAAAACCTATCTTCCAGTATTCAGGCTGCCAGGATCGTAATCGGGAGTGGAAAACCTGCTATTCCGACGTAAAATGACGAGGGGAATTGAATGCCGCAAGCAGAATTCAAATCAGTACCTACCTTCGTCCGAAAATCGCTGTTATAGCCAAAACATATCTTGGAGTAATCTGGCTCCCAGGATCGTAATGGTTAGTGGAAAACGCGCTATTCCGACGTAAAATGACGAGAGGAATCGAATGTCGCAAGCAGAATTCAAATCAGAGCCTGCCTTCGCCCGAAAATCGCTGTAATAGCCAAAACCTATCTGACAGTATTCAGGCTGCCAGGATCGTAATCGGGTGTGGAAAACATGCTACTCCGACGTAAAATGACGAGAGGAATCGAATGCCGCAAGCAGAATTCAAATCAGAGCCTTCCTTCGTCAGAAAATCGCTGTTAAAGCCAAAACCTATCTTGGAGTAATCTGGTTCCCAGGATCGTAATGGGTAGTGGAAAACATGCTATTCCGACGCAAGATGACGAGAGGGATTGAACGTCGCAAGCAGAATTGAAAACAGAGCCTTCCTTCGTCAGAAAACCGCTGTTATAGCCAAAAGCTATCTTGCAGTAATCTGGCTCCCAGGATCGTAGTCGGGAGTCGAAGACATGCTATTCCGACGTAAAATGATACGAGGGATCGAATGTCGCAAGCAGAATTCAAATCAGTACCTACCTTCGTCCGAAAATCGCTGTTATAGCCAAAACATATCTTGCAGTAATCTGGCTCCCAGGATCGTAATGGGTAGTGGAAAACGCGCTATTCCGACGTAAAATGACAAGAGGGATCGAATGCCGCAAGCAGAATTCAAATCAGTGCCTACCTTCGTCCGAAAATCGCTGTTATAGCCAAAACATATCTTGCAGTAATCTGGCTCCCAGGATCGTAATGGGTAGTGGAAAACGCGCTATTCCGACGTAAAATGACGAGAGGAATCGAATGTCGCAAGCAGAATTCAAATCAGAGCCTGCCTTCGCCCGAAAATCGCTGTAATAGCCAAAACCTATCTGACAGTATTCAGGCTGCCAGGATCGTAATCGGGAGTCGAAAACATGCTATTCCGACGTAAAATGACGAGAGGGATCGAATGCCGCAAACAGAATTCAAGTCAGAGCCTTCCTTCGTCAGAAAATCGCTCCTGTATCCAAAACGTATCTCCCAGTATTCAGGCTGCCAGGATCGTAATCGGGTGTGGAAACCGTGCTATTCCGACGTAAAATGACGAGAGGAATCGAATGCCGCAAGCAGAATTCAAATCAGAGCCTTCCTTCGTCATAAAGTCGCTGTTAGAGCCAAAACCTATCTCCCAGTATTCAGGCTGCCAGGATCGTAATCGGGTATGGAGAACATGATATTCCGACGTAAAATGACGAGAGGAATCGAATGTCGCAAGCTGAATTCAAATCAGAGCTTTCCTTCGTCTGAAAATCACTGTTAGACCCAAAACCTATCTCCCAGTATCCTGGCTTCCAGGACCGTAATCGGGTGTGGAAACCGTGCTACTCCGACGTAAAATGACGAGAGGGATTGAATGTCGCAAGCATAATTCAAATCAGAGCCTCCCTTAGTCATAAAGTCGCTGTTAGAGCCAAAACCTATCTGACAGTATTCAGGCTGCCAGGATCGTAATCGGGTGTGTAAAACGTGCTGTTCCGACGTAAAATGACGCGAGGGATCGAATGTCGCAGGCAGAATTCAAATCAGAGCCTTCATTCGTCAGAAACTCGCTGTTATTTCCAAAACCTATCTCCCAGTATTCAGGCTGCCAGGATCGTAATCGGGTGTGGAAACCGTGCTATTCCGACGTAAAATGACGAGAGGAATCGAATGTCGCAAGCAGAATTCAAATCAGAGCCTTCCTTCGTCAGAAAACCGCTGTTATAGCCAAATGCTACCTTCCAGTATTCTGGCTTCCAGGACCGTAATCGGGTGTGGAAAACATGCTACTCCGACGTAAAATGACGAGAGGGATCGAATGCCGCAAGCAGAATTCAAATCAGAGCCTGCTTTCGTCCGAAAATCGCTGTTATAGCCAAAACCTATCTTCCAGTATTCAGGCTGCCAGGATCGTAATCGGGTATGGAAAACCTGCTATTCCGACGTAAAATGACGAGGGGAATTGAATGCCGCAAGCAGAATTCAAATCAGAGCCTCCCTTCATCATAAAGTCGCTGTTAGAGCCAAAATATATCTCCCAGTATTCAGGCTGCCAGGATCGTAATCGGGTATGGAGAACATGATATTCCGACGTAAAATGACGAGAGGAATCGAATGTCGCAAGCTGAATTCAAATCAGAGCTTTCCTTCGTCTGAAAATCACTGTTAGACCCAAAACCTATCTCCCAGTATCCTGGCTTCCAGGACCGTAATCGGGTGTGGAAACCGTGCTACTCCGACGTAAAATGACGAGAGGGATTGAATGTCGCAAGCATAATTCAAATCAGAGCCTCCCTTAGTCATAAAGTCGCTGTTAGAGCCAAAACCTATCTGACAGTATTCAGGCTGCCAGGATCGTAATCGGGTGTGTAAAACGTGCTGTTCCGACGTAAAATGACGCGAGGGATCGAATGTCGCAGGCAGAATTCAAATCAGAGCCTTCATTCGTCAGAAAACCGCTGTTATAGCCAAATGCTACCTTCCAGTATTCTGGCTTCCAGGACCGTAATCGGGTGTGGAAAACATGCTACTCCGACGTAAAATGACGAGAGGGATCGAATGCCGCAAGCAGAATTCAAATCAGAGCCTGCTTTCGTCCGAAAATCGCTGTTATAGCCAAAACCTATCTTCCAGTATTCAGGCTGCCAGGATCGTAATCGGGTATGGAAAACCTGCTATTCCGACGTAAAATGACGAGGGGAATTGAATGCCGCAAGCAGAATTCAAATCAGAGCCTCCCTTCATCATAAAGTCGCTGTTAGAGCCAAAATATATCTCCCAGTATTCAGGCTGCCAGGATCGTAATCGGGTGTGGAAACCGTGCTACTCCGACGTAAAATGACGCGAGGGATCGAATACCGCAAGCAGAATTCAAATCAGAGCCTTCCTTCGTCAGAAAATCGCTCTTAAAGCCAAAACCTATCTTGGAGTAATCTGGCTCCCAGGATCGTAATGGGTAGTGCAAAACATGCTATTCCGACGTAAAATGACGAGAGGAATCGAATGTCGCAAGCAGAATTCAAATCAGAGCCTTCCTTCGTCAGAAAACCGCTGTTATAGCCAAATGCTATCTTCCAGTATTCTGGCTTCCAGGACCGTAATCGGGTGTGGAAAACATGCTACTCAAAAAATGACGAGAGGGATTGAATGTCGCAAGCAGAATTCAAATCAGAGCCTTCCTTCGTCATAAAGTCGCTGTTAGAGCCAAAACATATCTCCCAGTATTCAGGCTGCCAGGATCGTAATCGGGTGTGGAAACCGTGCTATTCCGACGTAAAATGACGAGAGGAATCGAATGCCGTAAGCAGAATTCAAATCAGAGCCTTCCTTCGTCAGAAAACCGCTGTTATAGCCAAAACCTATCTCCCAGTATTCTGGCTTCGAAGACCGTAATCGGGTGTGGAAAACATGCTATTCCGATGTAAAATGGCGAGAGGGATCGAATGCCGCAAGCAGAATTCAAATCAGAGCCTCCCTTCGTCATAAAGTCGCTGTTAGAGCCAAAACCTATCTCCCAGTATTCAGGCTGCCAGGATCGTAATCGGGTGTGGAAACCGTGCTACTCCGACGTAAAATGACGCGAGGGATCGAATGCCGCAAGCAGAATTCAAATCAGAGCCTTCCTTCGTCAGAAAACCGCTGTTATAGCCAAATGCTATCTTCCAGTATTCTGGCTTCCAGGACCGTAATCGGGTGTGGAAAACATGCTACTCCGACGTAAAATGACGAGAGGAATCGAATGTCGCAAGCAGAATTCAAATCAGAGCCTTCCTTCGTCAGAAAATCGCTGTTATAGCCAAATGCTATCTTCCAGTATTCTGGCTTCCAGGACCGTAATCGGGTGTGGAAAACATGCTATTCCGACGCAAAATGACGAGAGGGATCGAATGCCGCAAGCAGAATTCAAATCAGAGCCTTCCTTCGTCAGAAAACCGCTGTTATAGCCAAATGCTATCTTCCAGTATTCTGGCTTCCAGGACCGTAATCGGGTGTGGAAAACATGCTACTCCGACGTAAAATGACGAGAGGGATCGAATGCCGCAAGCAGAATTCAAATCAGTGCCTTCCTTCGTCAGAAAACCGCTGTTATAGCCAAATGCTATCTTCCAGTATTCAGGCTGCCAGGATCGTAATCGGGTATGGAAAACCTGCTATTCCGACGTAAAATGACGAGGGGAATTGAATGCCGCAAGCAGAATTCAAATCAGTACCTACCTTCGTCCGAAAATCGCTGTTATAGCCAAAACATATCTTGGAGTAATCTAGCTCCCAGGATCGTAATGGGTAGTAGAAAACGCGATATTCCGACGTAAAATGACGAGAGGAATCGAATGTCGCAAGCAGAATTCAAATCAGAGCCTGCCTTCGCCCGAAAATCGCTGTTATAGCCAAAACCTATCTGACAGTATTCAGGCTGCCAGGATCGTAATCGGGTGTGGAAAACATGCTACTCCGACGTAAAATGACGAGAGGAATCGAATGCCGCAAGCAGAATTCAAATCAGAGCCTCCCTTCGTCAGAAAATCGCTGTTAAAGCCAAAACCTATCTTGGAGTAATCTGGTTCCCAGGATCGTAATGGGTAGTGGAAAACATGCTATTCCGACGCAAGATGACGAGAGGGATTGAACGTCGCAAGCAGAATTGAAAACAGAGCCTTCCTTCGTCAGAAAACCGCTGTTATAGCCAAAAGCGATCTTGCAGTAATCTGGCTCCCAGGATCGTAGTCGGGAGTCGAAGACATGCTATTCCGACGTAAAATGATGAGAGGGATCGAATGTCGCAAGCAGAATTCAAATCAGTACCTACCTTCGTCCGAAAATCGCTGTTATAGCCAAAACATATCTTGCAGTAATCTGGCTCCCAGGATCGTAATGGGTAGTGGAAAACGCGCTATTCCGACGTAAAATGACAAGAGGGATCGAATGCCGCAAGCAGAATTCAAATCAGTGCCTACCTTCGTCCGAAAATCGCTGTTATAGCCAAAACATATCTTGCAGTAATCTGGCTCCCAGGATCGTAATGGTTAGTGGAAAACGCGCTATTCCGACGTAAAATGACGAGAGGAATCGAATGTCGCAAGCAGAATTCAAATCAGAGCCTGCCTTCGCCCGAAAATCGCTGTTATAGCCAAAACCTATCTGACAGTATTCAGGCTGCCAGGATCGTAATCGGGTATGGAAAACATGCTATTCCGACGTAAAATGACGAGAGGGATCGAATGCCGCAAACAGAATTCAAATCAGAGCCTTCCTTCGTCAGAAAATCGCTCCTGTATCCAAAACGTATCTCCCAGTATTCAGGCTGCCAGGATCGTAATCGGGTGTGGAAACCGTGCTATTCCGACGTAAAATGACGAGAGGAATCGAATGCCGCAAGCAGAATTCAAATCAGAGCCACCCTTCGTCATAAAGTCGCTGTTAGAGCCAAAACCTATCTCCCAGTATTCAGGCTGCCAGGATCGTAATCGGGTATGGAGAACATGATATTCCGACGTAAAATGACGAGAGGAATCGAATGTCGCAAGCTGAATTCAAATCAGAGCTTTCCTTCGTCTGAAAATCACTGTTAGACCCAAAACCTATCTCCCAGTATCCTGGCTTCCAGGACCGTAATCGGGTGTGGAAACCGTGCTACTCCGACGTAAAATGACGAGAGGGATTGAATGTCGCAAGCATAATTCAAATCAGAGCCTCCCTTAGTCATAAAGTCGCTGTTAGAGCCAACACCTATCTGACAGTATTCAGGCTGCCAGGATCGCAATCGGGTGTGTGAAACGTGATATTCCGACGTAAAATGACGCGAGGGATCGAATGTCGCAGGCAGAATTCAAATCAGAGCCTTCATTCGTCAGAAACTCGCTGTTATTTCCAAAACCTATCTCCCAGTATTCAGGCTGCCAGGATCGTAATCGGGTGTGGAAACCGTGCTATTCCGACGTAAAATGACGAGAGGAATCGAATGTCGCAAGCAGAATTCAAATCAGAGCCTTCCTTCGTCAGAAAACCGCTGTTATAGCCAAATGCTACCTTCCAGTATTCTGGCTTCCAGGACCGTAATCGGGTGTGGAAAACATGCTACTCCGACGTAAAATGACGAGAGGGATCGAATGCCGCAAGCAGAATTCAAATCAGAGCCTGCTTTCGTCCGAAAATCGCTGTTATAGCCAAAACCTATCTTCCAGTATTCAGGCTGCCAGGATCGTAATCGGGAGTGGAAAACCTGCTATTCCGACGTAAAATGACGAGGGGAATTGAATGCCGCAAGCAGAATTCAAATCAGAGCCTCCCTTCATCATAAAGTCGCTGTTAGAGCCAAAATATATCTCCCAGTATTCAGGCTGCCAGGATCGTAATCGGGTGTGGAAACCGTGCTACTCCGACGTAAAATGACGCGAGGGATCGAATACCGCAAGCAGAATTCAAATCAGAGCCTTCCTTCGTCAGAAAATCGCTCTTAAAGCCAAAACCTATCTTGGAGTAATCTGGCTCCCAGGATCGTAATGGGTAGTGCAAAACATGCTATTCCGACGTAAAATGACGAGAGGAATCGAATGTCGCAAGCAGAATTCAAATCAGAGCCTTCCTTCGTCAGAAAACCGCTGTTATAGCCAAATGCTATCTTCCAGTATTCTGGCTTCCAGGAACGTAATCGGGTGTGGAAAACATGCTACTCAAAAAATGACGAGAGGGATTGAATGTCGCAAGCAGAATTCAAATCAGAGCCTCCCTTCGTCATAAAGTCGCTGTTAGAGCCAAAACATATCTCCCAGTATTCAGGCTGCCAGGATCGTAATCGGGTGTGGAAACCGTGCTATTCCGACGTAAAATGACGCGAGGAATCGAATGCCGTAAGCAGAATTCAAATCAGAGCCTTCCTTCGTCAGAAAACCGCTGTTATAGCCAAATGCTATCTCCCAGTATTCTGGCTTCGAAGACCGTAATCGGGTGTGGAAAACATGCTATTCCGATGTAAAATGGCGAGAGGGATCGAACGCCGCAAGCAGAATTCATATCAGAGCCTCCCTTCGTCATAAAGTCGCTGTTAGAGCCAAAACCTATCTCCCAGTATTCAGGCTGCCAGGATCGTAATCGGGTGTGGAAACCGTGCTACTCCGACGTAAAATGACGCGAGGGATCGAATGTCGCAAGCAGAATTCAAATCAGAGCCTTCCTTCGTCAGAAAACCGCTGTTATAGCCAAATGCTATCTTCCAGTATTCTGGCTTCCAGGACCGTAATCGGGTGTGGAAAACATGCTACTCAAAAAATGACGAGAGGGATTGAATGTCGCAAGCAGAATTCAAATCAGAGCCTCCCTTCGTCATAAAGTCGCTGTTAGAGCCAAAACATATCTCCCAGTATTCAGGCTGCCAGGATCGTAATCGGGTGTGGAAACCGTGCTATTCCGACGTAAAATGACGCGAGGAATCGAATGCCGTAAGCAGAATTCAAATCAGAGCCTTCCTTCGTCAGAAAACCGCTGTTATAGCCAAATGCTATCTCCCAGTATTCTGGCTTCGAAGACCGTAATCGGGTGTGGAAAACATGCTATTCCGATGTAAAATGGCGAGAGGGATCGAATGCCGCAAGCAGAATTCAAATCAGAGCCTCCCTTCGTCATAAAGTCGCTGTTAGAGCCAAAACCTATCTCCCAGTATTCAGGCTGCCAGGATCGTAATCGGGTGTGGAAACCGTGCTACTCCGACGTAAAATGACGCGAGGGATCGAATGCCGCAAGCAGAATTCAAATCAGAGCCTTCCTTCGTCAGAAAACCGCTGTTATAGCCAAATGCTATCTTCCAGTATTCTGGCTTCCAGGACCGTAATCGGGTGTGGAAAACATGCTACTCCGACGTAAAATGACGAGAGGAATCGAATGTCGCAAGCAGAATTCAAATCAGAGCCTTCCTTCGTCAGAAAACCGCTGTTATAGCCAAATGCTATCCTCCAGTATTCTGGCTCACAGGATCGTAATCGGGTGTGGAAAACATGCTACTCCGACGCAAAATGACGAGAGGGATCGAATGCCGCAAGCAGAATTCAAATCAGAGCCTTCCTTCGTCAGAAAACCGCTGTTATAGCCAAATGCTATCTTCCAGTATTCTGGCTTCCAGGACCGTAATCGGGTGTGGAAAACATGCTACTCCGACGTAAAATGACGAGAGGGATCGAATGCCGCAAGCAGAATTCAAATCAGTGCCTTCCTTCGTCAGAAAACCGCTGTTATAGCCAAATGCTATCTTCCAGTATTCAGGCTGCCAGGATCGTAATCGGGTGTGGAAAACCTGCTATTCCGACGTAAAATGACGAGGGGAATTGAATGCCGCAAGCAGAATTCAAATCAGTACCTACCTTCGTCCGAAAATCGCTGTTATAGCCAAAACATATCTTGGAGTAATCTAGCTCCCAGGATCGTAATGGGTAGTAGAAAACGCGATATTCCGACGTAAAATGACGAGAGGGATTGAATGTCGCAAGCAGAATTCAAATCAGAGCCTGCCTTCGCCCGAAAATCGCTGTAATAGCCAAAACCTATCTGACAGTATTCAGGCTGCCAGGATCGTAATCGGGTGTGGAAAACATGCTACTCCGACGTAAAATGACGAGAGGAATCGAATGCCGCAAGCAGAATTCAAATCAGAGCCTTCCTTCGTCAGAAAATCGCTGTTAAAGCCAAAACCTATCTTGGAGTAATCTGGTTCCCAGGGTCGTAATGGGTAGTGGAAAACATGCTATTCCGACGTAAAATGACGAGAGGGATTGAATGTCGCAAGCAGAATTGAAAACAGAGCCTTCCTTCGTCAGAAAACCGCTGTTATAGCCAAAAGCTATCTTGCAGTAATCTGGCTCCCAGGATCGTAGTCGGGAGTCGAAGACATGCTATTCCGACGTAAAATGATACGAGGGATCGAATGTCGCAAGCAGAATTCAAATCAGTACCTACCTTCGTCCGAAAATCGCTGTTATAGCCAAAACATATCTTGCAGTAATCTGGCTCCCAGGATCGTAATGGGTAGTGGAAAACGCGCTATTCCGACGTAAAATGACAAGAGGGATCGAATGCCGCAAGCAGAATTCAAATCAGTGCCTACCTTCGTCCGAAAATCGCTGTTATAGCCAAAACATATCTTGCAGTAATCTGGCTCCAAGGATCGTAATGGTTAGTGGAAAACGCGCTATTCCGACGTAAAATGACGAGAGGAATCGAATGTCGCAAGCAGAATTCAAATCAGAGCCTGCCTTCGCCCGAAAATCGCTGTTATAGCCAAAACCTATCTGACAGTATTCAGGCTGCCAGGATCGTAATCGGGTGTCGAAAACATGCTATTCCGACGTAAAATGACGAGAGGGATCGAATGCCGCAAACAGAATTCAAGTCAGAGCCTTCCTTCGTCAGAAAATCGCTCCTGTATCCAAAACGTATCTCCCAGTATTCAGGCTGCCAGGATCGTAATCGGGTGTGGAAACCGTGCTATTCCGACGTAAAATGACGAGAGGAATCGAATGCCGCAAGCAGAATTCAAATCAGAGCCACCCTTCGTCATAAAGTCGCTGTTAGAGCCAAAACCTATCTCCCAGTATTCAGGCTGCCAGGATCGTAATCGGGTATGGAGAACATGATATTCCGACGTAAAATGACGAGAGGAATCGAATGTCGCAAGCTGAATTCAAATCAGAGCTTTCCTTCGTCTGAAAATCACTGTTAGACCCAAAACCTATCTCCCAGTATCCTGGCTTCCAGGACCGTAATCGGGTGTGGAAACCGTGCTACTCCGACGTAAAATGACGAGAGGGATTGAATGTCGCAAGCATAATTCAAATCAGAGCCTCCCTTAGTCATAAAGTCGCTGTTAGAGCCAAAACCTATCTGACAGTATTCAGGCTGCCAGGATCGTAATCGGGTGTGTAAAACGTGATATTCCGACGTAAAATGACGCGAGGGATCGAATGTCGCAGGCAGAATTCAAATCAGAGCCTTCATTCGTCAGAAACTCGCTGTTATTTCCAAAACCTATCTCCCAGTATTCAGGCTGCCAGGATCGTAATCGGGTGTGGAAACCGTGCTATTCCGACGTAAAATGACGAGAGGAATCGAATGTCGCAAGCAGAATTCAAATCAGAGCCTTCCTTCGTCAGAAAACCGCTGTTATAGCCAAATGCTATCTTCCAGTATTCTGGCTTCCAGGACCGTAATCGGGTGTGGAAAACATGCTACTCCGACGTAAAATGACGAGAGGGATCGAATGCCGCAAGCAGAATTCAAATCAGAGCCTGCTTTCGTCCGAAAATCGCTGTTATAGCCAAAACCTATCTTCCAGTATTCAGGCTGCCAGGATCGTAATCGGGTATGGAAAACGTGCTATTCCGACGTAAAATGACGAGGGGAATTGAATGCCGCAAGCAGAATTCAAATCAGAGCCTCCCTTCATCATAAAGTCGCTGTTAGAGCCAAAATATATCTCCCAGTATTCAGGCTGCCAGGATCGTAATCGGGTGTGGAAACCGTGCTACTCCGACGTAAAATGACGCGAGGGATCGAATGCCGCAAGCAGAATTCAAATCAGAGCCTTCCTTCGTCAGAAAATCGCTCTTAAAGCCAAAACCTATCTTGGAGTAATCTGGCTCCCAGGATCGTAATGGGTAGTGTAAAACATGCTATTCCGACGTAAAATGACGAGAGGGATTGAATGTCGCAAGCAGAATTCAAATCAGAGCCTTCCTTCGTCAGAAAACCGCTGTTATAGCCAAATGCTATCTTCCAGTATTCTGGCTTCCAGGACCGTAATCGGGTGTGGAAAACATGCTACTCCAAAAATGACGAGAGGGATTGAATGTCGCAAGCAGAATTCAAATCAGAGCCTCCCTTCGTCATAAAGTCGCTGTTAGAGCCAAAACATATCTCCCAGTATTCAGGCTGCCAGGATCGTAATCGGGTGTGGAAACCGTGCTATTCCGACGTAAAATGACGCGAGGAATCGAATGCCGTAAGCAGAATTCAAATCAGAGCCTTCCTTCGTCAGAAAACCGCTGTTATAGCCAAATGCTATCTCCCAGTATTCTGGCTTCGAAGACCGTAATCGGGTGTGGAAAACATGCTATTCCGATGTAAAATGGCGAGAGGGATCGAATGCCGCAAGCAGAATTCAAATCAGAGCCTCCCTTCGTCATAAAGTCGCTGTTAGAGCCAAAACCTATCTCCCAGTATTCAGGCTGCCAGGATCGTAATCGGGTGTGGAAACCGTGCTACTCCGACGTAAAATGACGCGAGGGATCGAATGCCGCAAGCAGAATTCAAATCAGAGCCTTCCTTCGTCAGAAAACCGCTGTTATAGCCAAATGCTATCTTCCAGTATTCTGGCTTCCAGGACCGTAATCGGGTGTGGAAAACATGCTACTCCGACGTAAAATGACGAGAGGAATCGAATGTCGCAAGCAGAATTCAAATCAGAGCCTTCCTTCGTCAGAAAACCGCTGTTATAGCCAAATGCTATCTTCCAGTATTCTGGCTTCCAGGACCGTAATCGGGTGTGGAAAACATGCTACTCCGACGCAAAATGACGAGAGGGATCGAATGCCGCAAGCAGAATTCAAATCAGAGCCTTCCTTCGTCAGAAAACCGCTGTTATAGCCAAATGCTATCTTCCAGTATTCTGGCTTCCAGGACCGTAATCGGGTGTGGAAAACATGCTACTCCGACGTAAAATGACGAGAGGGATCGAATGCCGCAAGCAGAATTCAAATCAGTGCCTTCCTTCGTCAGAAAACCGCTGTTATAGCCAAATGCTATCTTCCAGTATTCAGGCTGCCAGGATCGTAATCGGGTATGGAAAACCTGCTATTCCGACGTAAAATGACGAGGGGAATTGAATGCCGCAAGCAGAATTCAAATCAGTACCTACCTTCGTCCGAAAATCGCTGTTATAGCCAAAACATATCTTGGAGTAATCTGGCTCCCAGGATCGTAATGGGTAGTGGAAAACGCGCTATTCCGACGTAAAATGACGAGAGGAATGAAATACCGCAAGCAGAATTCAAATCAGAGCCTGCCTTCGTCCGAAAATCGCTGTTAGAGCCAAAACCTATCTGACAGTATTCAGGCTGCCAGGATCGTAATCGGGTGTGGAAAACATGCTACTCCGACGTAAAATGACGAGAGGAATCGAATGCCGCAAGCAGAATTCAAATCAGAGCCTCCCTTCGTCAGAAAATCGCTGTTAAAGCCAAAACCTATCTTGGAGTAATCTGGCTCCCAGGATCGTAATGGGTAGTGGAAAACATGCTATTCCGACGTAAAATGACGAGAGGGATTGAACGTCGCAAGCAGAATTGAAAACAGAGCCTTCCTTCGTCAGAAAACCGCTGTTATAGCCAAAAGCTATCTTGCAGTAATCTGGCTCCCAGGATCGTAGTCGGGAGTCGAAGACATGCTATTCCGACGTAAAATGATACGAGGGATCGAATGTCGCAAGCAGAATTCAAATCAGTGCCTACCTTCGTCCGAAAATCGCTGTTATAGCCAAAACATATCTTGCAGTAATCTGGCTCCCAGGATCGTAATGGGTAGTGGAAAACGCGCTATTCCGACGTAAAATGACAAGAGGGATCGAATGCCGCAAGCAGAATTCAAATCAGTGCCTACCTTCGTCCGAAAATCGCTGTTATAGCCAAAACATATCTTGCAGTAATCTGGCTCCCAGGATCGTAATGGGTAGTGGAAAACGCGCTATTCCGACGTAAAATGACGAGAGGAATCGAATGTCGCAAGCAGAATTCAAATCAGAGCCTGCCTTCGCCCGAAAATCGCTGTTATAGCCAAAACCTATCTGACAGTATTCAGGCTGCCAGGATCGTAATCGGGAGTCGAAAACATGCTATTCCGACGTAAAATGACGAGAGGGATCGAATGCCGCAAACAGAATTCAAGTCAGAGCCTTCCTTCGTCAGAAAATCGCTCCTGTATCCAAAACGTATCTCCCAGTATTCAGGCTGCCAGGATCGTAATCGGGTGTGGAAACCGTGCTATTCCGACGTAAAATGACGAGAGGAATCGAATGCCGCAAGCAGAATTCAAATCAGAGCCTTCCTTCGTCATAAAGTCGCTGTTAGAGCCAAAACCTATCTCCCAGTATTCAGGCTGCCAGGATCGTAATCGGGTATGGAGAACATGATATTCCGACGTAAAATGACGAGAGGAATCGAATGTCGCAAGCTGAATTCAAATCAGAGCTTTCCTTCGTCTGAAAATCACTGTTAGACCCAAAACCTATCTCCCAGTATCCTGGCTTCCAGGACCGTAATCGGGTGTGGAAACCATGCTACTCCGACGTAAAATGACGAGAGGGATTGAATGTCGCAAGCATAATTCAAATCAGAGCCTCCCTTAGTCATAAAGTCGCTGTTAGAGCCAAAACCTATCTGACAGTATTCAGGCTGCCAGGATCGTAATCGGGTGTGTAAAACGTGATATTCCGACGTAAAATGACGCGAGGGATCGAATGTCGCAGGCAGAATTCAAATCAGAGCCTTCATTCGTCAGAAACTCGCTGTTATTTCCAAAACCTATCTCCCAGTATTCAGGCTGCCAGGATCGTAATCGGGTGTGGAAACCGTGCTATTCCGACGTAAAATGACGAGAGGAATCGAATGTCGCAAGCAGAATTCAAATCAGAGCCTTCCTTCGTCAGAAAACCGCTGTTATAGCCAAATGCTACCTTCCAGTATTCTGGCTTCCAGGACCGTAATCGGGTGTGGAAAACATGCTACTCCGACGTAAAATGACGAGAGGGATCGAATGCCGCAAGCAGAATTCAAATCAGAGCCTGCTTTCGTCCGAAAATCGCTGTTATAGCCAAAACCTATCTTCCAGTATTCAGGCTGCCAGGATCGTAATCGGGTATGGAAAACCTGCTATTCCGACGTAAAATGACGAGGGGAATTGAATGCCGCAAGCAGAATTCAAATCAGAGCCTCCCTTCATCATAAAGTCGCTGTTAGAGCCAAAATATATCTCCCAGTATTCAGGCTGCCAGGATCGTAATCGGGTGTGGAAACCGTGCTACTCCGACGTAAAATGACGCGAGGGATCGAATACCGCAAGCAGAATTCAAATCAGAGCCTTCCTTCGTCAGAAAATCGCTCTTAAAGCCAAAACCTATCTTGGAGTAATCTGGCTCCCAGGATCGTAATGGGTAGTGTAAAACATGCTATTCCGACGTAAAATGACGAGAGGAATCGAATGTCGCAAGCAGAATTCAAATCAGAGCCTTCCTTCGTCAGAAAACCGCTGTTATAGCCAAATGCTATCTTCCAGTATTCTGGCTTCCAGGACCGTAATCGGGTGTGGAAAACATGCTACTCAAAAAATGACGAGAGGGATTGAATGTCGCAAGCAGAATTCAAATCAGAGCCTCCCTTCGTCATAAAGTCGCTGTTAGAGCCAAAACATATCTCCCAGTATTCAGGCTGCCAGGATCGTAATCGGGTGTGGAAACCGTGCTATTCCGACGTAAAATGACGCGAGGAATCGAATGCCGTAAGCAGAATTCAAATCAGAGCCTTCCTTCGTCAGAAAACCGCTGTTATAGCCAAAACCTATCTCCCAGTATTCTGGCTTCGAAGACCGTAATCGGGTGTGGAAAACATGCTATTCCGATGTAAAATGGCGAGAGGGATCGAATGCCGCAAGCAGAATTCAAATCAGAGCCTCCCTTCGTCATAAAGTCGCTGTTAGAGCCAAAACCTATCTCCCAGTATTCAGGCTGCCAGGATCGTAATCGGGTGTGGAAACCGTGCTACTCCGACGTAAAATGACGCGAGGGATCGAATGCCGCAAGCAGAATTCAAATCAGAGCCTTCCTTCGTCCGAAAACCGCTGTTATAGCCAAATGCTATCTTCCAGTATTCTGGCTTCCAGGACCGTAATCGGGTGTGGAAAACATGCTACTCCGACGTAAAATGACGAGAGGAATCGAATGTCGCAAGCAGAATTCAAATCAGAGCCTTCCTTCGTCAGAAACCCGCTGTTATAGCCAAATGCTATCTTCCAGTATTCTGGCTTCCAGGACCGTAATCGGGTGTGGAAAACATGCTACTCCGACGCAAAATGACGAGAGGGATCGAATGCCGCAAGCAGAATTCAAATCAGAGCCTTCCTTCCTCAGAAAACCGCTGTTATAGCCAAATGCTATCTTCCAGTATTCTGGCTTCCAGGACCGTAATCGGGTGTGGAAAACATGCTACTCCGACGTAAAATGACGAGAGGGATCGAATGCCGCAAACAGAATTCAATTCAGAGCCTTCCTTCGTCAGAAAATCGCTCCTGTATCCAAAACGTATCTCCCAGTATTCAGGCTGCCAGGATCGTAATCGGGTGTGGAAACCGTGCTATTCCGACGTAAAATGACGAGAGGAATCGAATGCCGCAAGCAGAATTCAAATCAGAGGCTCCCTTCGTCATAAAGTCGCTGTTAGAGCCAAAACCTATCTCCCAGTATTCAGGCTGCCAGGATCGTAATCGGGTATGGAGAACATGCTATTCCGACGTAAAATGACGAGAGGAATCGAATGTCGCAAGCTGAATTCAAATCAGAGCTTTCCTTCGTCTGAAAATCACTGTTAGACCCAAAACCTATCTCCCAGTATCCTGGCTTCCAGGACCGTAATCGGGTGTGGAAACCGTGCTACTCCGACGTAAAATGACGAGAGGGATTGAATGTCGCAAGCATAATTCAAATCAGAGCCTCCCTTAGTCATAAAGTCGCTGTTAGAGCCAAAACCTATCTGACAGTATTCAGGCTGCCAGGATCGTAATCGGGTGTGTAAAACGTGATATTCCGACGTAAAATGACGCGAGGGATCGAATGTCGCAGGCAGAATTCAAATCAGAGCCTTCATTCGTCAGAAACTCGCTGTTATTTCCAAAACCTATCTCCCAGTATTCAGGCTGCCAGGATCGTAATCGGGTGTGGAAACCGTGCTATTCCGACGTAAAATGACGAGAGGAATCGAATGTCGCAAGCAGAATTCAAATCAGAGCCTTCCTTCGTCAGAAAACCGCTGTTATAGCCAAATGCTACCTTCCAGTATTCTGGCTTCCAGGACCGTAATCGGGTGTGGAAAACATGCTACTCCGACGTAAAATGACGAGAGGGATCGAATGCCGCAAGCAGAATTCAAATCAGAGCCTGCTTTCGTCCGAAAATCGCTGTTATAGCCAAAACCTATCTTCCAGTATTCAGGCTGCCAGGATCGTAATCGGGTGTGGAAAACCTGCTATTCCGACGTAAAATGACGAGGGGAATTGAATGCCGCAAGCAGAATTCAAATCAGAGCCTCCCTTCATCATAAAGTCGCTGTTAGAGCCAAAATATATCTCCCAGTATTCAGGCTGCCAGGATCGTAATCGGGTGTGGAAACCGTGCTACTCCGACGTAAAATGACGCGAGGGATCGAATGCCGCAAGCAGAATTCAAATCAGAGCCTTCCTTCGTCAGAAAATCGCTCTTAAAGCCAAAACCTATCTTGGAGTAATCTGGCTCCCAGGATCGTAATGGGTAGTGTAAAACATGCTATTCCGACGTAAAATGACGAGAGGAATCGAATGTCGCAAGCAGAATTCAAATCAGAGCCTTCCTTCGTCAGAAAACCGCTGTTATAGCCAAATGCTATCTTCCAGTATTCTGGCTTCCAGGACCGTAATCGGGTGTGGAAAACATGCTACTCAAAAAAATGACGAGAGGGATTGAATGTCGCAAGCAGAATTCAAATCAGAGCCTCCCTTCGTCATAAAGTCGCTGTTAGAGCCAAAACATATCTCCCAGTATTCAGGCTGCCAGGATCGTAATCGGGTGTGGAAACCGTGCTATTCCGACGTAAAATGACGCGAGGAATCGAATGCCGTAAGCAGAATTCAAATCAGAGCCTTCCTTCGTCAGAAAACCGCTGTTAGAGCCAAATGCTATCTCCCAGTATTCTGGCTTCGAAGACCGTAATCGGGTGTGGAAAACATGCTATTCCGATGTAAAATGGCGAGAGGGATCGAATGCCGCAAGCAGAATTCAAATCAGAGCCTCCCTTCGTCATAAAGTCGCTGTTAGAGCCAAAACCTATCTCCCAGTATTCAGGCTGCCAGGATCGTAATCGGGTGTGGAAACCGTGCTACTCCGACGTAAAATGACGCGAGGGATCGAATGCCGCAAGCAGAATTCAAATCAGAGCCTTCCTTCGTCAGAAAACCGCTGTTATAGCCAAATGCTATCTTCCAGTATTCTGGCTTCCAGGACCGTAATCGGGTGTGGAAAACATGCTACTCCGACGTAAAATGACGAGAGGAATCGAATGTCGCAAGCAGAATTCAAATCAGAGCCTTCCTTCGTCAGAAACCCGCTGTTATAGCCAAATGCTATCTTCCAGTATTCTGGCTTCCAGGACCGTAATCGGGTGTGGAAAACATGCTATTCCGACGCAAAATGACGAGAGGGATCGAATGCCGCAAGCAGAATTCAAATCAGAGCCTTCCTTCCTCAGAAAACCGCTGTTATAGCCAAATGCTATCTTCCAGTATTCTGGCTTCCAGGACCGTAATCGGGTGTGGAAAACATGCTACTCCGACGTAAAATGACGAGAGGGATCGAATGCCGCAAACAGAATTCAATTCAGAGCCTTCCTTCGTCAGAAAATCGCTCCTGTATCCAAAACGTATCTCCCAGTATTCAGGCTGCCAGGATCGTAATCGGGTGTGGAAACCGTGCTATTCCGACGTAAAATGACGAGAGGAATCGAATGCCGCAAGCAGAATTCAAATCAGAGGCTCCCTTCGTCATAAAGTCGCTGTTAGAGCCAAAACCTATCTCCCAGTATTCAGGCTGCCAGGATCGTAATCGGGTATGGAGAACATGATATTCCGACGTAAAATGACGAGAGGAATCGAATGTCGCAAGCTGAATTCAAATCAGAGCTTTCCTTCGTCTGAAAATCACTGTTAGACCCAAAACCTATCTCCCAGTATCCTGGCTTCCAGGACCGTAATCGGGTGTGGAAAACGTGCTACTCCGACGTAAAATGACGAGAGGGATTGAATGTCGCAAGCATAATTCAAATCAGAGCCTCCCTTAGTCATAAAGTCGCTGTTAGAGCCAAAACCTATCTGACAGTATTCAGGCTGCCAGGATCGTAATCGGGTGTGTAAAACGTGCTGTTCCGACGTAAAATGACGCGAGGGATCGAATGTCGCAGGCAGAATTCAAATCAGAGCCTTCATTCGTCAGAAACTCGCTGTTATTTCCAAAACCTATCTCCCAGTATTCAGGCTGCCAGGATCGTAATCGGGTGTGGAAACCGTGCTATTCCGACGTAAAATGACGAGAGGAATCGAATGTCGCAAGCAGAATTCAAATCAGAGCCTTCCTTCGTCAGAAAACCGCTGTTATAGCCAAATGCTATCTTCCAGTATTCTGGCTTCCAGGACCGTAATCGGGTGTGGAAAACATGCTACTCCGACGTAAAATGACGAGAGGGATCGAATGCCGCAAGCAGAATTCAAATCAGAGCCTGCTTTCGTCCGAAAATCGCTGTTATAGCCAAAACCTATCTTCCAGTATTCAGGCTGCCAGGATCGTAATCGGGTATGGAAAACGTGCTATTCCGACGTAAAATGACGAGGGGAATTGAATGCCGCAAGCAGAATTCAAATCAGAGCCTCCCTTCGTCATAAAGTCGCTGTTAGAGCCAAAATATATCTCCCAGTATTCAGGCTGCCAGGATCGTAATCGGGTGTGGAAAACATGCTATTCCGACGTAAAATGACGCGAGGGATCGAATACCGCAAGCAGAATTCAAATCAGAGCCTTCCTTCGTCAGAAAATCGCTCTTAAAGCCAAAACCTATCTTGGAGTAATCTGGCTCCCAGGATCGTAATGGGTAGTGTAAAACATGCTATTCCGACGTAAAATGACGAGAGGAATCGAATGTCGCAAGCAGAATTCAAATCAGAGCCTTCCTTCGTCAGAAAACCGCTGTTATAGCCAAATGCTATCTTCCAGTATTCTGGCTTCCAGGACCGTAATCGGGTGTGGAAAACATGCTACTCAAAAAATGACGAGAGGGATTGAATGTCGCAAGCAGAATTCAAATCAGAGCCTCCCTTCGTCATAAAGTCGCTGTTAGAGCCAAAACATATCTCCCAGTATTCAGGCTGCCAGGATCGTAATCGGGTGTGGAAACCGTGCTATTCCGACGTAAAATGACGCGAGGAATCGAATGCCGTAAGCAGAATTCAAATCAGAGCCTTCCTTCGTCAGAAAACCGCTGTTATAGCCAAATGCTATCTCCCAGTATTCTGGCTTCGAAGACCGTAATCGGGTGTGGAAAACATGCTATTCCGATGTAAAATGGCGAGAGGGATCGAATGCCGCAAGCAGAATTCAAATCAGAGCCTCCCTTCGTCATAAAGTCGCTGTTAGAGCCAAAACCTATCTCCCAGTATTCAGGCTGCCAGGATCGTAATCGGGTGTGGAAACCGTGCTACTCCGACGTAAAATGACGCGAGGGATCGAATGCCGCAAGCAGAATTCAAATCAGAGCCTTCCTTCCTCAGAAAACCGCTGTTATAGCCAAATGCTATCTTCCAGTATTCTGGCTTCCAGGACCGTAATCGGGTGTGGAAAACATGCTACTCCGACGTAAAATGACGAGAGGAATCGAATGTCGCAAGCAGAATTCAAATCAGAGCCTTCCTTCGTCAGAAACCCGCTGTTATAGCCAAATGCTATCTTCCAGTATTCTGGCTTCCAGGACCGTAATCGGGTGTGGAAAACATGCTACTCCGACGCAAAATGACGAGAGGGATCGAATGCCGCAAGCAGAATTCAAATCAGAGCCTTCCTTCGTCAGAAAACCGCTGTTATAGCCAAATGCTATCTTCCAGTATTCTGGCTTCCAGGACCGTAATCGGGTGTGGAAAACATGCTACTCCGACGTAAAATGACGAGAGGGATCGAATGCCGCAAGCAGAATTCAAATCAGTGCCTTCCTTCGTCAGAAAACCGCTGTTATAGCCAAATGCTATCTTCCAGTATTCAGGCTGCCAGGATCGTAATCGGGTATGGAAAACCTGCTATTCCGACGTAAAATGACGAGGGGAATTGAATGCCGCAAGCAGAATTCAAATCAGTACCTACCTTCGTCCGAAAATCGCTGTTATAGCCAAAACATATCTTGGAGTAATCTAGCTCCCAGGATCGTAATGGTTAGTGGAAAACGCGCTATTCCGACGTAAAATGACGAGAGGAATCGAATGTCGCAAGCAGAATTCAAATCAGAGCCTGCCTTCGCCCGAAAATCGCTGTAATAGCCAAAACCTATCTGACAGTATTCAGGCTGCCAGGATCGTAATCGGGTGTGGAAAACATGCTACTCCGACGTAAAATGACGAGAGGAATCGAATGCCGCAAGCAGAATTCAAATCAGAGCCTCCCTTCGTCAGAAAATCGCTGTTAAAGCCAAAACCTATCTTGGAGTAATCTGGTTCCCAGGATCGTAATGGGTAGTGGAAAACATGCTATTCCGACGCAAGATGACGAGAGGGATTGAACGTCGCAAGCAGAATTGAAAACAGAGCCTTCCTTCGTCCGAAAACCGCTGTTATAGCCAAAAGCTATCTTGCAGTAATCTGGCTCCCAGGATCGTAGTCGGGAGTCGAAGACATGCTATTCCGACGTAAAATGATACGAGGGATCGAATGTCGCAAGCAGAATTCAAATCAGTACCTACCTTCGTCCGAAAATCGCTGTTATAGCCAAAACATATCTTGCAGTAATCTGGCTCCCAGGATCGTAATGGGTAGTGGAAAACGCGCTATTCCGACGTAAAATGACAAGAGGGATCGAATGCCGCAAGCAGAATTCAAATCAGTGCCTACCTTCGTCCGAAAATCGCTGTTATAGCCAAAACATATCTTGCAGTAATCTGGCTCCAAGGATCGTAATGGTTAGTGGAAAACGCGCTATTCCGACGTAAAATGACGAGAGGAATCGAATGTCGCAAGCAGAATTCAAATCAGAGCCTGCCTTCGTCAGAAAATCGCTGTAATAGCCAAAACCTATCTGACAGTATTCAGGCTGCCAGGATCGTAATCGGGAGTCGAAAACATGCTATTCCGACGTAAAATGACGAGAGGGATCGAATGCCGCAAACAGAATTCAATTCAGAGCCTTCCTTCGTCAGAAAATCGCTCCTGTATCCAAAACGTATCTCCCAGTATTCAGGCTGCCAGGATCGTAATCGGGTGTGGAAACCGTGCTATTCCGACGTAAAATGACGAGAGGAATCGAATGCCGCAAGCAGAATTCAAATCAGAGCCACCCTTCGTCATAAAGTCGCTGTTAGAGCCAAAACCTATCTCCCAGTATTCAGGCTGCCAGGACCGTAATCGGGTATGGAGAACATGATATTCCGACGTAAAATGACGAGAGGAATCGAATGTCGCAAGCTGAATTCAAATCAGAGCTTTCCTTCGTCTGAAAATCACTGTTAGACCCAAAACCTATCTCCCAGTATCCTGGCTTCCAGGACCGTAATCGGGTGTGGAAACCGTGCTACTCCGACGTAAAATGACGAGAGGGATTGAATGTCGCAAGCATAATTCAAATCAGAGCCTCCCTTAGTCATAAAGTCGCTGTTAGAGCCAAAACCTATCTGACAGTATTCAGGCTGCCAGGATCGTAATCGGGTGTGTAAAACGTGCTATTCCGACGTAAAATGACGCGAGGGATCGAATGTCGCAGGCAGAATTCAAATCAGAGCCTTCATTCGTCAGAAACTCGCTGTTATTTCCAAAACCTATCTCCCAGTATTCAGGCTGCCAGGATCGTAATCGGGTGTGGAAACCGTGCTATTCCGACGTAAAATGACGAGAGGAATCGAATGTCGCAAGCAGAATTCAAATCAGAGCCTTCCTTCGTCAGAAAACCGCTGTTATAGCCAAATGCTACCTTCCAGTATTCTGGCTTCCAGGACCGTAATCGGGTGTGGAAAACATGCTACTCCGACGTAAAATGACGAGAGGGATCGAATGCCGCAAGCAGAATTCAAATCAGAGCCTGCTTTCGTCCGAAAATCGCTGTTATAGCCAAAACCTATCTTCCAGTATTCAGGCTGCCAGGATCGTAATCGGGTATGGAAAACCTGCTATTCCGACGTAAAATGACGAGGGGAATTGAATGCCGCAAGCAGAATTCAAATCAGTACCTACCTTCGTCCGAAAATCGCTGTTATAGCCAAAACATATCTTGGAGTAATCTGGCTCCCAGGATCGTAATGGTTAGTGGAAAACGCGCTATTCCGACGTAAAATGACGAGAGGAATCGAATGTCGCAAGCAGAATTCAAATCAGAGCCTGCCTTCGCCCGAAAATCGCTGTTAGAGCCAAAACCTATCTGACAGTATTCAGGCTGCCAGGATCGTAATCGGGTGTGGAAAACATGCTACTCCGACGTAAAATGACGAGAGGAATCGAATGCCGCAAGCAGAATTCAAATCAGAGCCTTCCTTCGTCAGAAAATCGCTGTTAAAGCCAAAACCTATCTTGGAGTAATCTGGTTCCCAGGATCGTAATGGGTAGTGGAAAACATGCTATTCCGACGCAAGATGACGAGAGGGATTGAACGTCGCAAGCAGAATTGAAAACAGAGCCTTCCTTCGTCAGAAAACCGCTGTTATAGCCAAAAGCTATCTTGCAGTAATCTGGCTCCCAGGATCGTAGTCGGGAGTCGAAGACATGCTATTCCGACGTAAAATGATACGAGGGATCGAATGTCGCAAGCAGAATTCAAATCAGTACCTACCTTCGTCCGAAAATCGCTGTTATAGCCAAAACATATCTTGCAGTAATCTGGCTCCCAGGATCATAATGGGTAGTGGAAAACGCGCTATTCCGACGTAAAATGACAAGAGGGATCGAATGCCGCAAGCAGAATTCAAATCAGTGCCTACCTTCGTCCGAAAATCGCTGTTATAGCCAAAACATATCTTGCAGTAATCTGGCTCCAAGGATCGTAATGGTTAGTGGAAAACGCGCTATTCCGACGTAAAATGACGAGAGGAATCGAATGTCGCAAGCAGAATTCAAATCAGAGCCTGCCTTCGCCCGAAAATCGCTGTTAGAGCCAAAACCTATCTGACAGTATTCAGGCTGCCAGGATCGTAATCGGGTATGGAAAACATGCTATTCCGACGTAAAATGACGAGAGGGATCGAATGCCGCAAACAGAATTCAATTCAGAGCCTTCCTTCGTCAGAAAATCGCTCCTGTATCCAAAACGTATCTCCCAGTATTCAGGCTGCCAGGATCGTAATCGGGTGTGGAAACCGTGCTATTCCGACGTAAAATGACGAGAGGAATCGAATGCCGCAAGCAGAATTCAAATCAGAGCCACCCTTCGTCATAAAGTCGCTGTTAGAGCCAAAACCTATCTCCCAGTATTCAGGCTGCCAGGATCGTAATCGGGTATGGAGAACATGATATTCCGACGTAAAATGACGAGAGGAATCGAATGTCGCAAGCTGAATTCAAATCAGAGCTTTCCTTCGTCTGAAAATCACTGTTAGATCCAAAACCTATCTCCCAGTATCCTGGCTTCCAGGACCGTAATCGGGTGTGGAAAACATGCTATTCCGACGTAAGATGACGAGAGGAATCGAATGCCGCAAACAGAATTCAAATCAGAGCCTTCCTTCGTCAGAAAATCGCTCCTGTATCCAAAACGTATCTCCCAGTATTCAGGCTGCCAGGACCGTAATCGGGTTTGGAAAACATGCTATTCCGACGTAAAATGACGAGGGGAATCGAATGCCGCAAGCAGAATTCAAATCAGTGCCTTCCTTCGTCAGAAAACCGCTGTTATAGCCAAATGCTATCTTCCAGTATTCTGGCTTCCAGGACCGTAATCGGGTGTGGAAAACATGCTACTCCGACGTAAAATGACGAGAGGGATTGAATGTCGCAAGCAGAATTCAAATCAGAGCCTTCCTTCTTCAGAAAATTGCTATTAAAGCCAAAACCTATCTTGGAGTAATCTGGCTCCCAGGATCGTAATGGGTAGTCGAAAACATGCTATTCCGACGTAAAATGACACGAGGGATCGAATGTCGCAAGCAGAATTCAAATCAGAGCCTCCCTTAGTCATAAAGTCGCTGTTAGAGCCAAAACCTATCCGACAGTATTCAGGCTGCCAGGATCGTAATCGGGTGTGGAAAACATGCTACTCCGACGTAAAATGACGAGAGGGATTGAATGTCGCAAGCAGAATTCAAATCAGAGCCTTCCTTCTTCAGAAAATTGCTATTAAAGCCAAAACCTATCTTGGAGTAATCTGGCTCCCAGGATCGTAATGGGTAGTCGAAAACATGCTATTCCGACGTAAAATGACGCGAGGAATCGAATGCCGTAAGCAGAATTCAAATCAGAGCCTTCCTTCGTCAGAAAACCGCTGTTATAGCCAAATGCTATCTCCCAGTATTCTGGCTTCGAAGACCGTAATCGGGTGTGGAAAACATGCTATTCCGATGTAAAATGGCGAGAGGGATCGAACGCCGCAAGCAGAATTCATATCAGAGCCTCCCTTCGTCATAAAGTCGCTGTTAGAGCCAAAACCTATCTCCCAGTATTCAGGCTGCCAGGATCGTAATCGGGTGTGGAAACCGTGCTACTCCGACGTAAAATGACGCGAGGGATCGAATGCCGCAAGCAGAATTCAAATCAGAGCCTTCCTTCCTCAGAAAACCGCTGTTATAGCCAAATGCTATCTTCCAGTATTCTGGCTTCCAGGACCGTAATCGGGTGTGGAAAACATGCTACTCCGACGTAAAATGACGAGAGGAATCGAATGTCGCAAGCAGAATTCAAATCAGAGCCTTCCTTCGTCAGAAACCCGCTGTTATAGCCAAATGCTATCTTCCAGTATTCTGGCTTCCAGGACCGTAATCGGGTGTGGAAAACATGCTACTCCGACGCAAAATGACGAGAGGGATCGAATGCCGCAAGCAGAATTCAAATCAGTGCCTTCCTTCGTCAGAAAACCGCTGTTATAGCCAAATGCTATCTTCCAGTATTCTGGCTTCCAGGACCGTAATCGGGTGTGGAAAACATGCTACTCCGACGTAAAATGACGAGAGGGATCGAATGCTGCGAGCAGAATTCAAATCAGAGCCTTCCTTCGTCAGAAAACCGCTGTTATAGCCAAATGCTATCTCCCAGTATTCTGGCTTCGAAGACCGTAATCGGGTGTGGAAAACATGCTATTCCGATGTAAAATGGCGAGAGGGATCGAACGCCGCAAGCAGAATTCATATCAGAGCCTCCCTTCGTCATAAAGTCGCTGTTAGAGCCAAAACCTATCTCCCAGTATTCAGGCTGCCAGGATCGTAATCGGGTGTGGAAACCGTGCTACTCCGACGTAAAATGACGCGAGGGATCGAATGCCGCAAGCAGAATTCAAATCAGAGCCTTCCTTCGTCAGAAAACCGCTGTTATAGCCAAATGCTATCTTCCAGTATTCTGGCTTCCAGGACCGTAATCGGGTGTGGAAAACATGCTACTCCGACGTAAAATGACGAGAGGAATCGAATGTCGCAAGCAGAATTCAAATCAGAGCCTTCCTTCGTCAGAAACCCGCTGTTATAGCCAAATGCTATCTTCCAGTATTCTGGCTTCCAGGACCGTAATCGGGTGTGGAAAACATGCTACTCCGACGCAAAATGACGAGAGGGATCGAATGCCGCAAGCAGAATTCAAATCAGAGCCTTCCTTCGTCAGAAAACCGCTGTTATAGCCAAATGCTATCTTCCAGTATTCTGGCTTCCAGGACCGTAATCGGGTGTGGAAAACATGCTACTCCGACGTAAAATGACGAGAGGGATCGAATGCCGCAAGCAGAATTCAAATCAGTGCCTTCCTTCGTCAGAAAACCGCTGTTATAGCCAAATGCTATCTTCCAGTATTCTGGCTTCCAGGACCGTAATCGGGTGTGGAAAACATGCTACTCCGACGTAAAATGACAAGAGGGATCGAATGCCGCAAGCAGAATTCAAATCAGTGCCTACCTTCGTCCGAAAATCGCTGTTATAGCCAAAACCTATCTTGCAGTAATCTGGCTCCCAGGATCGTAATGGGTAGTGGAAAACATGCTATTCCGACGTAAAATGACGAGAGGGATTGAATGTCGCAAGCAGAATTCAAATCAGAGCCTCCCTTCGTCATAAAGTCGCTGTTAGAGCCAAAACCTATCTCCCAGTATTCAGGCTGCCAGGATCGTAATCGGGTGTGGAAACCGTGCTATTCCGATGTAAAATGGCGAGAGGGATCGAATGCCGCAAGCAGAATTCAAATCAGAGCCTACCTTCGTCATAAAGTCGCTGTTAGAGCCAAAACATATCTCCCAGTATTCAGGCTGCCAGGATCGTAATCGGGTTGTGGAAACCGTGCTATTCCGACATAAAATGACGAGAGGAATCGAATGTGGAAAGCAGAATTCAAATCCGAGCCTTCCTTCGTCAGAAAATCGCTGTTATAGCCAAAACCTATCTCCCAGTATTCTGGCTTCGAAGACCGTAATCGGGTGTGGAATCCGTACTACTCCGACGTAAAATGACGCGAGGGATCGAATGCCGCAAGCAGAATTCAAATCAGAGCCTTCCTTCGTCAGAAAATCGCTCTTAAAGCCAAAACCTATCTTGGAGTAATCTGGCTCCCAGGATCGTAATAGGTAGTAGAAAGCGCGATATTCCGACGTAAAATGACGAGAGGGATTGAATGTCGCAAGCAGAATTCAAATCAGAGCCTCCCTTCGTCATAAAGTCGCTGTTAGAGCCAAAACATATCTCCCAGTATTCAGGCTTCCAGGACCGTAATCGGGTATGGAGAGCATGCTATTCCGACGTAAAATGACGAGAGGGATTGAATGTCGCAAGCAGAATTCAAATCAGAGCCTTCCTTCGTCAGAAACCCGCTGTTATAGCCAAATGCTATCTTCCAGTAATCTGGCTCCCAGGATCGTAATCGGGTGTGGAAAACATGCTACTCCGACGCAAAATGACGAGAGGGATCGAATGCCGCAAGCAGAATTCAAATCAGTGCCTTCCTTCGTCAGAAAACCGCTGTTATAGCCAAATGCTATCTTCCAGTATTCTGGCTTCCAGGACCGTAATCGGGTGTGGAAAACATGCTACTCCGACGTAAAATGACGAGAGGGATCGAATGCTGCGAGCAGAATTCAAATCAGAGCCTTCCTTCGTCAGAAAACCGCTGTTATAGCCAAATGCTATCTCCCAGTATTCTGGCTTCGAAGACCGTAATCGGGTGTGGAAAACATGCTATTCCGATGTAAAATGGCGAGAGGGATCGAACGCCGCAAGCAGAATTCATATCAGAGCCTCCCTTCGTCATAAAGTCGCTGTTAGAGCCAAAACCTATCTCCCAGTATTCAGGCTGCCAGGATCGTAATCGGGTGTGGAAACCGTGCTACTCCGACGTAAAATGACGCGAGGGATCGAATGCCGCAAGCAGAATTCAAATCAGAGCCTTCCTTCGTCCGAAAACCGCTGTTATAGCCAAATGCTATCTTCCAGTATTCTGGCTTCCAGGACCGTAATCGGGTGTGGAAAACATGCTACTCCGACGTAAAATGACGAGAGGAATCGAATGTCGCAAGCAGAATTCAAATCAGAGCCTTCCTTCGTCAGAAACCCGCTGTTATAGCCAAATGCTATCTTCCAGTATTCTGGCTTCCAGGACCGTAATCGGGTGTGGAAAACATGATATTCCGACGCAAAATGACGAGAGGGATCGAATGCCGCAAGCAGAATTCAAATCAGAGCCTTCCTTCGTCAGAAAACCGCTGTTATAGCCAAATGCTATCTTCCAGTATTCTGGCTTCCAGGACCGTAATCGGGTGTGGAAAACATGCTACTCCGACGTAAAATGACGAGAGGGATCGAATGCCGCAAGCAGAATTCAAATCAGTGCCTTCCTTCGTCAGAAAACCGCTGTTATAGCCAAATGCTATCTTCCAGTATTCTGGCTTCCAGGACCGTAATCGGGTGTGGAAAACATGCTACTCCGACGTAAAATGACAAGAGGGATCGAATGCCGCAAGCAGAATTCAAATCAGTGCCTACCTTCGTCCGAAAATCGCTGTTATAGCCAAAACCTATCTTGCAGTAATCTGGCTCCCAGGATCGTAATGGGTAGTGGAAAACATGCTATTCCGACGTAAAATGACGAGAGGGATTGAATGTCGCAAGCAGAATTCAAATCAGAGCCTCCCTTCGTCATAAAGTCGCTGTTAGAGCCAAAACATATCTCCCAGTATTCAGGCTGCCAGGATCGTAATCGGGTGTGGAAACCGTGCTATTCCGATGTAAAATGGCGAGAGGGATCGAATGCCGCAAGCAGAATTCAAATCAGAGCCTACCTTCGTCATAAAGTCGCTGTTAGAGCCAAAACATATCTCCCAGTATTCAGGCTGCCAGGATCGTAATCGGGTTGTGGAAACCGTGCTATTCCGACATAAAATGACGAGAGGAATCGAATGTGGAAAGCAGAATTCAAATCCGAGCCTTCCTTCGTCAGAAAATCGCTGTTATAGCCAAAACCTATCTCCCAGTATTCTGGCTTCGAAGACCGTAATCGGGTGTGGAATCCGTACTACTCCGACGTAAAATGACGCGAGGGATCGAATGCCGCAAGCAGAATTCAAATCAGAGCCTTCCTTCGTCAGAAAATCGCTCTTAAAGCCAAAACCTATCTTGGAGTAATCTGGCTCCCAGGATCGTAATAGGTAGTAGAAAGCGCGATATTCCGACGTAAAATGACGAGAGGGATTGAATGTCGCAAGCAGAATTCAAATCAGAGCCTCCCTTCGTCATAAAGTCGCTGTTAGAGCCAAAACATATCTCCCAGTATTCAGGCTTCCAGGACCGTAATCGGGTATGGAGAGCATGCTATTCCGACGTAAAATGACGAGAGGGATTGAATGTCGCAAGCAGAATTCAAATCAGAGCCTTCCTTCGTCAGAAACCCGCTGTTATAGCCAAATGCTATCTTCCAGTAATCTGGCTCCCAGGATCGTAATGGGTAGTGAAAAACGCGCTATTCCGACGTAAAATGACGAGAGGGATTGAATGTCGCAAGCAGAATTCACATCAGAGCCTTCCTTCGTCAGAAACCCGCTGTTATAGCCAAATGCTATCTTCCAGTAATCTGGCTCCCAGGATCGTAATGGGTAGTAGAAAACGCGATATTCCGACGTAAAATGACGAGAGGGATCGTATGCCGCAAGCAGAATTCAAATCAGAGCCTTCCTTCTTCAGAAAATCGCTCTTAAAGCTAAAACCTATCTTGGAGTAATCTGGCTCCCAGGATCGTAATGGGTAGTAGAAAGCGCGATATTCCGACGTAAAATGACGAGAGGGATTGAATGTCGCAAGCAGAATTCAAATCAGAGCCTCCCTTCGTCATAAAGTCGCTGTTAGAGCCAAAACATATCTCCCAGTATTCAGGCTGCCAGGATCGTAATCGGGTTGTGGAAACCGTGCTATTCCGACACAAAATGACGAGAGGAATCGAATGCCGCAAGCAGAATTCAAATCAGAGCCTTCCTTCGTCAGAAAATCGCTGTTATAGCCAAATGCTATCTTCCAGTATTCTGGCTTCCAGGACCGTAATCGGGTGTGGAAAACATGCTACTCCGACGTAAAATGACGCGAGGGATCGAATACCGCAAGCAGAATTCAAATCAGAGCCTTCCTTCGTCAGAAAATCGCTCTTAAAGCCAAAACCTATCTTGCAGTAATCTGGTTCTCAGGATCGTAATGGGTAGTAGAAAACGCGATATTCCGACGTAAAATGACGAGAGGGATTGAATGTCGCAAGCAGAATTCAAATCAGAGCCTCCCTTCATCATAAAGTCGCTGTTAGAGCCAAAATATATCTCCCAGTATTCAGGCTGCCAGGATCGTAATCGGGTGTGGAAACCGTGCTACTCCGACGTAAAATGACGCGAGGGATCGAATACCGCAAGCAGAATTCAAATCAGAGCCTTCCTTCGTCAGAAAATCGCTCTTAAAGCCAAAACCTATCTTGGAGTAATCTGGCTCCCAGGATCGTAATGGGTAGTGCAAAACATGCTATTCCGACGTAAAATGACGAGAGGAATCGAATGTCGCAAGCAGAATTCAAATCAGAGCCTTCCTTCGTCAGAAAACCGCTGTTATAGCCAAATGCTATCCTCCAGTATTCTGGCTTCCAGGACCGTAATCGGGTGTGGAAAACATGCTATTCCGATGTAAAATGGCGTGAGGGATCGAATGCCGCAAGCAGAATTCATATCAGAGCCTCCCTTCGTCATACAGTCGCTGTTAGAGCCAAAACCTATCTCCCAGTATTCAGGCTGCCAGGATCGTAATCGGGTGTGGAAAACATGCTATTCCGACGTAAAATGACGCGAGGGATCGAATGCCGCAAGCAGAATTCAGATCCGAGGCACCGTTCGTCTGAAAATCGCTCCTATATCCAAAACCTATCCTCCAGTATTCTGGCTCCCAGAATCTTAATCAGGAAAGGAACACATGCATTTCCCACGTAAAATGACGAGATGAATCGAATACCGCAAGCAGAATTCAAATCCGAGGCACCGTTCGTCTGCAAATCGCCCCTATATCCAGAAACTATCCTCCGGTATTCTGGCTCCCAGAATCTTAATCAGGAAAGGAACACATGCATTTCCCACGTAAAATGACGAGAGGAATCGAATACCGCAAGCAGAATTCAGATCCGAGGCACCGTTCGTCTGGAAATCGCTCCTATATCCAAAAACCTATCCTCCAGTATTCTGGCTCCCTGAGTCGCAATCGGGAATAGAACACATACATTTCCGACGTAAAATGACGAGAGGAATCGAATGCCGCAAGCAGAATTCAGATCCGAGGCACCGTTCGCCTGGAAATCGCTCCTATATCCAAAACATATCCTCTAGTATTCTGGCTCCCCGAATCTTAATCAGGAAAGGAACACATGCATTTCCAACGTAAAATGACGAGAGGAATCGAATGCCGCATGCAGCATTCAGATCCGAGGCACCGTTCGTCTGAAAATCGCTCCTATAGCCAAAAACCTATCCTCCAGTATTCTGGCTCCCTGAACCGCGATGGGGAATGGAGCACATACATTTCCGACGTAAAATGACGAGAGGAATCGAATGCCGCAAGCAGAATTCAGATCCGAGGCACCGTTCGTCTGCAAATCGCCCCTATATCCAGAACCTATCCTCCAGTATTCTGGCTCCCAGAATCTTAATCAGGAAAGGAAAACATGCATTTCCCACGTAAAATGACGAGAGGAATCGAATGCCGCGAGCAGAATTCAGATCCGAGGCACCGTTCGTCTGGAAATCGCTCCTATAGCCAAAAACCTATCCTCCAGTATTCTGGCTCCCTGAACCGCGATGGGGAATGGAGCACATACATTTCCGACGTAAAATGACGAGAGGAATCGAATGCCGCAAGCAGAATTCAGATCCGAGGCACCGTTCGTCTGCAAATCGCCCCTATATCCAGAACCTATCCTCCAGTATTCTGGCTCCCAGAATCTTAATCAGGAAAGGAAAACATGCATTTCCCACGTAAAATGACGAGAGGAATCGAATGCCGCGAGCAGAATTCAGATCCGAGGCACCGTTCGTCTGAAAATCGCTCCTATATGCAAAAACCTATCCTCCAGTATTCTGGCTCCCTGAGTCGCAATTGGGAATGGAACACATACATTTCCGACGCAAAATGAAGAGAGGAATCGAATGCCGCATGCAGAATTCAGATCCGTGGCACCGTTCGTCTGGAAATCGCTCCTATAGCCAAAAACCTATCCTCCAGTATTCTGGCTCCCTGTGCCGCAATGGGGAATGGAATACATACATTTCCGACGTAAAATGACGAGAGGAATCGAATGCCGCAAGCAGAATTCAAATCCGAGGCACCGTTCGTCTGCAAATCGCTCCTATATCCAAAACCTATCCTCCAGTATTCTGGCTCCCAGAATCTTAATCAGGAAAGGAAAATATGCCTTTCCCACGTAAAATGACGAGAGGAATCGAATACCGCAAGCAGAATTCAAATCCGAGGCACCGTTCGTCTGCAAATCGCCCCTATATCCAGAAACTATCCTCCAGTATTCTGGCTCCCAGAATCTTAATCAGGAAAGGAACACATGTATTTCCCACGTAAAATGACGAGAGGAATCGAATACCGCAAGCAGAATTCAGATCCGAGGCACCGTTCGTCTGCAAATCGCTCCTATATCCAAAACCTATCCTCCAGTATTCTGGCTCCCAGAATCTTAATCAGGAAAGGAACACATGCATTTCCCACGTAAAATGACGAGAGGAATCGAATACCGCAAGCAGAATTCAGATCCGAGGCACCGTTCGTCCGCAAATCGCCCCTATATCCAGAACCTATCCTCCAGTATTCTGGCTCCCAGAATCTTAATCAGGAAAGGAACACATGTATTTCCCACGTAAAATGACGAGAGGAATCGAATGCCGCGAGCGGAATTCAAATCCGAGGCACCGTTCGTCTGCAAATCGCTCCTATATCCAAAACCTATCCTCCAGTATTCTGGATCCCAGAATCTTAATCAGGAAAGGAAAACATGCCTTTCCCACGTAAAATGACGAGATGAATCGAATACTGCAAGTAGAATTCAGATCCGAGGCACCGTTCGTCTGCAAATCGCCCCTATATCCAGAAACTATCCTCCAGTATTCTGGCTCCCAGAATCTTAATCAGGAATGGACCACCTGCATTTCCCACGTAAAATGACGAGAGGAATCGAATGCCGCAAGCAGCATTCAGATCCGAGGCACCGTTCGTCTGAAAATCGCTCCTATAGCCAAAAACCTATACTCCAGTATTCTGGCTCCCAGAATCTTAATCAGGAATGGACCACCTGCATTTCCCACGTAAAATGACGAGAGGAATCGAATGCCGCAAGCAGCATTCAGATCCGAGGCACCGTTCGTCTGAAAATCGCTCCTATATCCAAAACCTATCCTCCAGTATTCTGGCTCCCTGTACCGCAATGGGGAATGGAACACATACATTTTCGACGTAAAATGACGAGAGGAATCGAATGCCGCAAGCAGAATTCAAATCCGAGGCACCGTTCGTCTGCAAATCGCTCCTATATCCAAAACCTATCCTCCAGTATTCTGGCTCCCAGAATCTTAATCAGGAAAGGAAAATATGCCTTTCCCACGTAAAATGACGAGATGAATCGAATACTGCAAGTAGAATTCAGATCCGAGGCACCGTTCGTCTGCAAATCGCCCCTATATCCAGAAACTATCCTCCAGTATTCTGGCTCCCAGAATCTTAATCAGGAAAGGAACACATGTATTTCCCACGTAAAATGACGAGAGGAATCGAATACCGCAAGCAGAATTCAAATCCGAGGCACCGTTCGTCTGCAAATCGCCCCTATATCCAGAAACTATCCTCCAGTATTCTGGCTCCCAGAATCTTAATCAGGAAAGGAACACATGTATTTCCCACGTAAAATGACGAGAGGAATCGAATACCGCAAGCAGAATTCAGATCCGAGGCACCGTTCGTCCGCAAATCGCCCCTATATCCAGAACCTATCCTCCAGTATTCTGGCTCCCTGAACCGCAATGGGGAATGGAACACATACATTTCCGACGTAAAATGACGAGAGGAATCGAATGCCGCATGCAGAATTCAGATCCGAGGCACCGTTCGTCTGCAAATCGCTCCTATATCCAAAACCTATCCTCCAGTATTCTGGCTCCCAGAATCTTAATCAGGAAAGGAACACATGCATTTCCCACGTAAAATGACGAGAGGAATCGAATGCCGCATGCAGAATTCAGATTCGACGCACCGTTCGTCTGAAAATCGCTCCTATATCCAAAACCTATCCTCCAGTATTCTGGCTCCCAGAATCTTAATCAGGAATGGACCACCTGCATTTCCCACGTAAAATGACGAGAGGAATCGAATGCCGCAAGCAGCATTCAGATCCGAGGCACCGTTCGTCTGAAAATCGCTCCTATAGCCAAAAACCTATACTCCAGTATTCTGGCTCCCAGAATCTTAATCAGGAATGGACCACCTGCATTTCCCACGTAAAATGACGAGAGGAATCGAATGCCGCAAGCAGCATTCAGATCCGAGGCACCGTTCGTCTGAAAATCGCTCCTATAGCCAAAAACCTATCCTCCAGTATTCTGGCTCCCAGAATCTTAATCAGGAAAGGAACACATGCATTTCCCACGTAAAATGACGAGAGGAATCGAATGCCGCGAGCGGAATTCAAATCCGAGGCACCGTTCGTCTGGAAATCGCTCCTATATCCAAAACCTATCCTCCAGTATTCTGGCTCCCCGAATCTTAATCAGGAAAGGAACACATGCATGTCCAACGTAAAATGACGAGAGGAATCGAATGCCGCAAGCAGAATTCAGATCCGAGGCACCGTTCGTCAGGAAATCGCTCTTATATCCAAAAACGTATCCTCCAGTATTCTGGCTCCCTGAGTCGCAATCGGGAATGGAACACATACATTTCCGACGTAAAATGACGAGAGGAATCGAATGCCGCAAGCAGAATTCAAATCCGAGGCACCGTTCGTCTGCAAATCGCTCCTATATCCAAAACCTATCCTCCAGTATTCTGGCTCCCAGAATCTTAATCAGGAAAGGAAAATATGCCTTTCCCACGTAAAATGACGAGATGAATCGAATACTGCAAGTAGAATTCAGATCCGAGGCACCGTTCGTCTGCAAATCGCCCCTACATCCAGAAACTATCCTCCAGTATTCTGGCTCCCAGAATCTTAATCAGGAAAGGAACACATGTATTTCCCACGTAAAATGACGAGAGGAATCGAATACCGCAAGCAGAATTCAGATCCGAGGCACCGTTCGTCCGCAAATCGCCCCTATATCCAGAACCTATCCTCCAGTATTCTGGCTCCCTGAACCGCAATGGGGAATGGAACACATACATTTCCGACGTAAAATGACGAGAGGAATCGAATGCCGCATGCAGAATTCAGATCCGAGGCACCGTTCGTCTGCAAATCGCTCCTATATCCAAAACCTATCCTCCAGTATTCTGGCTCCCAGAATCTTAATCAGGAATGGACCACCTGCATTTCCCACGTAAAATGACGAGAGGAATCGAATGCCGCAAGCAGCATTCAGATCCGAGGCACCGTTCGTCTGAAAATCGCTCCTATAGCCAAAAACCTATACTCCAGTATTCTGGCTCCCAGAATCTTAATCAGGAATGGACCACCTGCATTTCCCACGTAAAATGACGAGAGGAATCGAATGCCGCAAGCAGCATTCAGATCCGAGGCACCGTTCGTCTGAAAATCGCTCCTATAGCCAAAAACCTATACTCCAGTATTCTGGCTCCCTGAACCGCAATGGGGAATGGAACACATACATTTCCGACGCAAAATGTCCAGAGGAATCGAATGCCGCATGCAGAATTCAGATCCGAGGCACCGTTCGTCTGGAAATCGCTCCTATATCCAAAACCTATCCTCCAGTATTCTGGCTCCCTGTACCGCAATGGGGAATGGAACACATACATTTTCGACGTAAAATGACGAGAGGAATCGAATGCCGCAAGCAGAATTCAAATCCGAGGCACCGTTCGTCTGCAAATCGCTCCTATATCCAAAACCTATCCTCCAGTATTCTGGCTCCCAGAATCTTAATCAGGAAAGGAAAATATGCCTTTCCCACGTAAAATGACGAGATGAATCGAATACTGCAAGTAGAATTCAGATCCGAGGCACCGTTCGTCTGCAAATCGCCCCTATATCCAGAAACTATCCTCCAGTATTCTGGCTCCCAGAATCTTAATCAGGAAAGGAACACATGTATTTCCCACGTAAAATGACGAGAGGAATCGAATACCGCAAGCAGAATTCAAATCCGAGGCACCGTTCGTCTGCAAATCGCCCCTATATCCAGAAACTATCCACCAGTATTCTGGCTCCCAGAATCTTAATCAGGAAAGGAACACATGTATTTCCCACGTAAAATGACGAGAGGAATCGAATACCGCAAGCAGAATTCAGATCCGAGGCACCGTTCGTCCGCAAATCGCCCCTATATCCAGAACCTATCCTCCAGTATTCTGGCTCCCTGAACCGCAATGGGGAATGGAACACATACATTTCCGACGTAAAATGACGAGAGGAATCGAATGCCGCATGCAGAATTCAGATCCGAGGCACCGTTCGTCTGCAAATCGCTCCTATATCCAAAACCTATCCTCCAGTATTCTGGCTCCCAGAATCTTAATCAGGAAAGGAACACATGCATTTCCCACGTAAAATGACGAGAGGAATCGAATGCCGCATGCAGAATTCAGATTCGACGCACCGTTCGTCTGAAAATCGCTCCTATATCCAAAACCTATCCTCCAGTATTCTGGCTCCCAGAATCTTAATCAGGAATGGACCACCTGCATTTCCCACGTAAAATGACGAGAGGAATCGAATGCCGCAAGCAGCATTCAGATCCGAGGCACCGTTCGTCTGAAAATCGCTCCTATAGCCAAAAACCTATACTCCAGTATTCTGGCTCCCAGAATCTTAATCAGGAATGGACCACCTGCATTTCCCACGTAAAATGACGAGAGGAATCGAATGCCGCAAGCAGCATTCAGATCCGAGGCACCGTTCGTCTGAAAATCGCTCCTATAGCCAAAAACCTATACTCCAGTATTCTGGCTCCCAGAATCTTAATCAGGAAAGGAACACATGCATTTCCCACGTAAAATGACGAGAGGAATCGAATGCCGCGAGCGGAATTCAAATCCGAGGCACCGTTCGTCTGGAAATCGCTCCTATATCCAAAACCTATCCTCCAGTATTCTGGCTCCCCGAATCTTAATCAGGAAAGGAACACATGCATTTCCAACGTAAAATGACGAGAGGAATCGAATGCCGCAAGCAGAATTCAGATCCGAGGCACCGTTCGTCAGGAAATCGCTCTTATATCCAAAAACGTATCCTCCAGTATTCTGGCTCCCTGATTCGCAATCGGGAATGGAACACATACATTTCCGACGTAAAATGACGAGAGGAATCGAATGCCGCAAGCAGAATTCAAATCCGAGGCACCGTTCGTCTGCAAATCGCTCCTATATCCAAAACCTATCCTCCAGTATTCTGGCTCCCAGAATCTTAATCAGGAAAGGAAAATATGCCTTTCCCACGTAAAATGACGAGATGAATCGAATACTGCAAGTAGAATTCAGATCCGAGGCACCGTTCGTCTGCAAATCGCCCCTATATCTAGAAACTATCCTCCAGTATTCTGGCTCCCAGAATCTTAATCAGGAAAGGAACACATGTATTTCCCACGTAAAATGACGAGAGGAATCGAATACCGCAAGCAGAATTCAGATCCGAGGCACCGTTCGTCCGCAAATCGCCCCTATATCCAGAACCTATCCTCCAGTATTCTGGCTCCCTGAACCGCAATGGGGAATGGAACACATACATTTCCGACGTAAAATGACGAGAGGAATCGAATGCCGCATGCAGAATTCAGATCCGAGGCACCGTTCGTCTGCAAATCGCTCCTATATCCAAAACCTATCCTCCAGTATTCTGGCTCCCAGAATCTTAATCAGGAAAGGAACACATGCATTTCCCACGTAAAATGACGAGAGGAATCGAATGCCGCATGCAGAATTCAGATTCGACGCACCGTTCGTCTGAAAATCGCTCCTATATCCAAAACCTATCCTCCAGTATTCTGGCTCCCAGAATCTTAATCAGGAATGGACCACCTGCATTTCCCACGTAAAATGACGAGAGGAATCGAATGCCGCAAGCAGCATTCAGATCCGAGGCACCGTTCGTCTGAAAATCGCTCCTATAGCCAAAAACCTATACTCCAGTATTCTGGCTCCCAGAATCTTAATCAGGAATGGACCACCTGCATTTCCCACGTAAAATGACGAGAGGAATCGAATGCCGCAAGCAGCATTCAGATCCGAGGCACCGTTCGTCTGAAAATCGCTCCTATAGCCAAAAACCTATACTCCAGTATTCTGGCTCCCTGAACCGCAATGGGGAATGGAACACATACATTTCCGACGCAAAATGACGAGAGGAATCGAATGCCGCATGCAGAATTCAGATCCGAGGCACCGTTCGTCTGCAAATCGCTCCTATAGCCAAAAACCTATCCTCCAGTATTCTGGCTCCCAGAATCTTAATCAGGAAAGGACCACCTGCATTTCCCACGTAAAATGACGAGAGGAATCGAATGCCGCAAGCAGCATTCAGATCCGAGGCACCGTTCGTCTGAAAATCGCTCCTATAGCCAAAAACCTATACTCCAGTATTCTGGCTCCCTGAACCGCAATGGGGAATGGAACACATACATTTCCCACGTAAAATGACGAGAGGAATCGAATACCGCAAGCAGAATTCAGATCCGAGGCACCGTTCGTCCGCAAATCGCCCCTATATCCAGAACCTATCCTCCAGTATTCTGGCTCCCTGAACCGCAATGGGGAATGGAACACATACATTTCCGACGTAAAATGACGAGAGGAATCGAATGCCGCATGCAGAATTCAGATCCGAGGCACCGTTCGTCTGCAAATCGCTCCTATATCCAAAACCTATCCTCCAGTATTCTGGCTCCCAGAATCTTAATCAGGAAAGGAACACATGCATTTCCCACGTAAAATGACGAGAGGAATCGAATGCCGCATGCAGAATTCAGATTCGACGCACCGTTCGTCTGAAAATCGCTCCTATATCCAAAACCTATCCTCCAGTATTCTGGCTCCCAGAATCTTAATCAGGAATGGACCACCTGCATTTCCCACGTAAAATGACGAGAGGAATCGAATGCCGCAAGCAGCATTCAGATCCGAGGCACCGTTCGTCTGAAAATCGCTCCTATAGCCAAAAACCTATCCTCCAGTATTCTGGCTCCCAGAATCTTAATCAGGAATGGACCACCTGCATTTCCCACGTAAAATGACGAGAGGAATCGAATGCCGCAAGCAGCATTCAGATCCGAGGCACCGTTCGTCTGAAAATCGCTCCTATAGCCAAAAACCTATACTCCAGTATTCTGGCTCCCAGAATCTTAATCAGGAAAGGAACACATGCATTTCCCACGTAAAATGACGAGAGGAATCGAATGCCGCGAGCGGAATTCAAATCCGAGGCACCGTTCGTCTGGAAATCGCTCCTATATCCAAAACCTATCCTCCAGTATTCTGGCTCCCCGAATCTTAATCAGGAAAGGAACACATGCATTTCCAACGTAAAATGACGAGAGGAATCGAATGCCGCAAGCAGAATTCAGATCCGAGGCACCGTTCGTCAGGAAATCGCTCTTATATCCAAAAACGTATCCTCCAGTATTCTGGCTCCCTGAGTCGCAATCGGGAATGGAACACATACATTTCCGACGTAAAATGACGAGAGGAATCGAATGCCGCAAGCAGAATTCAAATCCGAGGCACCGTTCGTCTGCAAATCGCTCCTATATCCAAAACCTATCCTCCAGTATTCTGGCTCCCAGAATCTTAATCAGGAAAGGAAAACATGCCTTTCCCACGTAAAATGACGAGATGAATCGAATACTGCAAGTAGAATTCAGATCCGAGGCACCGTTCGTCTGCAAATCGCCCCTATATCTAGAAACTATCCTCCAGTATTCTGGCTCCCAGAATCTTAATCAGGAAAGGAACACATGTATTTCCCACGTAAAATGACGAGAGGAATCGAATACCGCAAGCAGAATTCAGATCCGAGGCACCGTTCGTCCGCAAATCGCCCCTATATCCAGAACCTATCCTCCAGTATTCTGGCTCCCTGAACCGCAATGGGGAATGGAACACATACATTTCCGACGTAAAATGACGAGAGGAATCGAATGCCGCATGCAGAATTCAGATCCGAGGCACCGTTCGTCTGCAAATCGCTCCTATATCCAAAACCTATCCTCCAGTATTCTGGCTCCCAGAATCTTAATCAGGAAAGGAACACATGCATTTCCCACGTAAAATGACGAGAGGAATCGAATGCCGCATGCAGAATTCAGATTCGACGCACCGTTCGTCTGAAAATCGCTCCTATATCCAAAACCTATCCTCCAGTATTCTGGCTCCCAGAATCTTAATCAGGAATGGACCACCTGCATTTCCCACGTAAAATGACGAGAGGAATCGAATGCCGCAAGCAGCATTCAGATCCGAGGCACCGTTCGTCTGAAAATCGCTCCTATAGCCAAAAACCTATCCTCCAGTATTCTGGCTCCCAGAATCTTAATCAGGAATGGACCACCTGCATTTCCCACGTAAAATGACGAGAGGAATCGAATGCCGCAAGCAGCATTCAGATCCGAGGCACCGTTCGTCTGAAAATCGCTCCTATAGCCAAAAACCTATACTCCAGTATTCTGGCTCCCTGAACCGCAATGGGGAATGGAACACATACATTTCCGACGCAAAATGACGAGAGGAATCGAATGCCGCATGCAGAATTCAAATCCGAGGCTCCGTTCGTCTGCAAATCGCTCCTATAGCCAAAAACCTATCCTCCAGTATTCTGGCTCCCAGAATCTTAATCAGGAAAGGACCACCTGCATTTCCCACGTAAAATGACGAGAGGAATCGAATGCCGCAAGCAGCATTCAGATCCGAGGCACCGTTCGTCTGAAAATCGCTCCTATAGCCAAAAACCTATACTCCAGTATTCTGGCTCCCTGAACCGCAATGGGGAATGGAACACATACATTTCCGACGCAAAATGACGAGAGGAATCGAATGCCGCATGCAGAATTCAGATCCGAGGCACCGTTCGTCTGCAAATCGCTCCTATATCCAAAACCTATCCTCCAGTATTCTGGCTCCCTGTACCGCAATGGGGAATGGAACACATACATTTTCGACGTAAAATGACGAGAGGAATCGAATGCCGCAAGCAGAATTCAAATCCGAGGCACCGTTCGTCTGCAAATCGCTCCTATATCCAAAACCTATCCTCCAGTATTCTGGCTCCCAGAATCTTAATCAGGAAAGGAAAACATGCCTTTCCCACGTAAAATGACGAGAGGAATCGAATGCCGCAAGCAGAATTCAAATCAGAGCCTTCCTTCGTCAGAAAACCGCTGTTATAGCCAAATGCTATCTCCCAGTATTCTGGCTTCGAAGACCGTAATCGGGTGTGGAAAACATGCTATTCCGATGTAAAATAGCGAGAGGGATCGAACGCCGCAAGCAGAATTCATATCAGAGCCTCCCTTCGTCATAAAGTCGCTGTTAGAGCCAAAACCTATCTCCCAGTATTCAGGCTGCCAGGATCGTAATCGGGTGTGGAAACCGTGCTACTCCGACGTAAAATGACGCGAGGGATCGAATGCCGCAAGCAGAATTCAAATCAGAGCCTTCCTTCCTCAGAAAACCGCTGTTATAGCCAAATGCTATCTTCCAGTATTCTGGCTTCCAGGACCGTAATCGGGTGTGGAAAACATGCTACTCCGACGTAAAATGACGAGAGGAATCGAATGTCGCAAGCAGAATTCAAATCAGAGCCTTCCTTCGTCAGAAACCCGCTGTTATAGCCAAATGCTATCTTCCAGTATTCTGGCTTCCAGGACCGTAATCGGGTGTGGAAAACATGCTACTCCGACGTAAAATGACGAGAGGGATCGAATGCCGCAAGCAGAATTCAAATCAGAGCCTTCCTTCGTCAGAAAACCGCTGTTATAGCCAAATGCTATCTTCCAGTATTCTGGCTTCCAGGACCGTAATCGGGTGTGGAAAACATGCTACTCCGACGTAAAATGACGAGAGGGATCGAATGCCGCAAGCAGAATTCAAATCAGTGCCTTCCTTCGTCAGAAAACCGCTGTTATAGCCAAATGCTATCTTCCAGTATTCTGGCTTCCAGGACCGTAATCGGGTGTGGAAAACATGCTACTCCGACGTAAAATGACGAGAGGGATCGAATGCCGCAAGCAGAATTCAAATCAGTGCCTACCTTCGTCCGAAAATCGCTGTTATAGCCAAAACCTATCTTGCAGTAATCTGGCTCCCAGGATCGTAATGGGTAGTGGAAAACATGCTATTCCGACGTAAAATGACGAGAGGGATTGAATGTCGCAAGCAGAATTCAAATCAGAGCCTCCCTTCGTCATAAAGTCGCTGTTAGAGCCAAAACATATCTCCCAGTATTCAGGCTGCCAGGATCGTAATCGGGTGTGGAAACCGTGCTATTCCGATGTAAAATGGCGAGAGGGATCGAATGCCGCAAGCAGAATTCAAATCAGTGCCTACCTTCGTCATAAAGTCGCTGTTAGAGCCAAAACATATCTCCCAGTATTCAGGCTGCCAGGATCGTAATCGGGTTGTGGAAACCGTGCTATTCCGACATAAAATGACGAGAGGAATCGAATGTGGAAAGCAGAATTCAAATCCGAGCCTTCCTTCGTCAGAAAATCGCTGTTATAGCCAAAACCTATCTCCCAGTATTCTGTCTTCGAAGACCGTAATCGGGTGTGGAATCCGTACTACTCCGACGTAAAATGACGCGAGGGATCGAATGCCGCAAGCAGAATTCAAATCAGAGCCTTCCTTCGTCAGAAAATCGCTCTTAAAGCCAAAACCTATCTTGGAGTAATCTGGCTCCCAGGATCGTAATAGGTAGTAGAAAGCGCGATATTCCGACGTAAAATGACGAGAGGGATTGAATGTCGCAAGCAGAATTCAAATCAGAGCCTCCCTTCGTCATAAAGTCGCTGTTAGAGCCAAAACATATCTCCCAGTATTCAGGCTTCCAGGACCGTAATCGGGTATGGAGAGCATGCTATTCCGACGTAAAATGACGAGAGGGATTGAATGTCGCAAGCAGAATTTAAATCAGAGACTGCCTTCATCAGAAATCGCTCCTGTATCCAAGACCTATCTCCCAGTATTCAGGCTGCCAGGATCGTAATCGGGTGTGGAAACCGTGCTATTCCGACGTAAAATGACGCGAGGAATCGAATGTCGCAAGCAGAATTCAAATCAGAGCCTTCCTTCGTCAGAAAATCGCTGTTATAGCCAAATGCTATCTTCCAGTATTCTGGCTTCCAGGACCGTAATCGGGTGTGGAAAACATGCTACTCCGACGTAAAATGACGAGAGGGATCGAATGCCGCAAGCAGAATTCAAATCAGAGCCTTCCTTCGTCAGAAAACCGCTGTTATAGCCAAATGCTATCTTCCAGTATTCTGGCTTCCAGGACCGTAATCGGGTGTGGAAAACATGCTACTCAAAAAATGACGAGAGGGATCGAATGCCGCAAGCAGAATTCAAATCAGTCCCTACCTTCGTCCGAAAATCGCTGTTATAGCCAAAACCTATCTTGCTGTAATCTGGCTCCCAGGATCGTAATCGGCTGTGGAAACCGTGCTATTCCGACGTAAAAGGACGCGAGGAATCGAATGCCGCAAGCAGAATTCAAATCAGAGCCTTCCTTCGTCAGAAAATCGCTCTTAAAGCCAAAAGCTATCTTGGAGTAATCTGGCTCCCAGGATAGTAATGGGTAGTGGAAAACATGCTATTCCGACGTAAAATGACGAGAGGAATCGAATGTCGCAAGCAGAATTCAAATCAGAGCCTTCCTTCGTCAGAAACCCGCTGTTATAGCCAAATGCTATCTTCCAGTAATCTGGCTCCCAGGATAGTAATGGGTAGTGGAAAACATGCTATTCCGACGTAAAATGACGAGAGGAATCGAATGCCGCAAGCAGAATTCAAATCAGTGCCTACCTTCGTCCGAAAATCGCTGTTATAGCCAAAACCTATCTTGCAGTAATCTGGCTCCCAGGATCGTAATGGGTAGTAGAAAACGCGATATTCCGACGTAAAATGACGAGAGGGATTGAATGTCGCAAGCAGAATTCAAATCAGAGCCTCCCTTCATCATAAAGTCGCTGTTAGAGCCAAAATATATCTCCCAGTATTCAGGCTGCCAGGATCGTAATCGGGTGTGGAAACCGTGCTACTCCGACGTAAAATGACGCGAGGGATCGAATACCGCAAGCAGAATTCAAATCAGAGCCTTCCTTCGTCAGAAAATCGCTCTTAAAGCCAAAACCTATCTTGGAGTAATCTGGCTCCCAGGATCGTAATGGGTAGTGCAAAACATGCTATTCCGACGTAAAATGACGAGAGGAATCGAATGTCGCAAGCAGAATTCAAATCAGAGCCTTCCTTCGTCAGAAAACCGCTGTTATAGCCAAATGCTATCCTCCAGTATTCTGGCTTCCAGGACCGTAATCGGGTGTGGAAAACATGCTATTCCGATGTAAAATGGCGTGAGGGATCGAATGCCGCAAGCAGAATTCATATCAGAGCCTCCCTTCGTCATACAGTCGCTGTTAGAGCCAAAACCTATCTCCCAGTATTCAGGCTGCCAGGATCGTAATCGGGTGTGGAAACGGTGCTACTCCGACGTAAACTGACGCGAGGGATCGAATGCCGCAAGCAGAATTCAGATCCGAGGCACCGTTCGTCTGCAAATCGCTCCTATATCCAAAACCTATCCTCCAGTATTCTGGCTCCCAGAATCTTAATCAGGAAAGGAACACATGCATTTCCCACGTAAAATGACGAGATGAATCGAATACCGCAAGCAGAATTCAGATCCGAGGCACCGTTCGTCTGCAAATCGCCCCTATATCCAGAAACTATCCTCCGGTATTCTGGCTCCCAGAATCTTAATCAGGAAAGGAACACATGCATTTCCCACGTAAAATGACGAGAGGAATCGAATACCGCAAGCAGAATTCAGATCCGAGGCACCGTTCGTCTGGAAATCGCTCCTATATCCAAAAACCTATCCTCCAGTATTCTGGCTCCCTGAGTCGCATTCGGGAATAGAACACATACATTTCCGACGTAAAATGACGAGAGGAATCGAATGCCGCAAGCAGAATTCAGATCCGAGGCACCGTTCGTCTGCAAATCGCCCCTATATCCAGAACCTATCCTCCAGTATTCTGGCTCCCAGAATCTTAATCAGGAAAGGAAAACATGCATTTCCCACGTAAAATGACGAGAGGAATCGAATGCCGCGAGCAGAATTCAGATCCGAGGCACCGTTCGTCTGGAAATCGCTCCTATAGCCAAAAACATATCCTCCAGTATTCTGGCTCCCTGAACCGCGATGGGGAATGGAGCACATACATTTCCGACGTAAAATGACGAGAGGAATCGAATGCCGCAAGCAGAATTCAGATCCGAGGCACCGTTCGTCTGCAAATCGCCCCTATATCCAGAACCTATCCTCCAGTATTCTGGCTCCCAGAATCTTAATCAGGAAAGGAACACATGTATTTCCCACGTAAAATGACGAGAGGAATCGAATACCGCAAGCAGAATTCAGATCCGAGGCACCGTTCGTCCGCAAATCGCCCCTATATCCAGAACCTATCCTCCAGTATTCTGGCTCCCTGAACCGCAATGGGGAATGGAACACATACATTTCCGACGTAAAATGACGAGAGGAATCGAATGCCGCATGCAGAATTCAGATCCGAGGCACCGTTCGTCTGCAAATCGCTCCTATATCCAAAACCTATCCTCCAGTATTCTGGCTCCCAGAATCTTAATCAGGAAAGGAACACATGCATTTCCCACGTAAAATGACGAGAGGAATCGAATGCCGCATGCAGAATTCAGATTCGACGCACCGTTCGTCTGAAAATCGCTCCTATATCCAAAACCTATCCTCCAGTATTCTGGCTCCCAGAATCTTAATCAGGAATGGACCACCTGCATTTCCCACGTAAAATGACGAGAGGAATCGAATGCCGCAAGCAGCATTCAGATCCGAGGCACCGTTCGTCTGAAAATCGCTCCTATAGCCAAAAACCTATACTCCAGTATTCTGGCTCCCAGAATCTTAATCAGGAATGGACCACCTGCATTTCCCACGTAAAATGACGAGAGGAATCGAATGCCGCAAGCAGCATTCAGATCCGAGGCACCGTTCGTCTGAAAATCGCTCCTATAGCCAAAAACCTATTCTCCAGTATTCTGGCTCCCTGAACCGCAATGGGGAATGGAACACATACATTTCCGACGCATAATGACGAGAGGAATCGAATGCCGCATGCAGAATTCAGATCCGAGGCACCGTTCGTCTGGAAATCGCTCCTATATCCAAAACCTATCCTCCAGTATTCTGGCTCCCTGTACCGCAATGGGGAATGGAACACATACATTTTCGACGTAAAATGACGAGAGGAATCGAATGCCGAAAGCAGAATTCAAATCCGAGGCACCGTTCGTCTGGAAATCGCTCCTATATCCAAAAACCTATCCTCCAGTATTCTGGCTCCCTGAGTCGCAATTGGGAATGGAACACATGCATTTCCCACGTAAAATGACGAGAGGAATCGAATGCCGCGAGCAGAATTCAGATCCGAGGCACCGTTCGTCTGGAAATTGCTCCTATAGCCAAAAACCTATCCTCCAGTATTCTGGCTCCCTGAACCGCGATGGGGAATGGAGCACATACATTTCCGACGTAAAATGACGAGAGGAATCGAATGCCGCAAGCAGAATTCAGATCCGAGGCACCGTTCGTCTGCAAATCGCCCCTATATCCAGAACCTATCCTCCAGTATTCTGGCTCCCAGAATCTTAATCAGGAAAGGAAAACATGCATTTCCCACGTAAAATGACGAGAGGAATCGAATGCCGCGAGCAGAATTCAGATCCGAGGCACCGTTCGTCTGGAAATCGCTCCTATATCCAAAAACCTATCCTCCAGTATTCTGGCTCCCTGAGTCGCAATTGGGAATGGAACACATACATTTCCGACGCAAAATGACGAGAGGAATCGAATGCCGCATGCAGAATTCAGATCCGTGGCGCCGTTCGTCTGGAAATCGCTCCTATAGCCAAAAACCTATCCTCCAGTATTCTGGCTCCCTGTGCCGCAATGGGGAATGGAATACATACATTTCCGACGTAAAATGACGAGAGGAATCGAATGCCGCAAGCAGAATTCAGATCCGAGGCACCGTTCGTCTGCAAATCGCCCCTATATCCAGAACCTATCCTCCAGTATTCTGGGTCCCAGAATCTTAATCAGGAAAGGAAAACATGCATTTCCCACGTAAAATGACGAGAGGAATCGAATTCCGCGAGCAGAATTCAGATCCGAGGCACCGTTCGTCTGGAAATCGCTCCTATATCCAAAAACCTATCCTCCAGTATTCTGGCTCCCTGAGTCGCAATTGGGAATGGAACACATACATTTCCGACGCAAAATGAAGAGAGGAATCGAATGCCGCATGCAGAATTCAGATCCGTGGCACCGTTCGTCTGGAAATCGCTCCTATAGCCAAAAACCTATCCTCCAGTATTCTGGCTCCCTGTACCGCAATGGGGAATGGAACACATACATTTTCGACGTAAAATGACGAGAGGAATCGAATGCCGAAAGCAGAATTCAAATCCGAGGCACCGTTCGTCTGCAAATCGCTCCTATATCCAAAACCTATCCTCCAGTATTCTGGCTCCCAGAATCTTAATCAGGAAAGGAAAACATGCCTTTCCCACGTAAAATGACGAGAGGAATCGAATGCCGCAAGCAGAATTCAAATCCGAGGCACCGTTCGTCTGCAAATCGCTCCTATATCCAAAACCTATCCTCCAGTATTCTGGCTCCCAGAATCTTAATCAGGAAAGGAAAACATGCCTTTCCCACGTAAAATGACGAGATGAATCGAATACTGCAAGTAGAATTCAGATCCGAGGCACCGTTCGTCTGCAAATCGCCCCTATATCCAGAAATTATCCTCCAGTATTCTGGCTCCCAGAATCTTAATCAGGAAAGGAACACATGTATTTCCCACGTAAAATGACGAGAGGAATCGAATACCGCAAGCAGAATTCAGATCCGAGGCACCGTTCGTCTGGAAATCGCTCCTATATCCAAAAACCTATCCTCCAGTATTCTGGCTCCCTGAGTCGCAATTGGGAATGGAACACATGCATTTCCCACGTAAAATGACGAGAGGAATCGAATGCCGCGAGCAGAATTCAGATCCGAGGCACCGTTCGTCTGGAAATTGCTCCTATAGCCAAAAACCTATCCTCCAGTATTCTGGCTCCCTGAACCGCGATGGGGAATGGAGCACATACATTGCCGACGTAAAATGACGAGAGGAATCGAATGCCGCAAGCAGAATTCAGATCCGAGGCACCGTTCGTCTGCAAATCGCCCCTATATCCAGAACCTATCCTCCAGTATTCTGGCTCCCAGAATCTTAATCAGGAAAGGAAAACATGCATTTCCCACGTAAAATGACGAGAGGAATCGAATGCCGCGAGCAGAATTCAGATCCGAGGCACCGTTCGTCTGGAAATCGCTCCTATATCCAAAAACCTATCCTCCAGTATTCTGGCTCCCTGAGTCGCAATTGGGAATGGAACACATACATTTCCGACGCAAAATGACGAGAGGAATCGACTGCCGCATGCAGAATTCAGATCCGTGGCACCGTTCGTCTGGAAATCGCTCCTATAGCCAAAAACCTATCCTCCAGTATTCTGGCTCCCTGTGCCGCAATGGGGAATGGAACACATACATTTCCGACGTAAAATGACGAGAGGAATCGAATGCCGCAAGCAGAATTCAGATCCGAGGCACCGTTCGTCTGCAAATCGCCCCTATATCCAGAACCTATCCTCCAGTATTCTGGGTCCCAGAATCTTAATCAGGAAAGGAAAACATGCATTTCCCACGTAAAATGACGAGAGGAATCGAATGCCGCGAGCAGAATTCAGATCCGAGGCACCGTTCGTCTGGAAATCGCTCCTATATCCAAAAACCTATCCTCCAGTATTCTGGCTCCCTGAGTCGCAATTGGGAATGGAACACATACATTTCCGACGCAAAATGAAGAGAGGAATCGAATGCCGCATGCAGAATTCAGATCCGTGGCACCGTTCGTCTGGAAATCGCTCCTATAGCCAAAAACCTATCCTCCAGTATTCTGGCTCCCTGTGCCGCAATGGGGAATGGAATACATACATTTCCGACGTAAAATGACGAGAGGAATCGAATGCCGCAAGCAGAATTCAAATCCGAGGCACCGTTCGTCTGCAAATCGCTCCTATATCCAAAACCTATCCTCCAGTATTCTGGCTCCCAGAATCTTAATCAGGAAAGGAAAATATGCCTTTCCCACGTAAAATGACGAGATGAATCGAATACTGCAAGTAGAATTCAGATCCGAGGCACCGTTCGTCTGCAAATCGCCCCTATATCCAGAAACTATCCTCCAGTATTCTGGCTCCCAGAATCTTAATCAGGAAAGGAACACATGTATTTCCCACGTAAAATGACGAGAGGAATCGAATACCGCAAGCAGAATTCAAATCCGAGGCACCGTTCGTCTGCAAATCGCCCCTATATCCAGAAACTATCCTCCAGTATTCTGGCTCCCAGAATCTTAATCAGGAAAGGAACACATGTATTTCCCACGTAAAATGACGAGAGGAATCGAATACCGCAAGCAGAATTCAGATCCGAGGCACCGTTCGTCCGCAAATCGCCCCTATATCCAGAACCTATCCTCCAGTATTCTGGCTCCCTGAACCGCAATGGGGAATGGAACACATACATTTCCGACGTAAAATGACGAGAGGAATCGAATGCCGCATGCAGAATTCAGATCCGAGGCACCGTTCGTCTGCAAATCGCTCCTATATCCAAAACCTATCCTCCAGTATTCTGGCTCCCAGAATCTTAATCAGGAAAGGAACACATGCATTTCCCACGTAAAATGACGAGAGGAATCGAATGCCGCATGCAGAATTCAGATTCGACGCACCGTTCGTCTGAAAATCGCTCCTATATCCAAAACCTATCCTCCAGTATTCTGGCTGCCAGAATCTTAATCAGGAATGGACCACCTGCATTTCCCACGTAAAATGACGAGAGGAATCGAATGCCGCAAGCAGCATTCAGATCCGAGGCACCGTTCGTCTGAAAATCGCTCCTATAGCCAAAAACCTATACTCCAGTATTCTGGCTCCCAGAATCTTAATCAGGAATGGACCACCTGCATTTCCCACGTAAAATGACGAGAGGAATCGAATGCCGCAAGCAGCATTCAGATCCGAGGCACCGTTCGTCTGAAAATCGCTCCTATAGCTAAAAACCTATACTCCAGTATTCTGGCTCCCTGAACCGCAATGGGGAATGGAACACATACATTTCCCACGTAAAATGACGAGAGGAATCGAATACCGCAAGCAGAATTCAGATCCGAGGCACCGTTCGTCTGCAAATCGCCCCTATATCCAGAAACTATCCTCCAGTATTCTGGCTCCCAGAATCTTAATCAGGAAAGGAACACATGTATTTCCCACGTAAAATGACGAGAGGAATCGAATACCGCAAGCAGAATTCAGATCCGAGGCACCGTTCGTCCGCAAATCGCCCCTATATCCAGAACCTATCCTCCAGTATTCTGGCTCCCTGAACCGCAATGGGGAATGGAACACATACATTTCCGACGTAAAATGACGAGAGGAATCGAATGCCGCATGCAGAATTCAGATCCGAGGCACCGTTCGTCTGCAAATCGCTCCTATATCCAAAACCTATCCTCCAGTATTCTGGCTCCCAGAATCTTAATCAGGAAAGGAACACATGCATTTCCCACGTAAAATGACGAGAGGAATCGAATACCGCAAGCAGAATTCAGATCCGAGGCACCGTTCGTCCGCAAATCGCCCCTATATCCAGAACCTATCCTCCAGTATTCTGGCTCCCAGAATCTTAATCAGGAAAGGAACACATGTATTTCCCACGTAAAATGACGAGAGGAATCGAATGCCGCGAGCGGAATTCAAATCCGAGGCACCGTTCGTCTGCAAATCGCTCCTATATCCAAAACCTATCCTCCAGTATTCTGGATCCCAGAATCTTAATCAGGAAAGGAAAACATGCCTTTCCCACGTAAAATGACGAGATGAATCGAATACTGCAAGTAGAATTCAGATCCGAGGCACCGTTCGTCTGCAAATCGCCCCTATATCCAGAAACTATCCTCCAGTATTCTGGCTCCCAGAATCTTAATCAGGAAAGGAACACATGTATTTCCCACGTAAAATGACGAGAGGAATCGAATGCCGCGAGCGGAATTCAAATCCGAGGCACCGTTCGTCTGGAAATCGCTCCTATATCCAAAACCTATCCTCCAGTATTCTGGCTCCCCGAATCTTAATCAGGAAAGGAACACATGCATGTCCAACGTAAAATGACGAGAGGAATCGAATGCCGCAAGCAGAATTCAGATCCGAGGCACCGTTCGTCTGGAAATCGCTCTTATATCCAAAAACGTATCCTCCAGTATTCTGGCTCCCTGAGTCGCAATCGGGAATGGAACACATACATTTCCGACGTAAAATGACGAGAGGAATCGAATGCCGCAAGCAGAATTCAAATCCGAGGCACCGTTCGTCTGCAAATCGCTCCTATATCCAAAACCTATCCTCCAGTATTCTGGCTCCCAGAATCTTAATCAGGAAAGGAAAATATGCCTTTCCCACGTAAAATGACGAGATGAATCGAATACTGCAAGTAGAATTCAGATCCGAGGCACCGTTCGTCTGCAAATCGCCCCTATATCTAGAAACTATCCTCCAGTATTCTGGCTCCCAGAATCTTAATCAGGAAAGGAACACATGTATTTCCCACGTAAAATGACGAGAGGAATCGAATACCGCAAGCAGAATTCAGATCCGAGGCACCGTTCGTCCGCAAATCGCCCCTACATCCAGAACCTATCCTCCAGTATTCTGGCTCCCTGAACCGCAATGGGGAATGGAACACATACATTTCCGACGTAAAATGACGAGAGGAATCGAATGCCGCATGCAGAATTCAGATCCGAGGCACCGTTCGTCTGCAAATCGCTCCTATATCCAAAACCTATCCTCCAGTATTCTGGCTCCCAGAATCTTAATCAGGAAAGGAACACATGCATTTCCCACGTAAAATGACGAGAGGAATCGAATACCGCAAGCAGAATTCAGATCCGAGGCACCGTTCGTCCGCAAATCGCCCCTATATCCAGAACCTATCCTCCAGTATTCTGGCTCCCAGAATCTTAATCAGGAAAGGAACACATGTATTTCCCACGTAAAATGACGAGAGGAATCGAATGCCGCGAGCGGAATTCAAATCCGAGGCACCGTTCGTCTGCAAATCGCTCCTATATCCAAAACCTATCCTCCAGTATTCTGGCTCCCAGAATCTTAATCAGGAAAGGAAAACATGCCTTTCCCACGTAAAATGACGAGATGAATCGAATACTGCAAGTAGAATTCAGATCCGAGGCACCGTTCGTCTGCAAATCGCCCCTATATCCAGAAACTATCCTCCAGTATTCTGGCTCCCAGAATCTTAATCAGGAAAGGAACACATGTATTTCCCACGTAAAATGACGAGAGGAATCGAATGCCGCGAGCGGAATTCAAATCCGAGGCACCGTTCGTCCGCAAATCGCTCCTATATCCAGAACCTATCCTCCAGTATTCTGGCTCCCTGAACCGCAATGGGGAATGGAACACATACATTTCCGACGTAAAATGACGAGAGGAATCGAATGCCGCATGCAGAATTCAGATCCGAGGCACCGTTCGTCTGCAAATCGCTCCTATATCCAAAACCTATCCTCCAGTATTCTGGCTCCCAGAATCTTAATCAGGAATGGACCACCTGCATTTCCCACGTAAAATGACGAGAGGAATCGAATGCCGCAAGCAGCATTCAGATCCGAGGCACCGTTCGTCTGAAAATCGCTCCTATAGCCAAAAACCTATCCTCCAGTATTCTGGCTCCCAGAATCTTAATCAGGAATGGACCACCTGCATTTCCCACGTAAAATGACGAGAGGAATCGAATGCCGCAAGCAGCATTCAGATCCGAGGCACCGTTCGTCTGAAAATCGCTCCTATAGCCAAAAACCTATTGCAATGGGGAATGGAACACATACATTTCCGACGCATAATGACGAGAGGAATCGAATGCCGCATGCAGAATTCAGATCCGAGGCACCGTTCGTCTGGAAATCGCTCCTATATCCAAAACCTATCCTCCAGTATTCTGGCTCCCTGTACCGCAATGGGGAATGGAACACATACATTTTCGACGTAAAATGACGAGAGGAATCGAATGCCGAAAGCAGAATTCAAATCCGAGGCACCGTTCGTCTGGAAATCGCTCCTATATCCAAAAACCTATCCTCCAGTATTCTGGCTCCCTGAGTCGCAATTGGGAATGGAACACATGCATTTCCCACGTAAAATGACGAGAGGAATCGAATGCCGCGAGCAGAATTCAGATCCGAGGCACCGTTCGTCTGGAAATTGCTCCTATAGCCAAAAACCTATCCTCCAGTATTCTGGCTCCCTGAACCGCGATGGGGAATGGAGCACATACATTTCCGACGTAAAATGACGAGAGGAATCGAATGCCGCAAGCAGAATTCAGATCCGAGGCACCGTTCGTCTGCAAATCGCCCCTATATCCAGAACCTATCCTCCAGTATTCTGGCTCCCAGAATCTTAATCAGGAAAGGAAAACATGCATTTCCCACGTAAAATGACGAGAGGAATCGAATACTGCAAGTAGAATTCAGATCCGAGGCACCGTTCGTCTGCAAATCGCTCCTATATCCAAAACCTATCCTCCAGTATTCTGGCTCCCAGAATCTTAATCAGGAAAGGAACACATGCATTTCCCACGTAAAATGACGAGAGGAATCGAATGCCGCATGCAGAATTCAGATTCGACGCACCGTTCGTCTGAAAATCGCTCCTATATCCAAAACCTATCCTCCAGTATTCTGGCTGCCAGAATCTTAATCAGGAATGGACCACCTGCATTTCCCACGTAAAATGACGAGAGGAATCGAATGCCGCAAGCAGCATTCAGATCCGAGGCACCGTTCGTCTGAAAATCGCTCCTATAGCCAAAAACCTATCCTCCAGTATTCTGGCTCCCAGAATCTTAATCAGGAATGGACCACCTGCATTTCCCACGTAAAATGACGAGAGGAATCGAATGCCGCAAGCAGCATTCAGATCCGAGGCACCGTTCGTCTGAAAATCGCTCCTATAGCTAAAAACCTATACTCCAGTATTCTGGCTCCCTGAACCGCAATGGGGAATGGAACACATACATTTCCCACGTAAAATGACGAGAGGAATCGAATACCGCAAGCAGAATTCAGATCCGAGGCACCGTTCGTCTGCAAATCGCCCCTATATCCAGAAACTATCCTCCAGTATTCTGGCTCCCAGAATCTTAATCAGGAAAGGAACACATGTATTTCCCACGTAAAATGACGAGAGGAATCGAATACCGCAAGCAGAATTCAGATCCGAGGCACCGTTCGTCCGCAAATCGCCCCTATATCCAGAACCTATCCTCCAGTATTCTGGCTCCCTGAACCGCAATGGGGAATGGAACACATACATTTCCGACGTAAAATGACGAGAGGAATCGAATGCCGCATGCAGAATTCAGATCCGAGGCACCGTTCGTCTGCAAATCGCTCCTATATCCAAAACCTATCCTCCAGTATTCTGGCTCCCAGAATCTTAATCAGGAAAGGAACACATGCATTTCCCACGTAAAATGACGAGAGGAATCGAATACCGCAAGCAGAATTCAGATCCGAGGCACCGTTCGTCCGCAAATCGCCCCTATATCCAGAACCTATCCTCCAGTATTCTGGCTCCCAGAATCTTAATCAGGAAAGGAACACATGTATTTCCCACGTAAAATGACGAGAGGAATCGAATGCCGCGAGCGGAATTCAAATCCGAGGCACCGTTCGTCTGCAAATCGCTCCTATATCCAAAACCTATCCTCCAGTATTCTGGATCCCAGAATCTTAATCAGGAAAGGAAAACATGCCTTTCCCACGTAAAATGACGAGATGAATCGAATACTGCAAGTAGAATTCAGATCCGAGGCACCGTTCGTCTGCAAATCGCCCCTATATCCAGAAACTATCCTCCAGTATTCTGGCTCCCAGAATCTTAATCAGGAAAGGAACACATGTATTTCCCACGTAAAATGACGAGAGGAATCGAATGCCGCGAGCGGAATTCAAATCCGAGGCACCGTTCGTCTGGAAATCGCTCCTATATCCAAAACCTATCCTCCAGTATTCTGGCTCCCCGAATCTTAATCAGGAAAGGAACACATGCATGTCCAACGTAAAATGACGAGAGGAATCGAATGCCGCAAGCAGAATTCAGATCCGGGGCACCGTTCGTCTGGAAATCGCTCTTATATCCAAAAACGTATCCTCCAGTATTCTGGCTCCCTGAGTCGCAATCGGGAATGGAACACATACATTTCCGACGTAAAATGACGAGAGGAATCGAATGCCGCAAGCAGAATTCAAATCCGAGGCACCGTTCGTCTGCAAATCGCTCCTATATCCAAAACCTATCCTCCAGTATTCTGGCTCCCAGAATCTTAATCAGGAAAGGAAAATATGCCTTTCCCACGTAAAATGACGAGATGAATCGAATACTGCAAGTAGAATTCAGATCCGAGGCACCGTTCGTCTGCAAATCGCCCCTATATCTAGAAACTATCCTCCAGTATTCAGGCTCCCAGAATCTTAATCAGGAAAGGAACACATGTATTTCCCACGTAAAATGACGAGAGGAATCGAATACCGCAAGCAGAATTCAGATCCGAGGCACCGTTCGTCCGCAAATCGCCCCTACATCCAGAACCTATCCTCCAGTATTCTGGCTCCCTGAACCGCAATGGGGAATGGAACACATACATTTCCGACGTAAAATGACGAGAGGAATCGAATGCCGCATGCAGAATTCAGATCCGAGGCACCGTTCGTCTGCAAATCGCTCCTATATCCAAAACCTATCCTCCAGTATTCTGGCTCCCAGAATCTTAATCAGGAAAGGAACACATGCATTTCCCACGTAAAATGACGAGAGGAATCGAATACCGCAAGCAGAATTCAGATCCGAGGCACCGTTCGTCCGCAAATCGCCCCTATATCCAGAACCTATCCTCCAGTATTCTGGCTCCCAGAATCTTAATCAGGAAAGGAACACATGTATTTCCCACGTAAAATGACGAGAGGAATCGAATGCCGCGAGCGGAATTCAAATCCGAGGCACCGTTCGTCTGCAAATCGCTCCTATATCCAAAACCTATCCTCCAGTATTCTGGATCCCAGAATCTTAATCAGGAAAGGAAAACATGCCTTTCCCACGTAAAATGACGAGATGAATCGAATACTGCAAGTAGAATTCAGATCCGAGGCACCGTTCGTCTGCAAATCGCCCCTATATCCAGAAACTATCCTCCAGTATTCTGGCTCCCAGAATCTTAATCAGGAAAGGAACACATGTATTTCCCACGTAAAATGACGAGAGGAATCGAATGCCGCGAGCGGAATTCAAATCCGAGGCACCGTTCGTCCGCAAATCGCTCCTATATCCAGAACCTATCCTCCAGTATTCTGGCTCCCTGAACCGCAATGGGGAATGGAACACATACATTTCCGACGTAAAATGACGAGAGGAATCGAATGCCGCATGCAGAATTCAGATCCGAGGCACCGTTCGTCTGCAAATCGCTCCTATATCCAAAACCTATCCTCCAGTATTCTGGCTCCCAGAATCTTAATCAGGAATGGACCACCTGCATTTCCCACGTAAAATGACGAGAGGAATCGAATGCCGCAAGCAGCATTCAGATCCGAGGCACCGTTCGTCTGAAAATCGCTCCTATAGCCAAAAACCTATCCTCCAGTATTCTGGCTCCCAGAATCTTAATCAGGAATGGACCACCTGCATTTCCCACGTAAAATGACGAGAGGAATCGAATGCCGCAAGCAGAATTCAGATCCGAGGCACCGTTCGTCTGAAAATCGCTCCTATAGCCAAAAACCTATTGCAATCGGGAATGGAACACATGCATTTCCGACGCAAAATGACGAGAGGAATCGAATGCCGCATGCAGAATTCAGATCCGAGGCACCGTTCGTCTGGAAATCGCTCCTATATCCAAAACCTATCCTCCAGTATTCTGGCTCCCTGAACCGCAATGGGGAATGGAACACATACATTTTCGACGTAAAATGACGAGAGGAATCGAATGCCGAAAGCAGAATTCAAATCCGAGGCACCGTTCGTCTGGAAATCGCTCCTATATCCAAAAACCTATCCTCCAGTATTCTGGCTCCCTGAGTCGCAATTGGGAATGGAACACATGCATTTCCGACGTAAAATGACGAGAGGAATCGAATGCCGCAAGCAGAATTCAGATCCGAGGCACCGATCGTCTGAAATTGCTCCTATAGCCAAAAACCTATCCTCCAGTATTCTGGCTCCCTGAACCGCGATGGGGAATGGAGCACATACATTTCCGACGTAAAATGACGAGAGGAATCGAATGCCGCAAGCAGAATTCAGATCCGAGGCACCGTTCGTCTGCAAATCGCCCCTATATCCAGAACCTATCCTCCAGTATTCTGGCTCCCAGAATCTTAATCAGGAAAGGAAAACATGCATTTCCCACGTAAAATGACGAGAGGAATCGAATGCCGCGAGCAGAATTCAGATCCGAGGCACCGTTCGTCTGGAAATCGCTCCTATATCCAAAAACCTATCCTCCAGTATTCTGGCTCCCTGAGTCGCAATTGGGAATGGAACACATACATTTCCGACGCAAAATGACGAGAGGAATCGACTGCCGCATGCAGAATTCAGATCCGTGGCACCGTTCGTCTGGAAATCGCTCCTATAGCCAAAAACCTATCCTCCAGTATTCTGGCTCCCTGTGCCGCAATGGGGAATGGAATACATACATTTCCGACGTAAAATGACGAGAGGAATCGAATGCCGCAAGCAGAATTCAGATCCGAGGCACCGTTCGTCTGCAAATCGCCCCTATATCCAGAACCTATCCTCCAGTATTCTGGGTCCCAGAATCTTAATCAGGAAAGGAAAACATGCATTTCCCACGTAAAATGACGAGAGGAATCGAATTCCGCGAGCAGAATTCAGATCCGAGGCACCGTTCGTCTGGAAATCGCTCCTATATCCAAAAACCTATCCTCCAGTATTCTGGCTCCCTGAGTCGCAATTGGGAATGGAACACATACATTTCCGACGCAAAATGAAGAGAGGAATCGAATGCCGCATGCAGAATTCAGATCCGTGGCACCGTTCGTCTGGAAATCGCTCCTATAGCCAAAAACCTATCCTCCAGTATTCTGGCTCCCTGTACCGCAATGGGGAATGGAACACATACATTTTCGACGCAAAATGACGAGAGGAATCGAATGCCGAAAGCAGAATTCAAATCCGAGGCACCGTTCGTCTGCAAATCGCTCCTATATCCAAAACCTATCCTCCAGTATTCTGGCTCCCAGAATCTTAATCAGGAAAGGAAAACATGCCTTTCCCACGTAAAATGACGAGAGGAATCGAATGCCGCAAGCAGAATTCAAATCCGAGGCACCGTTCGTCTGCAAATCGCTCCTATATCCAAAACCTATCCTCCAGTATTCTGGCTCCCAGAATCTTAATCAGGAAAGGAAAACATGCCTTTCCCACGTAAAATGACGAGATGAATCGAATACTGCAAGTAGAATTCAGATCCGAGGCACCGTTCGTCTGCAAATCGCCCCTATATCCAGAAATTATCCTCCAGTATTCTGGCTCCCAGAATCTTAATCAGGAAAGGAACACATGTATTTCCCACGTAAAATGACGAGAGGAATCGAATACCGCAAGCAGAATTCAGATCCGAGGCACCGTTCGTCTGGAAATCGCTCCTATATCCAAAAACCTATCCTCCAGTATTCTGGCTCCCTGAGTCGCAATTGGGAATGGAACACATGCATTTCCCACGTAAAATGACGAGAGGAATCGAATGCCGCGAGCAGAATTCAGATCCGAGGCACCGTTCGTCTGGAAATTGCTCCTATAGCCAAAAACCTATCCTCCAGTATTCTGGCTCCCTGAACCGCAATGGGGAATGGAGCACATACATTTCCGACGTAAAATGACGAGAGGAATCGAATGCCGCAAGCAGAATTCAGATCCGAGGCACCGTTCGTCTGCAAATCGCCCCTATATCCAGAACCTATCCTCCAGTATTCTGGCTCCCAGAATCTTAATCAGGAAAGGAAAACATGCATTTCCCACGTAAAATGACGAGAGGAATCGAATGCCGCGAGCAGAATTCAGATCCGAGGCACCGTTCGTCTGGAAATCGCTCCTATATCCAAAAACCTATCCTCCAGTATTCTGGCTCCCTGAGTCGCAATTGGGAATGGAACACATACATTTCCGACGCAAAATGACGAGAGGAATCGAATGCCGCATGCAGAATTCAGATCCGTGGCACCGTTCGTCTGGAAATCGCTCCTATAGCCAAAAACCTATCCTCCAGTATTCTGGCTCCCTGTGCCGCAATGGGGAATGGAATACATACATTTCCGACGTAAAATGCCGAGAGGAATCGAATGCCGTAAGCAGAATTCAGATCCGAGGCACCGTTCGTCTGCAAATCGCCCCTATATCCAGAACCTATCCTCCAGTATTCTGGGTCCCCGAATCTTAATCAGGAAAGGAAAACATGCATTTCCCACGTAAAATGACGAGAGGAATCGAATGCCGCGAGCAGAATTCAGATCCGAGGCACCGTTCGTCTGGAAATCGCTCCTATATCCAAAAACCTATCCTCCAGTATTCTGGCTCCCTGAGTCGCAATTGGGAATGGAACACATACATTTCCGACGCAAAATGAAGAGAGGAATCGAATGCCGCATGCAGAATTCAGATCCGTGGCACCGTTCGTCTGGAAATCGCTCCTATAGCCAAAAACCTATCCTCCAGTATTCTGGCTCCCTGTGCCGCAATGGGGAATGGAATACATACATTTCCGACGTAAAATGACGAGAGGAATCGAATGCCGCAAGCAGAATTCAAATCCGAGGCACCGTTCGTCTGCAAATCGCTCCTATATCCAAAACCTATCCTCCAGTATTCTGGCTCCCAGAATCTTAATCAGGAAAGGAAAATATGCCTTTCCCACGTAAAATGACGAGATGAATCGAATACTGCAAGTAGAATTCAGATCCGAGGCACCGTTCGTCTGCAAATCGCCCCTATATCCAGAAACTATCCTCCAGTATTCTGGCTCCCAGAATCTTAATCAGGAAAGGAACACATGTATTTCCCACGTAAAATGACGAGAGGAATCGAATACCGCAAGCAGAATTCAAATCCGAGGCACCGTTCGTCTGGAAATCGCTCCTATATCCAAAAACCTATCCTCCAGTATTCTGGCTCCCTGAGTCGCAATTGGGAATGGAACACATGCATTTCCCACGTAAAATGACGAGAGGAATCGAATGCCGCGAGCAGAATTCAGATCCGAGGCACCGTTCGTCTGGAAATTGCTCCTATAGCCAAAAACCTATCCTCCAGTATTCTGGCTCCCTGAACCGCGATGGGGAATGGAGCACATACATTTCCGACGTAAAATGACGAGAGGAATCGAATGCCGCAAGCAGAATTCAGATCCGAGGCACCGTTCGTCTGCAAATCGCCCCTATATCCAGAACCTATCCTCCAGTATTCTGGCTCCCAGAATCTTAATCAGGAAAGGAAAACATGCATTTCCCACGTAAAATGACGAGAGGAATCGAATGCCGCGAGCAGAATTCAGATCCGAGGCACCGTTCGTCTGGAAATCGCTCCTATATCCAAAAACCTATCCTCCAGTATTCTGGCTCCCTGAGTCGCAATTGGGAATGGAACACATACATTTCCGACGCAAAATGACGAGAGGAATCGACTGCCGCATGCAGAATTCAGATCCGTGGCACCGTTCGTCTGGAAATCGCTCCTATAGCCAAAAACCTATCCTCCAGTATTCTGGCTCCCTGTGCCGCAATGGGGAATGGAATACATACATTTCCGACGTAAAATGACGAGAGGAATCGAATGCCGCAAGCAGAATTCAGATCCGAGGCACCGTTCGTCTGCAAATCGCCCCTATATCCAGAACCTATCCTCCAGTATTCTGGGTCCCAGAATCTTAATCAGGAAAGGAAAACATGCATTTCCCACGTAAAATGACGAGAGGAATCGAATTCCGCGAGCAGAATTCAGATCCGAGGCACCGTTCGTCTGGAAATCGCTCCTATATCCAAAAACCTATCCTCCAGTATTCTGGCTCCCTGAGTCGCAATTGGGAATGGAACACATACATTTCCGACGCAAAATGAAGAGAGGAATCGAATGCCGCATGCAGAATTCAGATCCGTGGCACCGTTCGTCTGGAAATCGCTCCTATAGCCAAAAACCTATCCTCCAGTATTCTGGCTCCCTGTACCGCAATGGGGAATGGAACACATACATTTTCGACGTAAAATGACGAGAGGAATCGAATGCCGAAAGCAGAATTCAAATCCGAGGCACCGTTCGTCTGCAAATCGCTCCTATATCCAAAACCTATCCTCCAGTATTCTGGCTCCCAGAATCTTAATCAGGAAAGGAAAACATGCATTTCCCACGTAAAATGACGAGAGGAATCGAATGCCGCAAGCAGAATTCAAATCCGAGGCACCGTTCGTCTGCAAATCGCTCCTATATCCAAAACCTATCCTCCAGTATTCTGGCTCCCAGAATCTTAATCAGGAAAGGAAAACATGCCTTTCCCACGTAAAATGACGAGATGAATCGAATACTGCAAGTAGAATTCAGATCCGAGGCACCGTTCGTCTGCAAATCGCCCCTATATCCAGAAATTATCCTCCAGTATTCTGGCTCCCAGAATCTTAATCAGGAAAGGAACACATGTATTTCCCACGTAAAATGACGAGAGGAATCGAATACCGCAAGCAGAATTCAGATCCGAGGCACCGTTCGTCTGGAAATCGCTCCTATATCCAAAAACCTATCCTCCAGTATTCTGGCTCCCTGAGTCGCAATTGGGAATGGAACACATGCATTTCCCACGTAAAATGACGAGAGGAATCGAATGCCGCGAGCAGAATTCAGATCCGAGGCACCGTTCGTCTGGAAATTGCTCCTATAGCCAAAAACCTATCCTCCAGTATTCTGGCTCCCTGAACCGCGATGGGGAATGGAGCACATACATTTCCGACGTAAAATGACGAGAGGAATCGAATGCCGCAAGCAGAATTCAGATCCGAGGCACCGTTCGTCTGCAAATCGCCCCTATATCCAGAACCTATCCTCCAGTATTCTGGCTCCCAGAATCTTAATCAGGAAAGGAAAACATGCATTTCCCACGTAAAATGACGAGAGGAATCGAATGCCGCGAGCAGAATTCAGATCCGAGGCACCGTTCGTCTGGAAATCGCTCCTATATCCAAAAACGTATCCTCCAGTATTCTGGCTCCCTGAGTCGCAATCGGGAATGGAACACATACATTTCCGACGTAAAATGACGAGAGGAATCGACTGCCGCAAGCAGAATTCAGATCCGTGGCACCGTTCGTCTGGAAATCGCTCCTATAGCCAAAAACCTATCCTCCAGTATTCTGGCTCCCTGTGCCGCAATGGGGAATGGAATACATACATTTCCGACGTAAAATGACGAGAGGAATCGAATGCCGCAAGCAGAATTCAGATCCGAGGCACCGTTCGTCTGCAAATCGCCCCTATATCCAGAACCTATCCTCCAGTATTCTGGGTCCCCGAATCTTAATCAGGAAAGGAAAACATGCATTTCCCACGTAAAATGACGAGAGGAATCGAATGCCGCGAGCAGAATTCAGATCCGAGGCACCGTTCGTCTGGAAATCGCTCCTATATCCAAAAACCTATCCTCCAGTATTCTGGCTCCCTGAGTCGCAATTGGGAATGGAACACATACATTTCCGACGCAAAATGAAGAGAGGAATCGAATGCCGCATGCAGAATTCAGATCCGTGGCACCGTTCGTCTGGAAATCGCTCCTATAGCCAAAAACCTATCCTCCAGTATTCTGGCTCCCTGTGCCGCAATGGGGAATGGAATACATACATTTCCGACGTAAAATGACGAGAGGAATCGAATGCCGCAAGCAGAATTCAAATCCGAGGCACCGTTCGTCTGCAAATCGCTCCTATATCCAAAACCTATCCTCCAGTATTCTGGCTCCCAGAATCTTAATCAGGAAAGGAAAATATGCCTTTCCCACGTAAAATGACGAGATGAATCGAATACTGCAAGTAGAATTCAGATCCGAGGCACCGTTCGTCTGCAAATCGCCCCTATATCCAGAAACTATCCTCCAGTATTCTGGCTCCCAGAATCTTAATCAGGAAAGGAACACATGTATTTCCCACGTAAAATGACGAGAGGAATCGAATACCGCAAGCAGAATTCAAATCCGAGGCACCGTTCGTCTGCAAATCGCCCCTATATCCAGAAACTATCCTCCAGTATTCTGGCTCCCAGAATCTTAATCAGGAAAGGAACACATGTATTTCCCACGTAAAATGACGAGAGGAATCGAATACCGCAAGCAGAATTCAGATCCGAGGCACCGTTCGTCCGCAAATCGCCCCTATATCCAGAACCTATCCTCCAGTATTCTGGCTCCCTGAACCGCAATGGGGAATGGAACACATACATTTCCGACGTAAAATGACGAGAGGAATCGAATGCCGCATGCAGAATTCAGATCCGAGGCACCGTTCGTCTGCAAATCGCTCCTATATCCAAAACCTATCCTCCAGTATTCTGGCTCCCAGAATCTTAATCAGGAAAGGAACACATGCATTTCCCACGTAAAATGACGAGAGGAATCGAATGCCGCATGCAGAATTCAGATTCGACGCACCGTTCGTCTGAAAATCGCTCCTATATCCAAAACCTATCCTCCAGTATTCTGGCTCCCAGAATCTTAATCAGGAATGGACCACCTGCATTTCCCACGTAAAATGACGAGAGGAATCGAATGCCGCAAGCAGCATTCAGATCCGAGGCACCGTTCGTCTGAAAATCGCTCCTATAGCCAAAAACCTATACTCCAGTATTCTGGCTCCCAGAATCTTAATCAGGAATGGACCACCTGCATTTCCCACGTAAAATGACGAGAGGAATCGAATGCCGCAAGCAGCATTCAGATCCGAGGCACCGTTCGTCTGAAAATCGCTCCTATAGCTAAAAACCTATACTCCAGTATTCTGGCTCCCTGAACCGCAATGGGGAATGGAACACATACATTTCCCACGTAAAATGACGAGAGGAATCGAATACCGCAAGCAGAATTCAGATCCGAGGCACCGTTCGTCTGCAAATCGCCCCTATATCCAGAAACTATCCTCCAGTATTCTGGCTCCCAGAATCTTAATCAGGAAAGGAACACATGTATTTCCCACGTAAAATGACGAGAGGAATCGAATACCGCAAGCAGAATTCAGATCCGAGGCACCGTTCGTCCGCAAATCGCCCCTATATCCAGAACCTATCCTCCAGTATTCTGGCTCCCTGAACCGCAATGGGGAATGGAACACATACATTTCCGACGTAAAATGACGAGAGGAATCGAATGCCGCATGCAGAATTCAGATCCGAGGCACCGTTCGTCTGCAAATCGCTCCTATATCCAAAACCTATCCTCCAGTATTCTGGCTCCCAGAATCTTAATCAGGAAAGGAACACATGCATTTCCCACGTAAAATGACGAGAGGAATCGAATACCGCAAGCAGAATTCAGATCCGAGGCACCGTTCGTCCGCAAATCGCCCCTATATCCAGAACCTATCCTCCAGTATTCTGGCTCCCAGAATCTTGATCAGGAAAGGAACACATGTATTTCCCACGTAAAATGACGAGAGGAATCGAATGCCGCGAGCGGAATTCAAATCCGAGGCACCGTTCGTCTGCAAATCGCTCCTATATCCAAAACCTATCCTCCAGTATTCTGGATCCCAGAATCTTAATCAGGAAAGGAAAACATGCCTTTCCCACGTAAAATGACGAGATGAATCGAATACTGCAAGTAGAATTCAGATCCGAGGCACCGTTCGTCTGCAAATCGCCCCTATATCCAGAAACTATCCTCCAGTATTCTGGCTCCCAGAATCTTAATCAGGAAAGGAACACATGTATTTCCCACGTAAAATGACGAGAGGAATCGAATGCCGCGAGCGGAATTCAAATCCGAGGCACCGTTCGTCTGGAAATCGCTCCTATATCCAAAAACCTATCCTCCAGTATTCTGGCTCCCTGAGTCGCAATTGGGAATGGAACACATGCATTTCCCACGTAAAATGACGAGAGGAATCGAATGCCGCGAGCAGAATTCAGATCCGAGGCACCGTTCGTCTGGAAATTGCTCCTATAGCCAAAAACCTATCCTCCAGTATTCTGGCTCCCTGAACCGCGATGGGGAATGGAGCACATACATTTCCGACGTAAAATGACGAGAGGAATCGAATGCCGCAAGCAGAATTCAGATCCGAGGCACCGTTCGTCTGCAAATCGCCCCTATATCCAGAACCTATCCTCCAGTATTCTGGCTCCCAGAATCTTAATCAGGAAAGGAAAACATGCATTTCCCACGTAAAATGACGAGAGGAATCGAATGCCGCGAGCAGAATTCAGATCCGAGGCACCGTTCGTCTGGAAATCGCTCCTATATCCAAAAACCTATCCTCCAGTATTCTGGCTCCCTGAGTCGCAATTGGGAATGGAACACATACATTTCCGACGCAAAATGACGAGAGGAATCGACTGCCGCATGCAGAATTCAGATCCGTGGCACCGTTCGTCTGGAAATCGCTCCTATAGCCAAAAACCTATCCTCCAGTATTCTGGCTCCCTGTGCCGCAATGGGGAATGGAATACATACATTTCCGACGTAAAATGACGAGAGGAATCGAATGCCGCAAGCAGAATTCAGATCCGAGGCACCGTTCGTCTGCAAATCGCCCCTATATCCAGAACCTATCCTCCAGTATTCTGGGTCCCAGAATCTTAATCAGGAAAGGAACACATGCATTTCCCACGTAAAATGACGAGAGGAATCGAATACCGCAAGCAGAATTCAGATCCGAGGCACCGTTCGTCCGCAAATCGCCCCTATATCCAGAACCTATCCTCCAGTATTCTGGCTCCCAGAATCTTGATCAGGAAAGGAACACATGTATTTCCCACGTAAAATGACGAGAGGAATCGAATGCCGCGAGCGGAATTCAAATCCGAGGCACCGTTCGTCTGCAAATCGCTCCTATATCCAAAACCTATCCTCCAGTATTCTGGATCCCAGAATCTTAATCAGGAAAGGAAAACATGCCTTTCCCACGTAAAATGACGAGATGAATCGAATACTGCAAGTAGAATTCAGATCCGAGGCACCGTTCGTCTGCAAATCGCCCCTATATCCAGAAACTATCCTCCAGTATTCTGGCTCCCAGAATCTTAATCAGGAAAGGAACACATGTATTTCCCACGTAAAATGACGAGAGGAATCGAATGCCGCGAGCGGAATTCAAATCCGAGGCACCGTTCGTCTGGAAATCGCTCCTATATCCAAAAACCTATCCTCCAGTATTCTGGCTCCCTGAGTCGCAATTGGGAATGGAACACATGCATTTCCCACGTAAAATGACGAGAGGAATCGAATGCCGCGAGCAGAATTCAGATCCGAGGCACCGTTCGTCTGGAAATTGCTCCTATAGCCAAAAACCTATCCTCCAGTATTCTGGCTCCCTGAACCGCGATGGGGAATGGAGCACATACATTTCCGACGTAAAATGACGAGAGGAATCGAATGCCGCAAGCAGAATTCAGATCCGAGGCACCGTTCGTCTGCAAATCGCCCCTATATCCAGAACCTATCCTCCAGTATTCTGGCTCCCAGAATCTTAATCAGGAAAGGAAAACATGCATTTCCCACGTAAAATGACGAGAGGAATCGAATGCCGCGAGCAGAATTCAGATCCGAGGCACCGTTCGTCTGGAAATCGCTCCTATATCCAAAAACCTATCCTCCAGTATTCTGGCTCCCTGAGTCGCAATTGGGAATGGAACACATACATTTCCGACGCAAAATGACGAGAGGAATCGACTGCCGCATGCAGAATTCAGATCCGTGGCACCGTTCGTCTGGAAATCGCTCCTATAGCCAAAAACCTATCCTCCAGTATTCTGGCTCCCTGTGCCGCAATGGGGAATGGAATACATACATTTCCGACGTAAAATGACGAGAGGAATCGAATGCCGCAAGCAGAATTCAGATCCGAGGCACCGTTCGTCTGCAAATCGCCCCTATATCCAGAACCTATCCTCCAGTATTCTGGGTCCCCGAATCTTAATCAGGAAAGGAAAACATGCATTTCCCACGTAAAATGACGAGAGGAATCGAATGCCGCGAGCAGAATTCAGATCCGAGGCACCGTTCGTCTGGAAATCGCTCCTATATCCAAAAACCTATCCTCCAGTATTCTGGCTCCCTGAGTCGCAATCGGGAATGGAACACATACATTTCCGACGCAAAATGAAGAGAGGAATCGAATGCCGCATGCAGAATTCAGATCCGTGGCACCGTTCGTCTGGAAATCGCTCCTATAGCCAAAAACCTATCCTCCAGTATTCTGGCTCCCTGTGCCGCAATGGGGAATGGAATACATACATTTCCGACGTAAAATGACGAGAGGAATCGAATGCCGCAAGCAGAATTCAAATCCGAGGCACCGTTCGTCTGCAAATCGCTCCTATATCCAAAACCTATCCTCCAGTATTCTGGCTCCCAGAATCTTAATCAGGAAAGGAAAATATGCCTTTCCCACGTAAAATGACGAGATGAATCGAATACTGCAAGTAGAATTCAGATCCGAGGCACCGTTCGTCTGCAAATCGCCCCTATATCCAGAAACTATCCTCCAGTATTCTGGCTCCCAGAATCTTAATCAGGAAAGGAACACATGCATTTCCCACGTAAAATGACGAGAGGAATCGAATGCCGCATGCAGAATTCAAATCCGAGGCACCGTTCGTCTGCAAATCGCCCCTATATCCAGAAACTATCCTCCAGTATTCTGGCTCCCAGAATCTTAATCAGGAAAGGAACACATGTATTTCCCACGTAAAATGACGAGAGGAATCGAATACCGCAAGCAGAATTCAGATCCGAGGCACCGTTCGTCCGCAAATCGCCCCTATATCCAGAACCTATCCTCCAGTATTCTGGCTCCCTGAACCGCAATGGGGAATGGAACACATACATTTCCGACGTAAAATGACGAGAGGAATCGAATGCCGCATGCAGAATTCAGATCCGAGGCACCGTTCGTCTGCAAATCGCTCCTATATCCAAAACCTATCCTCCAGTATTCTGGCTCCCAGAATCTTAATCAGGAAAGGAACACATGCATTTCCCACGTAAAATGACGAGAGGAATCGAATGCCGCATGCAGAATTCAGATTCGACGCACCGTTCGTCTGAAAATCGCTCCTATATCCAAAACCTATCCTCCAGTATTCTGGCTCCCAGAATCTTAATCAGGAATGGACCACCTGCATTTCCCACGTAAAATGACGAGAGGAATCGAATGCCGCAAGCAGCATTCAGATCCGAGGCACCGTTCGTCTGAAAATCGCTCCTATAGCCAAAAACCTATACTCCAGTATTCTGGCTCCCAGAATCTTAATCAGGAATGGACCACCTGCATTTCCCACGTAAAATGACGAGAGGAATCGAATGCCGCAAGCAGCATTCAGATCCGAGGCACCGTTCGTCTGAAAATCGCTCCTATATCTAAAAACCTATACTCCAGTATTCTGGCTCCCTGAACCGCAATGGGGAATGGAACACATACATTTCCCACGTAAAATGACGAGAGGAATCGAATACCGCAAGCAGAATTCAGATCCGAGGCACCGTTCGTCTGCAAATCGCCCCTATATCCAGAAACTATCCTCCAGTATTCTGGCTCCCAGAATCTTAATCAGGAAAGGAACACATGTATTTCCCACGTAAAATGACGAGAGGAATCGAATACCGCAAGCAGAATTCAGATCCGAGGCACCGTTCGTCCGCAAATCGCCCCTATATCCAGAACCTATCCTCCAGTATTCTGGCTCCCTGAACCGCAATGGGGAATGGAACACATACATTTCCGACGTAAAATGACGAGAGGAATCGAATGCCGCATGCAGAATTCAGATCCGAGGCACCGTTCGTCTGCAAATCGCTCCTATATCCAAAACCTATCCTCCAGTATTCTGGCTCCCAGAATCTTAATCAGGAAAGGAACACATGCATTTCCCACGTAAAATGACGAGAGGAATCGAATACCGCAAGCAGAATTCAGATCCGAGGCACCGTTCGTCCGCAAATCGCCCCTATATCCAGAACCTATCCTCCAGTATTCTGGCTCCCAGAATCTTGATCAGGAAAGGAACACATGTATTTCCCACGTAAAATGACGAGAGGAATCGAATGCCGCGAGCGGAATTCAAATCCGAGGCACCGTTCGTCTGCAAATCGCTCCTATATCCAAAACCTATCCTCCAGTATTCTGGATCCCAGAATCTTAATCAGGAAAGGAAAACATGCCTTTCCCACGTAAAATGACGAGATGAATCGAATACTGCAAGTAGAATTCAGATCCGAGGCACCGTTCGTCTGCAAATCGCCCCTATATCCAGAAACTATCCTCCAGTATTCTGGCTCCCAGAATCTTAATCAGGAAAGGAACACATGTATTTCCCACGTAAAATGACGAGAGGAATCGAATGCCGCGAGCGGAATTCAAATCCGAGGCACCGTTCGTCTGGAAATCGCTCCTATATCCAAAACCTATCCTCCAGTATTCTGGCTCCCCGAATCTTAATCAGGAAAGGAACACATGCATGTCCAACGTAAAATGACGAGAGGAATCGAATGCCGCAAGCAGAATTCAGATCCGAGGCACCGTTCGTCTGGAAATCGCTCTTATATCCAAAAACGTATCCTCCAGTATTCTGGCTCCCTGAGTCGCAATCGGGAATGGAACACATACATTTCCGACGTAAAATGACGAGAGGAATCGAATGCCGCAAGCAGAATTCAAATCCGAGGCACCGTTCGTCTGCAAATCGCTCCTATATCCAAAACCTATCCTCCAGTATTCTGGCTCCCAGAATCTTAATCAGGAAAGGAAAATATGCCTTTCCCACGTAAAATGACGAGATGAATCGAATACTGCAAGTAGAATTCAGATCCGAGGCACCGTTCGTCTGCAAATCGCCCCTATATCTAGAAACTATCCTCCAGTATTCTGGCTCCCAGAATCTTAATCAGGAAAGGAACACATGTATTTCCCACGTAAAATGACGAGAGGAATCGAATACCGCAAGCAGAATTCAGATCCGAGGCACCGTTCGTCCGCAAATCGCCCCTACATCCAGAACCTATCCTCCAGTATTCTGGCTCCCTGAACCGCAATGGGGAATGGAACACATACATTTCCGACGTAAAATGACGAGAGGAATCGAATGCCGCATGCAGAATTCAGATCCGAGGCACCGTTCGTCTGCAAATCGCTCCTATATCCAAAACCTATCCTCCAGTATTCTGGCTCCCAGAATCTTAATCAGGAAAGGAACACATGCATTTCCCACGTAAAATGACGAGAGGAATCGAATACCGCAAGCAGAATTCAGATCCGAGGCACCGTTCGTCCGCAAATCGCCCCTATATCCAGAACCTATCCTCCAGTATTCTGGCTCCCAGAATCTTAATCAGGAAAGGAACACATGTATTTCCCACGTAAAATGACGAGAGGAATCGAATGCCGCGAGCGGAATTCAAATCCGAGGCACCGTTCGTCTGCAAATCGCTCCTATATCCAAAACCTATCCTCCAGTATTCTGGATCCCAGAATCTTAATCAGGAAAGGAACACATGCCTTTCCCACGTAAAATGACGAGAGGAATCGAATACTGCAAGTAGAATTCAGATCCGAGGCACCGTTCGTCTGCAAATCGCCCCTATATCCAGAAACTATCCTCCAGTATTCTGGCTCCCAGAATCTTAATCAGGAAAGGAACACATGTATTTCCCACGTAAAATGACGAGAGGAATCGAATGCCGCGAGCGGAATTCAAATCCGAGGCACCGTTCGTCCGCAAATCGCTCCTATATCCAGAACCTATCCTCCAGTATTCTGGCTCCCTGAACCGCAATGGGGAATGGAACACATACATTTCCGACGTAAAATGACGAGAGGAATCGAATGCCGCATGCAGAATTCAGATCCGAGGCACCGTTCGTCTGCAAATCGCTCCTATATCCAAAACCTATCCTCCAGTATTCTGGCTCCCAGAATCTTAATCAGGAAAGGAACACATGCATTTCCCACGTAAAATGACGAGAGGAATCGAATGCCGCATGCAGAATTCAGATTCGACGCACCGTTCGTCTGAAAATCGCTCCTATATCCAAAACCTATCCTCCAGTATTCTGGCTCCCAGAATCTTAATCAGGAATGGACCACCTGCATTTCCCACGTAAAATGACGAGAGGAATCGAATGCCGCAAGCAGCATTCAGATCCGAGGCACCGTTCGTCTGAAAATCGCTCCTATAGCCAAAAACCTATACTCCAGTATTCTGGCTCCCAGAATCTTAATCAGGAATGGACCACCTGCATTTCCCACGTAAAATGACGAGAGGAATCGAATGCCGCAAGCAGCATTCAGATCCGAGGCACCGTTCGTCTGAAAATCGCTCCTATAGCCAAAAACCTATACTCCAGTATTCTGGCTCCCTGAACCGCAATGGGGAATGGAACACATACATTTCCGACGCAAAATGACGAGAGGAATCGAATGCCGCATGCAGAATTCAGATCCGAGGCACCGTTCGTCTGCAAATCGCTCCAATAGCCAAAAACCTATCCTCCAGTATTCTGGCTCCCAGAATCTTAATCAGGAAAGGACCACCTGCATTTCCCACGTAAAATGACGAGAGGAATCGAATGCCGCAAGCAGCATTCAGATCCGAGGCACCGTTCGTCTGAAAATCGCTCCTATAGCCAAAAACCTATACTCCAGTATTCTGGCTCCCTGAACCGCAATGGGGAATGGAACACATACATTTCCGACGCAAAATGACGAGAGGAATCGAATGCCGCATGCAGAATTCAGATCCGAGGCACCGTTCGTCTGCAAATCGCTCCTATATCCAAAACCTATCCTCCAGTATTCTGGCTCCCAGAATCTTAATCAGGAAAGGAACACATGCATTTCCCACGTAAAATGACGAGAGGAATCGAATACCGCAAGCAGAATTCAGATCCGAGGCACCGTTCGTCCGCAAATCGCCCCTATATCCAGAACCTATCCTCCAGTATTCTGGCTCCCAGAATCTTAATCAGGAAAGGAACACATGTATTTCCCACGTAAAATGACGAGAGGAATCGAATGCCGCGAGCGGAATTCAAATCCGAGGCACCGTTCGTCTGCAAATCGCTCCTATATCCAAAACCTATCCTCCAGTATTCTGGATCCCAGAATCTTAATCAGGAAAGGAAAACATGCCTTTCCCACGTAAAATGACGAGATGAATCGAATACTGCAAGTAGAATTCAGATGCGAGGCACCGTTCGTCTGCAAATCGCCCCTATATCCAGAAACTATCCTCCAGTATTCTGGCTCCCAGAATCTTAATCAGGAAAGGAACACATGTATTTCCCACGTAAAATGACGAGAGGAATCGAATGCCGCGAGCGGAATTCAAATCCGAGGCACCGTTCGTCCGCAAATCGCTCCTATATCCAGAACCTATCCTCCAGTATTCTGGCTCCCTGAACCGCAATGGGGAATGGAACACATACATTTCCGACGTAAAATGACGAGAGGAATCGAATGCCGCATGCAGAATTCAGATCCGAGGCACCGTTCGTCTGCAAATCGCTCCTATATCCAAAACCTATCCTCCAGTATTCTGGCTCCCAGAATCTTAATCAGGAAAGGAACACATGCATTTCCCACGTAAAATGACGAGAGGAATCGAATGCCGCATGCAGAATTCAGATTCGACGCACCGTTCGTCTGAAAATCGCTCCTATATCCAAAACCTATCCTCCAGTATTCTGGCTCCCAGAATCTTAATCAGGAATGGACCACCTGCATTTCCCACGTAAAATGACGAGAGGAATCGAATGCCGCAAGCAGCATTCAGATCCGAGGCACCGTTCGTCTGAAAATCGCTCCTATAGCCAAAAACCTATACTCCAGTATTCTGGCTCCCAGAATCTTAATCAGGAATGGACCACCTGCATTTCCCACGTAAAATGACGAGAGGAATCGAATGCCGCAAGCAGCATTCAGATCCGAGGCACCGTTCGTCTGAAAATCGCTCCTATAGCCAAAAACCTATACTCCAGTATTCTGGCTCCCTGAACCGCAATGGGGAATGGAACACATACATTTCCGACGCAAAATGACGAGAGGAATCGAATGCCGCATGCAGAATTCAGATCCGAGGCACCGTTCGTCTGGAAATCGCTCCTATATCCAAAACCTATCCTCCAGTATTCTGGCTCCCTGTACCGCAATGGGGAATGGAACACATACATTTTCGACGTAAAATGACGAGAGGAATCGAATGCCGAAAGCAGAATTCAAATCCGAGGCACCGTTCGTCTGCAAATCGCTCCTATATCCAAAACCTATCCTCCAGTATTCTGGCTCCCAGAATCTTAATCAGGAAAGGAAAACATGCCTTTCCCACGTAAAATGACGAGAGGAGTCGAATGCCGCAAGCAGAATTCAAATCCGAGGCACCGTTCGTCTGCAAATCGCTCCTATATCCAAAACCTATCCTCCAGTATTCTGGCTCCCAGAATCTTAATCAGGAAAGGAAAACATGCCTTTCCCACGTAAAATGACGAGAGGAATCGAATGCCGCGAGCGGAATTCAAATCCGAGGCACCGTTCGTCCGCAAATCGCTCCTATATCCAGAACCTATCCTCCAGTATTCTGGCTCCCTGAACCGCAATGGGGAATGGAACACATACATTTCCGACGTAAAATGACGAGAGGAATCGAATGCCGCATGCAGAATTCAGATCCGAGGCACCGTTCGTCTGGAAATCGCTCTTATATCCAAAAACGTATCCTCCAGTATTATGGCTCCCTGAGTCGCAATCGGGAATGGAACACATACATTTCCGACGTAAAATGACGAGAGGAATCGAATGCCGCAAGCAGAATTCAAATCCGAGGCACCGTTCGTCTGCAAATCGCTCCTATATCCAAAACCTATCCTCCAGTATTCTGGCTCCCAGAATCTTAATCAGGAAAGGAAAATATGCCTTTCCCACGTAAAATGACGAGATGAATCGAATACTGCAAGTAGAATTCAGATCCGAGGCACCGTTCGTCTGCAAATCGCCCCTATATCTAGAAACTATCCTCCAGTATTCTGGCTCCCAGAATCTTAATCAGGAAAGGAACACATGTATTTCCCACGTAAAATGACGAGAGGAATCGAATACCGCAAGCAGAATTACGATCCGAGGCACCGTTCGTCCGCAAATCGCCCCTATATCCAGAACCTATCCTCCAGTATTCTGGCTCCCTGAACCGCAATGGGGAATGGAACACATACATTTCCGACGTAAAATGACGAGAGGAATCGAATGCCGCATGCAGAATTCAGATCCGAGGCACCGTTCGTCTGCAAATCGCTCCTATATCCAAAACCTATCCTCCAGTATTCTGGCTCCCAGAATCTTAATCAGGAAAGGAACACATGCATTTCCCACGTAAAATGACGAGAGGAATCGAATACCGCAAGCAGAATTCAGATCCGAGGCACCGTTCGTCCGCAAATCGCCCCTATATCCAGAACCTATCCTCCAGTATTCTGGCTCCCAGAATCTTAATCAGGAAAGGAACACATGTATTTCCCACGTAAAATGACGAGAGGAATCGAATGCCGCGAGCGGAATTCAAATCCGAGGCACCGTTCGTCTGCAAATCGCTCCTATATCCAAAACCTATCCTCCAGTATTCTGGATCCCAGAATCTTAATCAGGAAAGGAAAACATGCCTTTCCCACGTAAAATGACGAGATGAATCGAATACTGCAAGTAGAATTCAGATCCGAGGCACCGTTCGTCTGCAAATCGCCCCTATATCCAGAAACTATCCTCCAGTATTCTGGCTCCCAGAATCTTAATCAGGAAAGGAACACATGTATTTCCCACGTAAAATGACGAGAGGAATCGAATGCCGCGAGCGGAATTCAAATCCGAGGCACCGTTCGTCCGCAAATCGCTCCTATATCCAGAACCTATCCTCCAGTATTCTGGCTCCCTGAACCGCAATGGGGAATGGAACACATACATTTCCGACGTAAAATGACGAGAGGAATCGAATGCCGCATGCAGAATTCAGATCCGAGGCACCGTTCGTCTGCAAATCGCTCCTATATCCAAAACCTATCCTCCAGTATTCTGGCTCCCAGAATCTTAATCAGGAAAGGAACACATGCATTTCCCACGTAAAATGACGAGAGGAATCGAATGCCGCATGCAGAATTCAGATTCGACGCACCGTTCGTCTGAAAATCGCTCCTATATCCAAAACCTATCCTCCAGTATTCTGGCTCCCAGAATCTTAATCAGGAATGGACCACCTGCATTTCCCACGTAAAATGACGAGAGGAATCGAATGCCGCAAGCAGCATTCAGATCCGAGGCACCGTTCGTCTGAAAATCGCTCCTATAGCCAAAAACCTATACTCCAGTATTCTGGCTCCCAGAATCTTAATCAGGAATGGACCACCTGCATTTCCCACGTAAAATGACGAGAGGAATCGAATGCCGCAAGCAGCATTCAGATCCGAGGCACCGTTCGTCTGAAAATCGCTCCTATAGCCAAAAACCTATACTCCAGTATTCTGGCTCCCTGAACCGCAATGGGGAATGGAACACATACATTTCCGACGCAAAATGACGAGAGGAATCGAATGCCGCATGCAGAATTCAGATCCGAGGCACCGTTCGTCTGGAAATCGCTCCTATATCCAAAACCTATCCTCCAGTATTCTGGCTCCCTGTACCGCAATGGGGAATGGAACACATACATTTTCGACGTAAAATGACGAGAGGAATCGAATGCCGAAAGCAGAATTCAAATCCGAGGCACCGTTCGTCTGCAAATCGCTCCTATATCCAAAACCTATCCTCCAGTATTCTGGCTCCCAGAATCTTAATCAGGAAAGGAAAACATGCCTTTCCCACGTAAAATGACGAGAGGAATCGAATGCCGCAAGCAGAATTCAAATCCGAGGCACCGTTCGTCTGCAAATCGCTCCTATATCCAAAACCTATCCTCCAGTATTCTGGCTCCCAGAATCTTAATCAGGAAAGGAAAACATGCCTTTCCCACGTAAAATGACGAGAGGAATCGAATGCCGCGAGCGGAATTCAAATCCGAGGCACCGTTCGTCCGCAAATCGCTCCTATATCCAGAACCTATCCTCCAGTATTCTGGCTCCCTGAACCGCAATGGGGAATGGAACACATACATTTCCGACGTAAAATGACGAGAGGAATCGAATGCCGCATGCAGAATTCAGATCCGAGGCACCGTTCGTCTGCAAATCGCTCCTATATCCAAAACCTATCCTCCAGTATTCTGGCTCCCAGAATCTTAATCAGGAAAGGAACACATGCATTTCCCACGTAAAATGACGAGAGGAATCGAATGCCGCATGCAGAATTCAGATTCGACGCACCGTTCGTCTGAAAATCGCTCCTATATCCAAAACCTATCCTCCAGTATTCTGGCTCCCAGAATCTTAATCAGGAATGGACCACCTGCATTTCCCACGTAAAATGACGAGAGGAATCGAATGCCGCAAGCAGCATTCAGATCCGAGGCACCGTTCGTCTGAAAATCGCTCCTATAGCCAAAAACCTATACTCCAGTATTCTGGCTCCCAGAATCTTAATCAGGAATGGACCACCTGCATTTCCCACGTAAAATGACGAGAGGAATCGAATGCCGCAAGCAGCATTCAGATCCGAGGCACCGTTCGTCTGAAAATCGCTTCTATATCCAAAACCTATCCTCCAGTATTCTGGCTCCCAGAATCTTAATCAGGAAAGGAAAACATGCCTTTCCCACGTAAAATGACGAGATGAATCGAATACTGCAAGTAGAATTCAGATCCGAGGCACCGTTCGTCTGCAAATCGCCCCTATATCCAGAAATTATCCTCCAGTATTCTGGCTCCCAGAATCTTAATCAGGAAAGGAACACATGTATTTCCCACGTAAAATGACGAGAGGAATCGAATACCGCAAGCAGAATTCAGATCCGAGGCACCGTTCGTCTGGAAATCGCTCCTATATCCAAAAACCTATCCTCCAGTATTCTGGCTCCCTGAGTCGCAATTGGGAATGGAACACATACATTTCCGACGCAAAATGACGAGAGGAATCGACTGCCGCATGCAGAATTCAGATCCGTGGCACCGTTCGTCTGGAAATCGCTCCTATAGCCAAAAACCTATCCTCCAGTATTCTGGCTCCCTGTGCCGCAATGGGGAATGGAATACATACATTTCCGACGTAAAATGACGAGAGGAATCGAATGCCGCAAGCAGAATTCAGATCCGAGGCACCGTTCGTCTGCAAATCGCCCCTATATCCAGAACCTATCCTCCAGTATTCTGGCTCCCAGAATCTTAATCAGGAAAGGAAAACATGCATTTCCCACGTAAAATGACGAGAGGAATCGAATGCCGCGAGCAGAATTCAGATCCGAGGCACCGTTCGTCTGGAAATCGCTCCTATATCCAAAACCTATCCTCCAGTATTCTGGCTCCCAGAATCTTAATCAGGAAAGGAAAACATGCCTTTCCCACGTAAAATGACGAGAGGAATCGAATGCCGCAAGCAGAATTCAAATCCGAGGCACCGTTCGTCTGCAAATCGCTCCTATATCCAAAACCTATCCTCCAGTATTCTGGCTCCCAGAATCTTAATCAGGAAAGGAAAACATGCCTTTCCCACGTAAAATGACGAGATGAATCGAATACTGCAAGTAGAATTCAGATCCGAGGCACCGTTCGTCTGCAAATCGCCCCTATATCCAGAAATTATCCTCCAGTATTCTGGCTCCCAGAATCTTAATCAGGAAAGGAACACATGTATTTCCCACGTAAAATGACGAGAGGAATCGAATACCGCAAGCAGAATTCAGATCCGAGGCACCGTTCGTCCGCAAATCGCCCCTATATCCAGAACCTATCCTCCAGTATTCTGGCTCCCTGAACCGCAATGGGGAATGGAACACATACATTTCCGACGTAAAATGACGAGAGTAATCGAATGCCGCATGCATAATTCAGGTCCGAGGCACCGTTTGTCTGGAAATCGCTCCTATATCCAAAAACATATCCTCCAGTATTCTGGCTCCCTGAGTCGCAATCGGGAATGGAACACATACATTTCCGACGTAAAATGACGAGAGGAATCGAATGCCGCATGCAGAATTCAGATCCGAGGCACCGTTTGTCTGGAAATCGCTCCTATATCCAAAACCTATCCTCCAGTATTCTGGCTCCCCGAATCTTGATCAGGAAAGGAACACATGCATTTCCAACGTAAAATGACGAGAGGAATCGAATGCCGCATGCAGAATTCAGATCCGGGGCACCGTTCGTCTGGAAATCGCTCCAATATCCAAAAACCTATCCTCCAGTATTCTGGCTCCCTGAGTCGCAATCGGGAATGGAACACATACATTTCCGACGTAAAATGACGAGATGAATCGAATACCGCAAGCAGAATTCAAATCCGAGGCACCGTTCGTCTGGAAATCGCTCCTATATCCAAAACCTATCCTCCAGTATTCTGGCTCCCCGAATCTTAATCAGGAAAGGAACACATGCATGTCCAACGTAAAATGACGAGAGGAATCGAATGCCGCAAGCAGAATTCAGATCCGAGGCACCGTTCGTCTGGAAATCGCTCTTATATCCAAAAACGTATCCTCCAGTATTCTGGCTCCCTGAGTCGCAATCGGGAATGGAACACATACATTTCCGACGTAAAATGACGAGAGGAATCGAATGCCGCAAGCAGAATTCAAATCCGAGGCACCGTTCGTCTGCAAATCGCTCCTATATCCAAAACCTATCCTCCAGTATTCTGGCTCCCAGAATCTTAATCAGGAAAGGAAAACATGCCTTTCCCACGTAAAATGACGAGATGAATCGAATACTGCAAGTAGAATTCAGATCCGAGGCACCGTTCGTCTGCAAATCGCCCCTATATCCAGAAATTATCCTCCAGTATTCTGGCTCCCAGAATCTTAATCAGGAAAGGAACACATGTATTTCCCACGTAAAATGACGAGAGGAATCGAATACCGCAAGCAGAATTCAGATCCGAGGCACCGTTCGTCCGCAAATCGCCCCTATATCCAGAACCTATCCTCCAGTATTCTGGCTCCCTGAACCGCAATGGGGAATGGAACACATACATTTCCGACGTAAAATGACGAGAGTAATCGAATGCCGCATGCATAATTCAGGTCCGAGGCACCGTTTGTCTGGAAATCGCTCCTATATCCAAAAACATATCCTCCAGTATTCTGGCTCCCTGAGTCGCAATCGGGAATGGAACACATACATTTCCGACGTAAAATGACGAGAGGAATCGAATGCCGCATGCAGAATTCAGATCCGAGGCACCGTTTGTCTGGAAATCGCTCCTATATCCAAAACCTATCCTCCAGTATTCTGGCTCCCCGAATCTTGATCAGGAAAGGAACACATGCATTTCCAACGTAAAATGACGAGAGGAATCGAATGCCGCATGCAGAATTCAGATCCGGGGCACCGTTCGTCTGGAAATCGCTCCAATATCCAAAAACCTATCCTCCAGTATTCTGGCTCCCTGAGTCGCAATCGGGAATGGAACACATACATTTCCGACGTAAAATGACGAGAGGAATCGAATGCCGCAAGCAGAATTCAAATCCGAGGCACCGTTCGTCTGCAAATCGCTCCTATATCCAAAACCTATCCTCCAGTATTCTGGCTCCCAGAATCTTAATCAGGAAAGGAAAATATGCCTTTCCCACGTAAAATGACGAGATGAATCGAATACTGCAAGTAGAATTCAGATCCGAGGCACCGTTCGTCTGCAAATCGCCCCTATATCTAGAAACTATCCTCCAGTATTCTGGCTCCCAGAATCTTAATCAGGAAAGGAACACATGTATTTCCCACGTAAAATGACGAGAGGAATCGAATACCGCAAGCAGAATTCAGATCCGAGGCACCGTTCGTCTGCAAATCGCCCCTATATCCAGAAACTATCCTCCAGTATTCTGGCTCCCAGAATCTTAATCAGGAAAGGAACACATGTATTTCCCACGTAAAATGACGAGAGGAATCGAATACCGCAAGCAGAATTCAGATCCGAGGCACCGTTCGTCCGCAAATCGCCCCTATATCCAGAACCTATCCTCCAGTATTCTGGCTCCCAGAATCTTAATCAGGAAAGGAACACATGTATTTCCCACGTAAAATGACGAGAGGAATCGAATGCCGCGAGCGGAATTCAAATCCGAGGCACCGTTCGTCTGCAAATCGCTCCTATATCCAAAACCTATCCTCCAGTATTCTGGATCCCAGAATCTTAATCAGGAAAGGAAAACATGCCTTTCCCACGTAAAATGACGAGATGAATCGAATACTGCAAGTAGAATTTAGATCCGAGGCACCGTTCGTCTGCAAATCGCCCCTATATCCAGAAACTATCCTCCAGTATTCTGGCTCCCTGAACCGCAATGGGGAATGGAACACATACATTTCCGACGTAAAATGACGAGAGGAATCGAATGCCGCATGCAGAATTCAGATCCGAGGCACCGTTCGTCTGCAAATCGCTCCTATATCCAAAACCTATCCTCCAGTATTCTGGCTCCCAGAATCTTAATCAGGAAAGGAACACATGCATTTCCCACGTAAAATGACGAGAGGAATCGAATGCCGCATGCAGAATTCAGATTCGACGCACCGTTCGTCTGAAAATCGCTCCTATATCCAAAACCTATCCTCCAGTATTCTGGCTCCCAGAATCTTAATCAGGAATGGACCACCTGCATTTCCCACGTAAAATGACGAGAGGAATCGAATGCCGCAAGCAGCATTCAGATCCGAGGCACCGTTCGTCTGAAAATCGCTCCTATAGCCAAAAACCTATACTCCAGTATTCTGGCTCCCAGAATCTTAATCAGGAATGGACCACCTGCATTTCCCACGTAAAATGACGAGAGGAATCGAATGCCGCAAGCAGCATTCAGATCCGAGGCACCGTTCGTCTGAAAATCGCTCCTATAGCCAAAAACCTATACTCCAGTATTCTGGCTCCCTGAACCGCAATGGGGAATGGAACACATACATTTCCGACGCAAAATGACGAGAGGAATCGAATGCCGCATGCAGAATTCAGATCCGAGGCACCGTTCGTCTGGAAATCGCTCCTATATCCAAAACCTATCCTCCAGTATTCTGGCTCCCTGTACCGCAATGGGGAATGGAACACATACATTTTCGACGTAAAATGACGAGAGGAATCGAATGCCGAAAGCAGAATTCAAATCCGAGGCACCGTTCGTCTGCAAATCGCTCCTATATCCAAAACCTATCCTCCAGTATTCTGGCTCCCAGAATCTTAATCAGGAAAGGAAAACATGCCTTTCCCACGTAAAATGACGAGAGGAATCGAATGCCGCAAGCAGAATTCAAATCCGAGGCACCGTTCGTCTGCAAATCGCTCCTATATCCAAAACCTATCCTCCAGTATTCTGGCTCCCAGAATCTTAATCAGGAAAGGACAACATGCCTTTCCCACGTAAAATGACGAGATGAATCGAATACTGCAAGTAGAATTCAGATCCGAGGCACCGTTCGTCTGCAAATCGCCCCTATATCCAGAAATTATCCTCCAGTATTCTGGCTCCCAGAATCTTAATCAGGAAAGGAACACATGTATTTCCCACGTAAAATGACGAGAGGAATCGAATACCGCAAGCAGAATTCAGATCCGAGGCACCGTTCGTCTGCAAATCGCCTCTATATCCAGAAACTATCCTCCAGTATTCTGGCTCCCAGAATCTTAATCAGGAAAGGAACACATGTATTTCCCACGTAAAATGACGAGAGGAATCGAATGCCGCGAGCGGAATTCAAATCCGAGGCACCGTTCGTCCGCAAATCGCTCCTATATCCAGAACCTATCCTCCAGTATTCTGGCTCCCTGAACCGCAATGGGGAATGGAACACATACATTTCCGACGTAAAATGACGAGAGGAATCGAATGCCGCATGCAGAATTCAGATCCGAGGCACCGTTCGTCTGCAAATCGCTCCTATATCCAAAACCTATCCTCCAGTATTCTGGCTCCCAGAATCTTAATCAGGAAAGGAACACATGCATTTCCCACGTAAAATGACGAGAGGAATCGAATGCCGCATGCAGAATTCAGATTCGACGCACCGTTCGTCTGAAAATCGCTCCTATATCCAAAACCTATCCTCCAGTATTCTGGCTCCCAGAATCTTAATCAGGAATGGACCACCTGCATTTCCCACGTAAAATGACGAGAGGAATCGAATGCCGCAAGCAGCATTCAGATCCGAGGCACCGTTCGTCTGAAAATCGCTCCTATAGCCAAAAACCTATACTCCAGTATTCTGGCTCCCAGAATCTTAATCAGGAATGGACCACCTGCATTTCCCACGTAAAATGACGAGAGGAATCGAATGCCGCAAGCAGCATTCAGATCCGAGGCACCGTTCGTCTGAAAATCGCTCCTATAGCCAAAAACCTATACTCCAGTATTCTGGCTCCCTGAACCGCAATGGGGAATGGAACACATACATTTCCGACGCAAAATGACGAGAGGAATCGAATGCCGCATGCAGAATTCAGATCCGAGGCACCGTTCGTCTGGAAATCGCTCCTATATCCAAAACCTATCCTCCAGTATTCTGGCTCCCTGTACCGCAATGGGGAATGGAACACATACATTTTCGACGTAAAATGACGAGAGGAATCGAATGCCGAAAGCAGAATTCAAATCCGAGGCACCGTTCGTCTGCAAATCGCTCCTATATCCAAAACCTATCCTCCAGTATTCTGGCTCCCAGAATCTTAATCAGGAAAGGAAAACATGCCTTTCCCACGTAAAATGACGAGATGAATCGAATACTGCAAGTAGAATTCAGATCCGAGGCACCGTTCGTCTGCAAATCGCCCCTATATCCAGAAATTATCCTCCAGTATTCTGGCTCCCAGAATCTTAATCAGGAAAGGAACACATGTATTTCCCACGTAAAATGACGAGAGGAATCGAATACCGCAAGCAGAATTCAGATCCGAGGCACCGTTCGTCTGCAAATCGCCCCTATATCCAGAACCTATCCTCCAGTATTCTGGCTCCCAGAATCTTAATCAGGAAAGGAAAACATGCCTTTCCCACGTAAAATGACGAGATGAATCGAATACTGCAAGTAGAATTCAGATCCGAGGCACCGTTCGTCTGCAAATCGCCCCTATATCCAGAAATTATCCTCCAGTATTCTGGCTCCCAGAATCTTAATCAGGAAAGGAACACATGTATTTCCCACGTAAAATGACGAGAGGAATCGAATACCGCAAGCAGAATTCAGATCCGAGGCACCGTTCGTCTGCAAATCGCCCCTATATCCAGAACCTATCCTCCAGTATTCTGGCTCCCAGAATCTTAATCAGGAAAGGAAAACATGCATTTCCCACGTAAAATGACGAGAGGAATCGAATGCCGCGAGCAGAATTCAGATCCGAGGCACCGTTCGTCTGGAAATCGCTCCTATATCCAAAAACCTATCCTCCAGTATTCTGGCTCCCTGAGTCGCAATTGGGAATGGAACACATACATTTCCGACGCAAAATGACGAGAGGAATCGAATGCCGCATGCAGAATTCAGATCCCTGGCACCGTTCGTCTGGAAATCGCTCCTATAGCCAAAAACCTATCCTCCAGTATTCTTGCTCCCTGAGTCGCAATCGGGAATGGAACACATACATTTCCGACGTAAAATGACGAGAGGAATCGAATGCCGCATGCAGAATTCAAATCCGAGGCACCGTTCGTCTGCAAATCGCTCCTATATCCAAAACCTATCCTCCAGTATTCTGGCTCCCAGAATCTTGATCAGGAAAGGAACACATGCATTTCCAACGTAAAATGACGAGAGGAATCGAATGCCGCATGCAGAATTGAGATCCGAGGCACCGTTCGTCTGGAAATCGCTCCTATATACAAAAACCTATCCTCCAGTATTCTGGCTCCCTGAGTCGCAATCGGGAATAGAACACATACATTTCCGACGTAAAATGACGAGAGGAAGCGAATGCAGCAAGCAGAATTCAGATCCGAGGCACCGTTCGTCTGGAAATCGCTCCTATATCCAAAACATATCCTCTAGTATTCTGGCTCCCCGAATCTTAATCAGGAAAGGAACACATGCATTTCCAACGTAAAATGACGAGAGGAATCGAATGCCGCATGCAGAATTCAGATCCGAGGCACCGTTCGTCTGCAAATCGCTCCTATATCCAAAACCTATCCTCCAGTATTCTGGATCCCAGAATCTTAATCAGGAAAGGAAAACATGCCTTTCCCACGTAAAATGACGAGATGAATCGAATACTGCAAGTAGAATTCAGATCCGAGGCACCGTTCGTCTGCAAATCGCCCCTATATCCAGAAACTATCCTCCAGTATTCTGGCTCCCAGAACCGCAATGGGGAATGGAACACATACATTTCCGACGTAAAATGACGAGAGGAATCGAATGCCGCATGCAGAATTCAGATCCGAGGCACCGTTCGTCTGCAAATCGCTCCTATATCCAAAACCTATCCTCCAGTATTCTGGCTCCCCGAATCTTGATCAGGAAAGGAACACATGCATTTCCAACGTAAAATGACGAGAGGAATCGAATGCCGCATGCAGAATTCAGATCCGGGGCACCGTTCGTCTGGAAATCGCTCCAATATCCAAAAACCTATCCTCCAGTATTCTGGCTCCCTGAGTCGCAATCGGGAATGGAACACATACATTTCCGACGTAAAATGACGAGATGAATCGAATACCGCAAGCAGAATTCAAATCCGAGGCACCGTTCGTCTGGAAATCGCTCCTATATCCAAAACCTATCCTCCAGTATTCTGGCTCCCCGAATCTTAATCAGGAAAGGAACACATGCATGTCCAACGTAAAATGACGAGAGGAATCGAATGCCGCAAGCAGAATTCAGATCCGAGGCACCGTTCGTCTGGAAATCGCTCTTATATCCAAAAACGTATCCTCCAGTATTCTGGCTCCCTGAGTCGCAATCGGGAATGGAACACATACATTTCCGACGTAAAATGACGAGAGGAATCGAATGCCGCAAGCAGAATTCAAATCCGAGGCACCGTTCGTCTGCAAATCGCTCCTATATCCAAAACCTATCCTCCAGTATTCTGGCTCCCAGAATCTTAATCAGGAAAGGAAAACATGCCTTTCCCACGTAAAATGACGAGATGAATCGAATACTGCAAGTAGAATTCAGATCCGAGGCACCGTTCGTCTGCAAATCGCCCCTATATCCAGAAATTATCCTCCAGTATTCTGGCTCCCAGAATCTTAATCAGGAAAGGAACACATGTATTTCCCACGTAAAATGACGAGAGGAATCGAATACCGCAAGCAGAATTCAGATCCGAGGCACCGTTCGTCCGCAAATCGCCCCTATATCCAGAACCTATCCTCCAGTATTCTGGCTCCCTGAACCGCAATGGGGAATGGAACACATACATTTCCGACGTAAAATGACGAGAGTAATCGAATGCCGCATGCATAATTCAGGTCCGAGGCACCGTTTGTCTGGAAATCGCTCCTATATCCAAAAACATATCCTCCAGTATTCTGGCTCCCTGAGTCGCAATCGGGAATGGAACACATACATTTCCGACGTAAAATGACGAGAGGAATCGAATGCCGCATGCAGAATTCAGATCCGAGGCACCGTTTGTCTGGAAATCGCTCCTATATCCAAAACCTATCCTCCAGTATTCTGGCTCCCCGAATCTTGATCAGGAAAGGAACACATGCATTTCCAACGTAAAATGACGAGAGGAATCGAATGCCGCATGCAGAATTCAGATCCGGGGCACCGTTCGTCTGGAAATCGCTCCAATATCCAAAAACCTATCCTCCAGTATTCTGGCTCCCTGAGTCGCAATCGGGAATGGAACACATACATTTCCGACGTAAAATGACGAGAGGAATCGAATGCCGCAAGCAGAATTCAAATCCGAGGCACCGTTCGTCTGCAAATCGCTCCTATATCCAAAACCTATCCTCCAGTATTCTGGCTCCCAGAATCTTAATCAGGAAAGGAAAATATGCCTTTCCCACGTAAAATGACGAGATGAATCGAATACTGCAAGTAGAATTCAGATCCGAGGCACCGTTCGTCTGCAAATCGCCCCTATATCTAGAAACTATCCTCCAGTATTCTGGCTCCCAGAATCTTAATCAGGAAAGGAACACATGTATTTCCCACGTAAAATGACGAGAGGAATCGAATACCGCAAGCAGAATTCAGATCCGAGGCACCGTTCGTCTGCAAATCGCCCCTATATCCAGAAACTATCCTCCAGTATTCTGGCTCCCAGAATCTTAATCAGGAAAGGAACACATGTATTTCCCACGTAAAATGACGAGAGGAATCGAATACCGCAAGCAGAATTCAGATCCGAGGCACCGTTCGTCCGCAAATCGCCCCTATATCCAGAACCTATCCTCCAGTATTCTGGCTCCCTGAACCGCAATGGGGAATGGAACACATACATTTCCGACGTAAAATGACGAGAGGAATCGAATGCCGCATGCAGAATTCAGATCCGAGGCACCGTTCGTCTGCAAATCGCTCCTATATCCAAAACCTATCCTCCAGTATGCTGGCTCCCAGAATCTTAATCAGGAAAGGAACACATGCATTTCCCACGTAAAATGACGAGAGGAATCGAATACCGCAAGCAGAATTCAGATCCGAGGCACCGTTCGTCCGCAAATCGCCCCTATATCCAGAACCTATCCTCCAGTATTCTGGCTCCCAGAATCTTAATCAGGAAAGGAACACATGTATTTCCCACGTAAAATGACGAGAGGAATCGAATGCCGCGAGCGGAATTCAAATCCGAGGCACCGTTCGTCTGCAAATCGCTCCTATATCCAAAACCTATCCTCCAGTATTCTGGATCCCAGAATCTTAATCAGGAAAGGAAAACATGCCTTTCCCACGTAAAATGACGAGATGAATCGAATACTGCAAGTAGAATTTAGATCCGAGGCACCGTTCGTCTGCAAATCGCCCCTATATCCAGAAACTATCCTCCAGTATTCTGGCTCCCTGAACCGCAATGGGGAATGGAACACATACATTTCCGACGTAAAATGACGAGAGGAATCGAATGCCGCATGCAGAATTCAGATCCGAGGCACTGTTCGTCTGCAAATCGCTCCTATATCCAAAACCTATCCTCCAGTATTCTGGCTCCCAGAATCTTAATCAGGAAAGGAACACATGCATTTCCCACGTAAAATGACGAGAGGAATCGAATGCCGCATGCAGAATTCAGATTCGACGCACCGTTCGTCTGAAAATCGCTCCTATATCCAAAACCTATCCTCCAGTATTCTGGCTCCCAGAATCTTAATCAGGAATGGACCACCTGCATTTCCCACGTAAAATGACGAGAGGAATCGAATGCCGCAAGCAGCATTCAGATCCGAGGCACCGTTCGTCTGAAAATCGCTCCTATAGCCAAAAACCTATACTCCAGTATTCTGGCTCCCAGAATCTTAATCAGGAATGGACCACCTGCATTTCCCACGTAAAATGACGAGAGGAATCGAATGCCGCAAGCAGCATTCAGATCCGAGGCACCGTTCGTCTGAAAATCGCTCCTATAGCCAAAAACCTATACTCCAGTATTCTGGCTCCCTGAACCGCAATGGGGAATGGAACACATACATTTCCGACGCAAAATGACGAGAGGAATCGAATGCCGCATGCAGAATTCAGATCCGAGGCACCGTTCGTCTGGAAATCGCTCCTATATCCAAAACCTATCCTCCAGTATTCTGGCTCCCTGTACCGCAATGGGGAATGGAACACATACATTTTCGACGTAAAATGACGAGAGGAATCGAATGCCGAAAGCAGAATTCAAATCCGAGGCACCGTTCGTCTGCAAATCGCTCCTATATCCAAAACCTATCCTCCAGTATTCTGGCTCCCAGAATCTTAATCAGGAAAGGAAAACATGCCTTTCCCACGTAAAATGACGAGAGGAATCGAATGCCGCAAGCAGAATTCAAATCCGAGGCACCGTTCGTCTGCAAATCGCTCCTATATCCAAAACCTATCCTCCAGTATTCTGGCTCCCAGAATCTTAATCAGGAAAGGAAAACATGCCTTTCCCACGTAAAATGACGAGATGAATCGAATACTGCAAGTAGAATTCAGATCCGAGGCACCGTTCGTCTGCAAATCGCCCCTATATCCAGAAATTATCCTCCAGTATTCTGGCTCCCAGAATCTTAATCAGGAAAGGAACACATGTATTTCCCACGTAAAATGACGAGAGGAATCGAATACCGCAAGCAGAATTCAGATCCGAGGCACCGTTCGTCTGCAAATCGCCCCTATATCCAGAAACTATCCTCCAGTATTCTGGCTCCCAGAATCTTAATCAGGAAAGGAACACATGTATTTCCCACGTAAAATGACGAGAGGAATCGAATGCCGCGAGCGGAATTCAAATCCGAGGCACCGTTCGTCCGCAAATCGCTCCTATATCCAGAACCTATCCTCCAGTATTCTGGCTCCCTGAACCGCAATGGGGAATGGAACACATACATTTCCGACGTAAAATGACGAGAGGAATCGAATGCCGCATGCAGAATTCAGATCCGAGGCACCGTTCGTCTGCAAATCGCTCCTATATCCAAAACCTATCCTCCAGTATTCTGGCTCCCAGAATCTTAATCAGGAAAGGAACACATGCATTTCCCACGTAAAATGACGAGAGGAATCGAATGCCGCATGCAGAATTCAGATTCGACGCACCGTTCGTCTGAAAATCGCTCCTATATCCAAAACCTATCCTCCAGTATTCTGGCTCCCAGAATCTTAATCAGGAATGGACCACCTGCATTTCCCACGTAAAATGACGAGAGGAATCGAATGCCGCAAGCAGCATTCAGATCCGAGGCACCGTTCGTCTGAAAATCGCTCCTATAGCCAAAAACCTATACTCCAGTATTCTGGCTCCCAGAATCTTAATCAGGAATGGACCACCTGCATTTCCCACGTAAAATGACGAGAGGAATCGAATGCCGCAAGCAGCATTCAGATCCGAGGCACCGTTCGTCTGAAAATCGCTCCTATAGCCAAAAACCTATACTCCAGTATTCTGGCTCCCTGAACCGCAATGGGGAATGGAACACATACATTTCCGACGCAAAATGACGAGAGGAATCGAATGCCGCATGCAGAATTCAGATCCGTGGCGCCGTTCGTCTGGAAATCGCTCCTATAGCCAGAACCTATCCTCCAGTATTCTGGCTCCCTGTACCGCAATGGGGAATGGAACACATACATTTCCGACGTAAAATGACGAGAGGAATCGAATGCCGAAAGCAGAATTCAAATCCGAGGCACCGTTCGTCTGCAAATCGCTCCTATATCCAAAACCTATCCTCCAGTATTCTGGCTCCCAGAATCTTAATCAGGAAAGGAAAACATGCCTTTCCCACGTAAAATGACGAGAGGAATCGAATGCCGCAAGCAGAATTCAAATCCGAGGCACCGTTCGTCTGCAAATCGCTCCTATATCCAAAACCTATCCTCCAGTATTCTGGCTCCCAGAATCTTAATCAGGAAAGGAAAACATGCCTTTCCCACGTAAAATGACGAGATGAATCGAATACTGCAAGTAGAATTCAGATCCGAGGCACCGTTCGTCTGCAAATCGCCCCTATATCCAGAAATTATCCTCCAGTATTCTGGCTCCCAGAATCTTAATCAGGAAAGGAACACATGTATTTCCCACGTAAAATGACGAGAGGAATCGAATACCGCAAGCAGAATTCAGATCCGAGGCACCGTTCGTCTGCAAATCGCCCCTATATCCAGAACCTATCCTCCAGTATTCTGGCTCCCAGAATCTTAATCAGGAAAGGAAAACATGCATTTCCCACGTAAAATGACGAGAGGAATCGAATGCCGCGAGCAGAATTCAGATCCGAGGCACCGTTCGTCTGGAAATCGCTCCTATATCCAAAAACCTATCCTCCAGTATTCTGGCTCCCTGAGTCGCAATTGGGAATGGAACACATACATTTCCGACGCAAAATGACGAGAGGAATCGAATGCCGCATGCAGAATTCAGATCCCTGGCACCGTTCGTCTGGAAATCGCTCCTATAGCCAAAAACCTATCCTCCAGTATTCTTGCTCCCTGAGTCGCAATCGGGAATGGAACACATACATTTCCGACGTAAAATGACGAGAGGAATCGAATGCCGCATGCAGAATTCAAATCCGAGGCACCGTTCGTCTGCAAATCGCTCCTATATCCAAAACCTATCCTCCAGTATTCTGGCTCCCAGAATCTTGATCAGGAAAGGAACACATGCATTTCCAACGTAAAATGACGAGAGGAATCGAATGCCGCATGCAGAATTGAGATCCGAGGCACCGTTCGTCTGGAAATCGCTCCTATATACAAAAACCTATCCTCCAGTATTCTGGCTCCCTGAGTCGCAATCGGGAATAGAACACATACATTTCCGACGTAAAATGACGAGAGGAAGCGAATGCAGCAAGCAGAATTCAGATCCGAGGCACCGTTCGTCTGGAAATCGCTCCTATATCCAAAACATATCCTCTAGTATTCTGGCTCCCCGAATCTTAATCAGGAAAGGAACACATGCATTTCCAACGTAAAATGACGAGAGGAATCGAATGCCGCATGCAGAATTCAGATCCGAGGCACCGTTCGTCTGCAAATCGCTCCTATATCCAAAACCTATCCTCCAGTATTCTGGATCCCAGAATCTTAATCAGGAAAGGAAAACATGCCTTTCCCACGTAAAATGACGAGATGAATCGAATACTGCAAGTAGAATTCAGATCCGAGGCACCGTTCGTCTGCAAATCGCCCCTATATCCAGAAACTATCCTCCAGTATTCTGGCTCCCAGAACCGCAATGGGGAATGGAACACATACATTTCCGACGTAAAATGACGAGAGGAATCGAATGCCGCATGCAGAATTCAGATCCGAGGCACCGTTCGTCTGCAAATCGCTCCTATATCCAAAACCTATCCTCCAGTATTCTGGCTCCCAGAATCTTAATCAGGAAAGGAACACATGCATTTCCCACGTAAAATGACGAGAGGAATCGAATGCCGCATGCAGAATTCAGATTCGACGCACCGTTCGTCTGAAAATCGCTCCTATATCCAAAACCTATCCTCCAGTATTCTGGCTCCCAGAATCTTAATCAGGAATGGACCACCTGCATTTCCCACGTAAAATGACGAGAGGAATCGAATGCCGCAAGCAGCATTCAGATCCGAGGCACCGTTCGTCTGAAAATCGCTCCTATAGCCAAAAACCTATACTCCAGTATTCTGGCTCCCAGAATCTTAATCAGGAATGGACCACCTGCATTTCCCACGTAAAATGACGAGAGGAATCGAATGCCGCAAGCAGCATTCAGATCCGAGGCACCGTTCGTCTGAAAATCGCTCCTATAGCCAAAAACCTATACTCCAGTATTCTGGCTCCCTGAACCGCAATGGGGAATGGAACACATACATTTCCGACGCAAAATGACGAGAGGAATCGAATGCCGCATGCAGAATTCAGATCCGAGGCACCGTTCGTCTGGAAATCGCTCCTATATCCAAAACCTATCCTCCAGTATTCTGGCTCCCTGTACCGCAATGGGGAATGGAACACATACATTTTCGACGTAAAATGACGAGAGGAATCGAATGCCGAAAGCAGAATTCAAATCCGAGGCACCGTTCGTCTGCAAATCGCTCCTATATCCAAAACCTATCCTCCAGTATTCTGGCTCCCAGAATCTTAATCAGGAAAGGAAAACATGCCTTTCCCACGTAAAATGACGAGAGGAATCGAATGCCGCAAGCAGAATTCAAATCCGAGGCACCGTTCGTCTGCAAATCGCTCCTATATCCAAAACCTATCCTCCAGTATTCTGGCTCCCAGAATCTTAATCAGGAAAGGAAAACATGCCTTTCCCACGTAAAATGACGAGATGAATCGAATACTGCAAGTAGAATTCAGATCCGAGGCACCGTTCGTCTGCAAATCGCCCCTATATCCAGAAATTATCCTCCAGTATTCTGGCTCCCAGAATCTTAATCAGGAAAGGAACACATGTATTTCCCACGTAAAATGACGAGAGGAATCGAATACCGCAAGCAGAATTCAGATCCGAGGCACCGTTCGTCTGCAAATCGCCCCTATATCCAGAACCTATCCTCCAGTATTCTGGCTCCCAGAATCTTAATCAGGAAAGGAACACATGTATTTCCCACGTAAAATGACGAGAGGAATCGAATGCCGCGAGCGGAATTCAAATCCGAGGCACCGTTCGTCTGCAAATCGCTCCTATATCCAAAACCTATCCTCCAGTATTCTGGATCCCAGAATCTTAATCAGGAAAGGAAAACATGCCTTTCCCACGTAAAATGACGAGATGAATCGAATACTGCAAGTAGAATTCAGATCCGAGGCACCGTTCGTCTGCAAATCGCCCCTATATCCAGAAACTATCCTCCAGTATTCTGGCTCCCAGAATCTTAATCAGGAAAGGAACACATGTATTTCCCACGTAAAATGACGAGAGGAATCGAATGCCGCGAGCGGAATTCAAATCCGAGGCACCGTTCGTCCGCAAATCGCTCCTATATCCAGAACCTATCCTCCAGTATCCTGGCTCCCTGAACCGCAATGGGGAATGGAACACATACATTTCCGACGTAAAATGACGAGAGGAATCGAATGCCGCATGCAGAATTCAGATCCGAGGCACCGTTCGTCTGCAAATCGCTCCTATATCCAAAACCTATCCTCCAGTATTCTGGCTCCCAGAATCTTAATCAGGAAAGGAACACATGCATTTCCCACGTAAAATGACGAGAGGAATCGAATGCCGCAAGCAGAATTCAAATCCGAGGCACCGTTCGTCTGCAAATCGCTCCTATATCCAAAACCTATCCTCCAGTATTCTGGCTCCCAGAATCTTAATCAGGAAAGGAAAACATGCCTTTCCCACGTAAAATGACGAGATGAATCGAATACTGCAAGTAGAATTCAGATCCGAGGCACCGTTCGTCTGCAAATCGCCCCTATATCCAGAAATTATCCTCCAGTATTCTGGCTCCCAGAATCTTAATCAGGAAAGGAACACATGTATTTCCCACGTAAAATGACGAGAGGAATCGAATACCGCAAGCAGAATTCAGATCCGAGGCACCGTTCGTCTGCAAATCGCCCCTATATCCAGAACCTATCCTCCAGTATTCTGGCTCCCAGAATCTTAATCAGGAAAGGAACACATGTATTTCCCACGTAAAATGACGAGAGGAATCGAATGCCGCGAGCGGAATTCAAATCCGAGGCACCGTTCGTCTGCAAATCGCTCCTATATCCAAAACCTATCCTCCAGTATTCTGGATCCCAGAATCTTAATCAGGAAAGGAAAACATGCCTTTCCCACGTAAAATGACGAGATGAATCGAATACTGCAAGTAGAATTCAGATCCGAGGCACCGTTCGTCTGCAAATCGCCCCTATATCCAGAAACTATCCTCCAGTATTCTGGCTCCCAGAATCTTAATCAGGAAAGGAACACATGTATTTCCCACGTAAAATGACGAGAGGAATCGAATGCCGCGAGCGGAATTCAAATCCGAGGCACCGTTCGTCCGCAAATCGCTCCTATATCCAGAACCTATCCTCCAGTATCCTGGCTCCCTGAACCGCAATGGGGAATGGAACACATACATTTCCGACGTAAAATGACGAGAGGAATCGAATGCCGCATGCAGAATTCAGATCCGAGGCACCGTTCGTCTGCAAATCGCTCCTATATCCAAAACCTATCCTCCAGTATTCTGGCTCCCAGAATCTTAATCAGGAAAGGAACACATGCATTTCCCACGTAAAATGACGAGAGGAATCGAATGCCGCATGCAGAATTCAGATTCGACGCACCGTTCGTCTGAAAATCGCTCCTATATCCAAAACCTATCCTCCAGTATTCTGGCTCCCAGAATCTTAATCAGGAATGGACCACCTGCATTTCCCACGTAAAATGACGAGATGAATCGAATACTGCAAGTAGAATTCAGATCCGAGGCACCGTTCGTCTGCAAATCGCTCTTATATCCAAAAACGTATCCTCCAGTATTCTGGCTCCCAGAATCTTGATCAGGAAAGGAACACATGCATTTCCAACGTAAAATGACGAGAGGAATCGAATGCCGCATGCAGAATTGAGATCCGAGGCACCGTTCGTCTGGAAATCGCTCCTATATACAAAAACCTATCCTCCAGTATTCTGGCTCCCTGAGTCGCAATCGGGAATAGAACACATACATTTCCGACGTAAAATGACGAGAGGAAGCGAATGCAGCAAGCAGAATTCAGATCCGAGGCACCGTTCGTCTGGAAATCGCTCCTATATCCAAAACATATCCTCTAGTATTCTGGCTCCCCGAATCTTAATCAGGAAAGGAACACATGCATTTCCAACGTAAAATGACGAGAGGAATCGAATGCCGCATGCAGAATTCAGATCCGAGGCACCGTTCGTCTGAAAATCGCTCCTATAGCCAAAAACCTATCCTCCAGTATTCTGGCTCCCTGAACCGCGATGGGGAATGGAGCACATACATTTCCGACGTAAAATGACGAGAGGAATCGAATGCCGCAAGCAGAATTCAGATCCGAGGCACCGTTCGTCTGCAAATCGCCCCTATATCCAGAACCTATCCTCCAGTATTCTGGCTCCCAGAATCTTAATCAGGAAAGGAACACATGCATTTCCCACGTAAAATGACGAGAGGAATCGAATGCCGCATGCAGAATTCAGATTCGACGCACCGTTCGTCTGAAAATCGCTCCTATATCCAAAACCTATCCTCCAGTATTCTGGCTCCCAGAATCTTAATCAGGAATGGACCACCTGCATTTCCCACGTAAAATGACGAGAGGAATCGAATGCCGCAAGCAGCATTCAGATCCGAGGCACCGTTCGTCCGCAAATCGCCCCTATATCCAGAACCTATCCTCCAGTATTCTGGCTCCCTGAACCGCAATGGGGAATGGAACACATACATTTCCGACGTAAAATGACGAGAGGAATCGAATGCCGCATGCAGAATTCAGATCCGAGGCACCGTTCGTCTGCGAATCGCTCCTATATCCAAAACCTATCCTCCAGTATTCTGGCTCCCAGAATCTTAATCAGGAAAGGAACACATGCATTTCCCACGTAAAATGACGAGAGGAATCGAATACCGCAAGCAGAATTCAGATCCGAGGCACCGTTCGTCCGCAAATCGCCCCTATATCCAGAACCTATCCTCCAGTATTCTGGCTCCCAGAATCTTAATCAGGAAAGGAACACATGCCTTTCCCACGTAAAATGACGAGAGGAATCGAATACCGCAAGCAGAATTCAGATCCGAGGCACCGTTCGTCCGCAAATCGCCCCTATATCCAGAACCTATCCTCCAGTATTCTGGCTCCCAGAATCTTAATCAGGAAAGGAACACATGTATTTCCCACGTAAAATGACGAGAGGAATCGAATGCCGCGAGCGGAATTCAAATCCGAGGCACCGTTCGTCTGCAAATCGCTCCTATATCCAAAACCTATCCTCCAGTATTCTGGATCCCAGAATCTTAATCAGGAAAGGAAAACATGCCTTTCCCACGTAAAATGACGAGATGAATCGAATACTGCAAGTAGAATTCAGATCCGAGGCACCGTTCGTCTGCAAATCGCCCCTATATCCAGAAACTATCCTCCAGTATTCTGGCTCCCAGAATCTTAATCAGGAAAGGAACACATGTATTTCCCACGTAAAATGACGAGAGGAATCGAATGCCGCGAGCGGAATTCAAATCCGAGGCACCGTTCGTCCGCAAATCGCTCCTATATCCAGAACCTATCCTCCAGTATTCTGGCTCCCTGAACCGCAATGGGGAATGGAACACATACATTTCCGACGTAAAATGACGAGAGGAATCGAATGCCGCATGCAGAATTCAGATCCGAGGCACCGTTCGTCTGCAAATCGCTCCTATATCCAAAACCTATCCTCCAGTATTCTGGCTCCCAGAATCTTAATCAGGAAAGGAACACATGCATTTCCCACGTAAAATGACGAGAGGAATCGAATGCCGCATGCAGAATTCAGATTCGACGCACCGTTCGTCTGAAAATCGCTCCTATATCCAAAACCTATCCTCCAGTATTCTGGCTCCCAGAATCTTAATCAGGAATGGACCACCTGCATTTCCCACGTAAAATGACGAGAGGAATCGAATGCCGCAAGCAGCATTCAGATCCGAGGCACCGTTCGTCTGAAAATCGCTCCTATAGCCAAAAACCTATCCTCCAGTATTCTGGCTCCCAGAATCTTAATCAGGAATGGACCACCTGCATTTCCCACGTAAAATGACGAGAGGAATCGAATGCCGCAAGCAGCATTCAGATCCGAGGCACCGTTCGTCTGAAAATCGCTCCTATAGCCAAAAACCTATACTCCAGTATTCTGGCTCCCTGAACCGCAATGGGGAATGGAACACATACATTTCCGACGCAAAATGTCGAGAGGAATCGAATGCCGCATGCAGAATTCAGATCCGTGGCGCCGTTCGTCTGGAAATCGCTCCTATAGCCAGAACCTATCCTCCAGTATTCTGGCTCCCTGTACCGCAATGGGGAATGGAACACATACATTTTCGACGTAAAATGACGAGAGGAATCGAATGCCGAAAGCAGAATTCAAATCCGAGGCACCGTTCGTCTGCAAATCGCTCCTATATCCAAAACCTATCCTCCAGTATTCTGGCTCCCAGAATCTTAATCAGGAAAGGAACACATGCATTTCCCACGTAAAATGACGAGAGGAATCGAATACCGCAAGCAGAATTCAGATCCGAGGCACCGTTCGTCTGGAAATCGCTCCTATATCCAAAAACCTATCCTCCAGTATTCTGGCTCCCTGAGTCGCAATTGGGAATGGAACACATGCATTTCCCACGTAAAATGACGAGAGGAATCGAATGCCGCGAGCAGAATTCAGATCCGAGGCACCGTTCGTCTGGAAATTGCTCCTATAGCCAAAAACCTATCCTCCAGTATTCTGGCTCCCTGAACCGCGATTGGGAATGGAGCACATACATTTCCGACGTAAAATGACGAGAGGAATCGAATGCCGCAAGCAGAATTCAGATCCGAGGCACCGTTCGTCTGCAAATCGCCCCTATATCCAGAACCTATCCTCCAGTATTCTGGCTCCCAGAATCTTAATCAGGAAAGGAAAACATGCATTTCCCACGTAAAATGACGAGAGGAATCGAATGCCGCGAGCAGAATTCAGATCCGAGGCACCGTTCGTCTGGAAATCGCTCCTATATCCAAAAACCTATCCTCCAGTATTCTGGCTCCCTGAGTCGCAATTGGGAATGGAACACATACATTTCCGACGCAAAATGACGAGAGGAATCGACTGCCGCACGCAGAATTCAGATCCGTGGCACCGTTCGTCTGGAAATCGCTCCTATAGCCAAAAACCTATCCTCCAGTATTCTGGCTCCCTGTGCCGCAATGGGGAATGGAATACATACATTTCCGACGTAAAATGACGAGAGGAATCGAATGCCGCAAGCAGAATTCAGATCCGAGGCACCGTTCGTCTGCAAATCGCCCCTATATCCAGAACCTATCCTCCAGTATTCTGGCTCCCAGAATCTTAATCAGGAAAGGAAAACATGCATTTCCCACGTAAAATGACGAGAGGAATCGAATGCCGCGAGCAGAATTCAGATCCGAGGCACCGTTCGTCTGGAAATCGCTCCTATATCCAAAACCTATCCTCCAGTATTCTGGCTCCCAGAATCTTAATCAGGAAAGGAAAACATGCCTTTCCCACGTAAAATGACGAGAGGAATCGAATGCCGCAAGCAGAATTCAAATCCGAGGCACCGTTCGTCTGCAAATCGCTCCTATATCCAAAACCTATCCTCCAGTATTCTGGCTCCCAGAATCTTAATCAGGAAAGGAAAACATGCCTTTCCCACGTAAAATGACGAGATGAATCGAATACTGCAAGTAGAATTCAGATCCGAGGCACCGTTCGTCTGCAAATCGCCCCTATATCCAGAAATTATCCTCCAGTATTCTGGCTCCCAGAATCTTAATCAGGAAAGGAACACATGTATTTCCCACGTAAAATGACGAGAGGAATCGAATACCGCAAGCAGAATTCAGATCCGAGGCACCGTTCGTCCGCAAATCGCCCCTATATCCAGAACCTATCCTCCAGTATTCTGGCTCCCTGAACCGCAATGGGGAATGGAACACATACATTTCCGACGTAAAATGACGAGAGGAATCGAATGCCGCATGCAGAATTCAGATCCGAGGCACCGTTCGTCTGCAAATCGCTCCTATATCCAAAACCTATCCTCCAGTATTCTGGCTCCCAGAATCTTAATCAGGAAAGGAACACATGCATTTCCCACGTAAAATGACGAGAGGAATCGAATGCCGCATGCAGAATTCAGATTCGACGCACCGTTCGTCTGAAAATCGCTCCTATATCCAAAACCTATCCTCCAGTATTCTGGCTCCCAGAATCTTAATCAGGAATGGACCACCTGCATTTCCCACGTAAAATGACGAGAGGAATCGAATGCCGCAAGCAGCATTCAGATCCGAGGCACCGTTCGTCTGAAAATCGCTCCTATAGCCAAAAACCTATCCTCCAGTATTCTGGCTCCCAGAATCTTAATCAGGAATGGACCACCTGCATTTCCCACGTAAAATGACGAGAGGAATCGAATGCCGCAAGCAGCATTCAGATCCGAGGCACCGTTCGTCTGAAAATCGCTCCTATAGCCAAAAACCTATACTCCAGTATTCTGGCTCCCTGAACCGCAATGGGGAATGGAACACATACATTTCCGACGCAAAATGACGAGAGGAATCGAATGCCGCATGCAGAATTCAGATCCGAGGCACCGTTCGTCTGGAAATCGCTCCTATATCCAAAACCTATCCTCCAGTATTCTGGCTCCCTGTACCGCAATGGGGAATGGAACACATACATTTTCGACGTAAAATGACGAGAGGAATCGAATGCCGAAAGCAGAATTCAAATCCGAGGCACCGTTCGTCTGCAAATCGCTCCTATATCCAAAACCTATCCTCCAGTATTCTGGCTCCCAGAATCTTAATCAGGAAAGGAACACATGTATTTCCCACGTAAAATGACGAGAGGAATCGAATACCGCAAGCAGAATTCAGATCCGAGGCACCGTTCGTCTGGAAATCGCTCCTATATCCAAAAACCTATCCTCCAGTATTCTGGCTCCCTGAGTCGCAATCGGGAATGGAACACATGCATTTCCCACGTAAAATGACGAGAGGAATCGAATGCCGCGAGCAGAATTCAGATCCGAGGCACCGTTCGTCTGGAAATCGCTCCTATAGCCAAAAACCTATCCTCCAGTATTCTGGCTCCCTGAACCGCGATTGGGAATGGAGCACATACATTTCCGACGTAAAATGACGAGAGGAATCGAATGCCGCAAGCAGAATTCAGATCCGAGGCACCGTTCGTCTGCAAATCGCCCCTATATCCAGAACCTATCCTCCAGTATTCTGGCTCCCAGAATCTTAATCAGGAAAGGAAAACATGCATTTCCCACGTAAAATGACGAGAGGAATCGAATGCCGCGAGCAGAATTCAGATCCGAGGCACCGTTCGTCTGGAAATCGCTCCTATATCCAAAAACCTATCCTCCAGTATTCTGGCTCCCTGAGTCGCAATTGGGAATGGAACACATACATTTCCGACGCAAAATGACGAGAGGAATCGACTGCCGCATGCAGAATTCAGATCCGTGGCACCGTTCGTCTGGAAATCGCTCCTATAGCCAAAAACCTATCCTCCAGTATTCTGGCTCCCTGTGCCGCAATGGGGAATGGAATACATACATTTCCGACGTAAAATGACGAGAGGAATCGAATGCCGCAAGCAGAATTCAGATCCGAGGCACCGTTCGTCTGCAAATCGCCCCTATATCCAGAACCTATCCTCCAGTATTCTGGCTCCCAGAATCTTAATCAGGAAAGGAAAACATGCATTTCCCACGTAAAATGACGAGAGGAATCGAATGCCGCGAGCAGAATTCAGATCCGAGGCACCGTTCGTCTGGAAATCGCTCCTATATCCAAAAACCTATCCTCCAGTATTCTGGCTCCCTGAGTCGCAATTGGGAATGGAACACATACATTTCCGACGCAAAATGACGAGAGGAATCGACTGCCGCATGCAGAATTCAGATCCGTGGCACCGTTCGTCTGGAAATCGCTCCTATAGCCAAAAACCTATCCTCCAGTATTCTGGCTCCCTGTGCCGCAATGGGGAATGGAATACATACATTTCCGACGTAAAATGACGAGAGGAATCGAATGCCGCAAGCAGAATTCAGATCCGAGGCACCGTTCGTCTGCAAATCGCCCCTATATCCAGAACCTATCCTCCAGTATTCTGGCTCCCAGAATCTTAATCAGGAAAGGAAAACATGCATTTCCCACGTAAAATGACGAGAGGAATCGAATGCCGCGAGCAGAATTCAGATCCGAGGCACCGTTCGTCTGGAAATCGCTCCTATATCCAAAACCTATCCTCCAGTATTCTGGCTCCCAGAATCTTAATCAGGAAAGGAAAACATGCCTTTCCCACGTAAAATGACGAGAGGAATCGAATGCCGCAAGCAGAATTCAAATCCGAGGCACCGTTCGTCTGCAAATCGCTCCTATATCCAAAACCTATCCTCCAGTATTCTGGCTCCCAGAATCTTAATCAGGAAAGGAAAACATGCCTTTCCCACGTAAAATGACGAGATGAATCGAATACTGCAAGTAGAATTCAGATCCGAGGCACCGTTCGTCTGCAAATCGCCCCTATATCCAGAAATTATCCTCCAGTATTCTGGCTCCCAGAATCTTAATCAGGAAAGGAACACATGTATTTCCCACGTAAAATGACGAGAGGAATCGAATACCGCAAGCAGAATTCAGATCCGAGGCACCGTTCGTCTGCAAATCGCCCCTATATCCAGAACCTATCCTCCAGTATTCTGGCTCCCTGAACCGCAATGGGGAATGGAACACATACATTTCCGACGTAAAATGACGAGAGTAATCGAATGCCGCATGCATAATTCAGATCCGAGGCACCGTTCGTCTGCAAATCGCTCCTATATCCAAAACCTATCCTCCAGTATTCTGGATCCCAGAATCTTAATCAGGAAAGGAAAACATGCCTTTCCCACGTAAAATGACGAGATGAATCGAATACTGCAAGTAGAATTCAGATCCGAGGCACCGTTCGTCTGCAAATCGCCCCTATATCCAGAAACTATCCTCCAGTATTCTGGCTCCCAGAATCTTAATCAGGAAAGGAACACATGTATTTCCCACGTAAAATGACGAGAGGAATCGAATGCCGCAAGCAGAATTCAAATCCGAGGCACCGTTCGTCTGCAAATCGCTCCTATATCCAGAACCTATCCTCCAGTATTCTGGCTCCCTGAACCGCAATGGGGAATGGAACACATACATTTCCGACGTAAAATGACGAGAGGAATCGAATGCCGCATGCAGAATTCAGATCCGAGGCACCGTTCGTCTGCAAATCGCTCCTATATCCAAAACCTATCCTCCAGTATTCTGGCTCCCAGAATCTTAATCAGGAAAGGAACACATGCATTTCCCACGTAAAATGACGAGAGGAATCGAATGCCGCATGCAGAATTCAGATTCGACGCACCGTTCGTCTGAAAATCGCTCCTATATCCAAAACCTATCCTCCAGTATTCTGGCTCCCAGAATCTTAATCAGGAATGGACCACCTGCATTTCCCACGTAAAATGACGAGAGGAATCGAATGCCGCAAGCAGCATTCAGATCCGAGGCACCGTTCGTCTGAAAATCGCTCCTATAGCCAAAAACCTATCCTCCAGTATTCTGGCTCCCAGAATCTTAATCAGGAATGGACCACCTGCATTTCCCACGTAAAATGACGAGAGGAATCGAATGCCGCAAGCAGCATTCAGATCCGAGGCACCGTTCGTCTGAAAATCGCTCCTATAGCCAAAAACCTATACTCCAGTATTCTGGCTCCCTGAACCGCAATGGGGAATGGAACACATACATTTCCGACGCAAAATGTCGAGAGGAATCGAATGCCGCATGCAGAATTCAGATCCGTGGCGCCGTTCGTCTGGAAATCGCTCCTATAGCCAGAACCTATCCTCCAGTATTCTGGCTCCCTGAACCGCAATGGGGAATGGAACACATACATTTCCGACGTAAAATGACGAGAGGAATCGAATGCCGAAAGCAGAATTCAAATCCGAGGCACCGTTCGTCTGCAAATCGCTCCTATATCCAAAACCTATCCTCCAGTATTCTGGCTCCCAGAATCTTAATCAGGAAAGGAACACATGTATTTCCCACGTAAAATGACGAGAGGAATCGAATACCGCAAGCAGAATTCAGATCCGAGGCACCGTTCGTCTGGAAATCGCTCCTATATCCAAAAACCTATCCTCCAGTATTCTGGCTCCCTGAGTCGCAATTGGGAATGGAACACATGCATTTCCCACGTAAAATGACGAGAGGAATCGAATGCCGCGAGCAGAATTCAGATCCGAGGCACCGTTCGTCTGGAAATTGCTCCTATAGCCAAAAACCTATCCTCCAGTATTCTGGCTCCCTGAACCGCGATTGGGAATGGAGCACATACATTTCCGACGTAAAATGACGAGAGGAATCGAATGCCGCAAGCAGAATTCAGATCCGAGGCACCGTTCGTCTGCAAATCGCCCCTATATCCAGAACCTATCCTCCAGTATTCTGGCTCCCAGAATCTTAATCAGGAAAGGAAAACATGCATTTCCCACGTAAAATGACGAGAGGAATCGAATGCCGCGAGCAGAATTCAGATCCGAGGCACCGTTCGTCTGGAAATCGCTCCTATATCCAAAAACCTATCCTCCAGTATTCTGGCTCCCTGAGTCGCAATTGGGAATGGAACACATACATTTCCGACGCAAAATGACGAGAGGAATCGAATGCCGCATGCAGAATTCAGATCCGAGGCACCGTTCGTCTGGAAATCGCTCCTATAGCCAAAAACCTATCCTCCAGTATTCTGGCTCCCTGTGCCGCAATGGGGAATGGAATACATACATTTCCGACGTAAAATGACGAGAGGAATCGAATGCCGCAAGCAGAATTCAGATCCGAGGCACCGTTCGTCTGCAAATCGCCCCTATATCCAGAACCTATCCTCCAGTATTCTGGCTCCCAGAATCTTAATCAGGAAAGGAAAACATGCATTTCCCACGTAAAATGACGAGAGGAATCGAATGCCGCGAGCAGAATTCAGATCCGAGGCACCGTTCGTCTGGAAATCGCTCCTATATCCAAAACCTATCCTCCAGTATTCTGGCTCCCAGAATCTTAATCAGGAAAGGAAAACATGCCTTTCCCACGTAAAATGACGAGAGGAATCGAATGCCGCAAGCAGAATTCAAATCCGAGGCACCGTTCGTCTGCAAATCGCTCCTATATCCAAAACCTATCCTCCAGTATTCTGGCTCCCAGAATCTTAATCAGGAAAGGAAAACATGCCTTTCCCACGTAAAATGACGAGATGAATCGAATACTGCAAGTAGAATTCAGATCCGAGGCACCGTTCGTCTGCAAATCGCCCCTATATCCAGAAATTATCCTCCAGTATTCTGGCTCCCAGAATCTTAATCAGGAAAGGAACACATGTATTTCCCACGTAAAATGACGAGAGGAATCGAATACCGCAAGCAGAATTCAGATCCGAGGCACCGTTCGTCCGCAAATCGCCCCTATATCCAGAACCTATCCTCCAGTATTCTGGCTCCCTGAACCGCAATGGGGAATGGAACACATACATTTCCGACGTAAAATGACGAGAGTAATCGAATGCCGCATGCATAATTCAGATCCGAGGCACCGTTCGTCTGCAAATCGCTCCTATATCCAAAACCTATCCTCCAGTATTCTGGATCCCAGAATCTTAATCAGGAAAGGAAAACATGCCTTTCCCACGTAAAATGACGAGATGAATCGAATACTGCAAGTAGAATTCAGATCCGAGGCACCGTTCGTCTGCAAATCGCCCCTATATCCAGAAACTATCCTCCAGTATTCTGGCTCCCAGAATCTTAATCAGGAAAGGAACACATGTATTTCCCACGTAAAATGACGAGAGGAATCGAATGCCGCGAGCGGAATTCAAATCCGAGGCACCGTTCGTCCGCAAATCGCTCCTATATCCAGAACCTATCCTCCAGTATTCTGGCTCCCTGAACCGCAATGGGGAATGGAACACATACATTTCCGACGTAAAATGACGAGAGGAATCGAATGCCGCAGGCAGAATTCAGATCCGAGGCACCGTTCGTCTGCAAATCGCTCCTATATCCAAAACCTATCCTCCAGTATTCTGGCTCCCAGAATCTTAATCAGGAAAGGAACACATGCATTTCCCACGTAAAATGACGAGAGGAATCGAATGCCGCATGCAGAATTCAGATTCGACGCACCGTTCGTCTGAAAATCGCTCCTATATCCAAAACCTATCCTCCAGTATTCTGGCTCCCAGAATCTTAATCAGGAATGGACCACCTGCATTTCCCACGTAAAATGACGAGAGGAATCGAATGCCGCAAGCAGCATTCAGATCCGAGGCACCGTTCGTCTGAAAATCGCTCCTATAGCCAAAAACCTATACTCCAGTATTCTGGCTCCCAGAATCTTAATCAGGAATGGACCACCTGCATTTCCCACGTAAAATGACGAGAGGAATCGAATGCCGCAAGCAGCATTCAGATCCGAGGCACCGTTCGTCTGAAAATCGCTCCTATAGCCAAAAACCTATACTCCAGTATTCTGGCTCCCTGAACCGCAATGGGGAATGGAACACATACATTTCCGACGCAAAATGACGAGAGGAATCGAATGCCGCATGCAGAATTCAGATCCGAGGCACCGTTCGTCTGGAAATCGCTCCTATAGCCAGAACCTATCCTCCAGTATTCTGGCTCCCTGTACCGCAATGGGGAATGGAACACATACATTTTCGACGTAAAATGACGAGAGGAATCGAATGCCGAAAGCAGAATTCAAATCCGAGGCACCGTTCGTCTGCAAATCGCTCCTATATCCAAAACCTATCCTCCAGTATTCTGGCTCCCAGAATCTTAATCAGGAAAGGAACACATGTATTTCCCACGTAAAATGACGAGAGGAATCGAATACCGCAAGCAGAATTCAGATCCGAGGCACCGTTCGTCTGGAAATCGCTCCTATATCCAAAAACCTATCCTCCAGTATTCTGGCTCCCTGAGTCGCAATTGGGAATGGAACACATGCATTTCCCACGTAAAATGACGAGAGGAATCGAATGCCGCGAGCAGAATTCAGATCCGAGGCACCGTTCGTCTGGAAATTGCTCCTATAGCCAAAAACCTATCCTCCAGTATTCTGGCTCCCTGAACCGCGATTGGGAATGGAGCACATACATTTCCGACGTAAAATGACGAGAGGAATCGAATGCCGCAAGCAGAATTCAGATCCGAGGCACCGTTCGTCTGCAAATCGCCCCTATATCCAGAACCTATCCTCCAGTATTCTGGCTCCCAGAATCTTAATCAGGAAAGGAAAACATGCATTTCCCACGTAAAATGACGAGAGGAATCGAATGCCGCGAGCAGAATTCAGATCCGAGGCACCGTTCGTCTGGAAATCGCTCCTATATCCAAAAACCTATCCTCCAGTATTCTGGCTCCCTGAGTCGCAATTGGGAATGGAACACATACATTTCCGACGCAAAATGACGAGAGGAATCGACTGCCGCATGCAGAATTCAGATCCGTGGCACCGTTCGTCTGGAAATCGCTCCTATAGCCAAAAACCTATCCTCCAGTATTCTGGCTCCCTGTGCCGCAATGGGGAATGGAATACATACATTTCCGACGTAAAATGACGAGAGGAATCGAATGCCGCAAGCAGAATTCAGATCCGAGGCACCGTTCGTCTGCAAATCGCCCCTATATCCAGAACCTATCCTCCAGTATTCTGGCTCCCAGAATCTTAATCAGGAAAGGAAAACATGCATTTCCCACGTAAAATGACGAGAGGAATCGAATGCCGCGAGCAGAATTCAGATCCGAGGCACCGTTCGTCTGGAAATCGCTCCTATATCCAAAACCTATCCTCCAGTATTCTGGCTCCCAGAATCTTAATCAGGAAAGGAAAACATGCCTTTCCCACGTAAAATGACGAGAGGAATCGAATGCCGCAAGCAGAATTCAAATCCGAGGCACCGTTCGTCTGCAAATCGCTCCTATATCCAAAACCTATCCTCCAGTATTCTGGCTCCCAGAATCTTAATCAGGAAAGGAAAACATGCCTTTCCCACGTAAAATGACGAGATGAATCGAATACTGCAAGTAGAATTCAGATCCGAGGCACCGTTCGTCTGCAAATCGCCCCTATATACAGAAATTATCCTCCAGTATTCTGGCTCCCAGAATCTTAATCAGGAAAGGAACACATGTATTTCCCACGTAAAATGACGAGAGGAATCGAATACCGCAAGCAGAATTCAGATCCGAGGCACCGTTCGTCCGCAAATCGCCCCTATATCCAGAACCTATCCTCCAGTATTCTGGCTCCCTGAACCGCAATGGGGAATGGAACACATACATTTCCGACGTAAAATGACGAGAGTAATCGAATGCCGCATGCATAATTCAGATCCGAGGCACCGTTCGTCTGCAAATCGCTCCTATATCCAAAACCTATCCTCCAGTATTCTGGATCCCAGAATCTTAATCAGGAAAGGAAAACATGCCTTTCCCACGTAAAATGACGAGATGAATCGAATACTGCAAGTAGAATTCAGATCCGAGGCACCGTTCGTCTGCAAATCGCCCCTATATCCAGAAACTATCCTCCAGTATTCTGGCTCCCAGAATCTTAATCAGGAAAGGAACACATGTATTTCCCACGTAAAATGACGAGAGGAATCGAATGCCGCGAGCGGAATTCAAATCCGAGGCACCGTTCGTCCGCAAATCGCTCCTATATCCAGAACCTATCCTCCAGTATTCTGGCTCCCTGAACCGCAATGGGGAATGGAACACATACATTTCCGACGTAAAATGACGAGAGGAATCGAATGCCGCATGCAGAATTCAGATCCGAGGCACCGTTCGTCTGCAAATCGCTCCTATATCCAAAACCTATCCTCCAGTATTCTGGCTCCCAGAATCTTAATCAGGAAAGGAACACATGCATTTCCCACGTAAAATGACGAGAGGAATCGAATGCCGCATGCAGAATTCAGATTCGACGCACCGTTCGTCTGAAAATCGCTCCTATATCCAAAACCTATCCTCCAGTATTCTGGCTCCCAGAATCTTAATCAGGAATGGACCACCTGCATTTCCCACGTAAAATGACGAGAGCAATCGAATGCCGCAAGCAGCATTCAGATCCGAGGCACCGTTCGTCTGAAAATCGCTCCTATAGCCAAAAACCTATACTCCAGTATTCTGGCTCCCAGAATCTTAATCAGGAATGGACCACCTGCATTTCCCACGTAAAATGACGAGAGGAATCGAATGCCGCAAGCAGCATTCAGATCCGAGGCACCGTTCGTCTGAAAATCGCTCCTATAGCCAAAAACCTATACTCCAGTATTCTGGCTCCCTGAACCGCAATGGGGAATGGAACACATACATTTCCGACGCAAAATGACGAGAGGAATCGAATGCCGCATGCAGAATTCAGATCCGAGGCACCGTTCGTCTGGAAATCGCTCCTATATCCAAAACCTATCCTCCAGTATTCTGGCTCCCTGTACCGCAATGGGGAATGGAACACATACATTTTCGACGTAAAATGACGAGAGGAATCGAATGCCGAAAGCAGAATTCAAATCCGAGGCACCGTTCGTCTGCAAATCGCTCCTATATCCAAAACCTATCCTCCAGTATTCTGGCTCCCAGAATCTTAATCAGGAAAGGAACACATGTATTTCCCACGTAAAATGACGAGAGGAATCGAATACCGCAAGCAGAATTCAGATCCGAGGCACCGTTCGTCTGGAAATCGCTCCTATATCCAAAAACCTATCCTCCAGTATTCTGGCTCCCTGAGTCGCAATTGGGAATGGAACACATGCATTTCCCACGTAAAATGACGAGAGGAATCGAATGCCGCGAGCAGAATTCAGATCCGAGGCACCGTTCGTCTGGAAATTGCTCCTATAGCCAAAAACCTATCCTCCAGTATTCTGGCTCCCTGAACCGCGATTGGGAATGGAGCACATACATTTCCGACGTAAAATGACGAGAGGAATCGAATGCCGCAAGCAGAATTTAGATCCGAGGCACCGTTCGTCTGCAAATCGCCCCTATATCCAGAACCTATCCTCCAGTATTCTGGCTCCCAGAATCTTAATCAGGAAAGGAAAACATGCATTTCCCACGTAAAATGACGAGAGGAATCGAATGCCGCGAGCAGAATTCAGATCCGAGGCACCGTTCGTCTGGAAATCGCTCCTATATCCAAAAACCTATCCTCCAGTATTCTGGCTCCCTGAGTCGCAATTGGGAATGGAACACATACATTTCCGACGCAAAATGACGAGAGGAATCGACTGCCGCATGCAGAATTCAGATCCGTGGCACCGTTCGTCTGGAAATCGCTCCTATAGCCAAAAACCTATCCTCCAGTATTCTGGCTCCCTGTGCCGCAATGGGGAATGGAATACATACATTTCCGACGTAAAATGACGAGAGGAATCGAATGCCGCAAGCAGAATTCAGATCCGAGGCACCGTTCGTCTGCAAATCGCCCCTATATCCAGAACCTATCCTCCAGTATTCTGGCTCCCAGAATCTTAATCAGGAAAGGAAAACATGCATTTCCCACGTAAAATGACGAGAGGAATCGAATGCCGCGAGCAGAATTCAGATCCGAGGCACCGTTCGTCTGGAAATCGCTCCTATATCCAAAACCTATCCTCCAGTATTCTGGCTCCCAGAATCTTAATCAGGAAAGGAAAACATGCCTTTCCCACGTAAAATGACGAGAGGAATCGAATGCCGCAAGCAGAATTCAAATCCGAGGCACCGTTCGTCTGCAAATCGCTCCTATATCCAAAACCTATCCTCCAGTATTCTGGCTCCCAGAATCTTAATCAGGAAAGGAAAACATGCCTTTCCCACGTAAAATGACGAGATGAATCGAATACTGCAAGTAGAATTCAGATCCGAGGCACCGTTCGTCTGCAAATCGCCCCTATATCCAGAAATTATCCTCCAGTATTCTGGCTCCCAGAATCTTAATCAGGAAAGGAACACATGTATTTCCCACGTAAAATGACGAGAGGAATCGAATACCGCAAGCAGAATTCAGATCCGAGGCACCGTTCGTCCGCAAATCGCCCCTATATCCAGAACCTATCCTCCAGTATTCTGGCTCCCTGAACCGCAATGGGGAATGGAACACATACATTTCCGACGTAAAATGACGAGAGTAATCGAATGCCGCATGCATAATTCAGATCCGAGGCACCGTTTGTCTGGAAATCGCTCCTATATCCAAAAACATATCCTCCAGTATTCTGGCTCCCTGAGTCGCAATCGGGAATGGAACACATACATTTCCGACGTAAAATGACGAGAGTAATCGAATGCCGCATGCATAATTCAGATCCGAGGCACCGTTTGTCTGGAAATCGCTCCTATATCCAAAAACATATCCTCCAGTATTCTGGCTCCCTGAGTCGCAATCGGGAATGGAACACATACATTTCCGACGTAAAATGACGAGAGGAATCGAATGCCGCATGCAGAATTCAGATCCGAGGCACCGTTCGTCTGGAAATCGCTCCTATATCCAAAACCTATCCTCCAGTATTCTGGCTCCCCGAATCTTGATCAGGAAAGGAACACATGCATTTCCAACGTAAAATGACGAGAGGAATCGAATGCCGCATGCAGAATTCAGATCCGGGGCACCGTTCGTCTGGAAATCGCTCCAATATCCAAAAACCTATCCTCCAGTATTCTGGCTCCCTGAGTCGCAATCGGGAATGGAACACATACATTTCCGACGTAAAATGACGAGATGAATCGAATACCGCAAGCAGAATTCAAATCCGAGGCACCGTTCGTCTGGAAATCGCTCCTATATCCAAAACCTATCCTCCAGTATTCTGGCTCCCCGAATCTTAATCAGGAAAGGAACACATGCATGTCCAACGTAAAATGACGAGAGGAATCGAATGCCGCAAGCAGAATTCAGATCCGAGGCACCGTTCGTCTGGAAATCGCTCTTATATCCAAAAACGTATCCTCCAGTATTCTGGCTCCCTGAGTCGCAATCGGGAATGGAACACATACATTTCCGACGTAAAATGACGAGAGGAATCGAATGCCGCAAGCAGAATTCAAATCCGAGGCACCGTTCGTCTGCAAATCGCTCCTATATCCAAAACCTATCCTCCAGTATTCTGGCTCCCAGAATCTTAATCAGGAAAGGAAAATATGCCTTTCCCACGTAAAATGACGAGATGAATCGAATACTGCAAGTAGAATTCAGATCCGAGGCACCGTTCGTCTGCAAATCGCCCCTATATCTAGAAACTATCCTCCAGTATTCTGGCTCCCAGAATCTTAATCAGGAAAGGAACACATGTATTTCCCACGTAAAATGACGAGAGGAATCGAATACCGCAAGCAGAATTCAGATCCGAGGCACCGTTCGTCTGCAAATCGCCCCTATATCCAGAAACTATCCTCCAGTATTCTGGCTCCCAGAATCTTAATCAGGAAAGGAACACATGTATTTCCCACGTAAAATGACGAGAGGAATCGAATACCGCAAGCAGAATTCAGATCCGAGGCACCGTTCGTCCGCAAATCGCCCCTATATCCAGAACCTATCCTCCAGTATTCTGGCTCCCTGAACCGCAATGGGGAATGGAACACATACATTTCCGACGTAAAATGACGAGAGGAATCGAATGCCGCATGCAGAATTCAGATCCGAGGCACCGTTCGTCTGCAAATCGCTCCTATATCCAAAACCTATCCTCCAGTATTCTGGCTCCCAGAATCTTAATCAGGAAAGGAACACATGCATTTCCCACGTAAAATGACGAGAGGAATCGAATACCGCAAGCAGAATTCAGATCCGAGGCACCGTTCGTCCGCAAATCGCCCCTATATCCAGAACCTATCCTCCAGTATTCTGGCTCCCAGAATCTTAATCAGGAAAGGAACACATGTATTTCCCACGTAAAATGACGAGAGGAATCGAATGCCGCGAGCGGAATTCAAATCCGAGGCACCGTTCGTCTGCAAATCGCTCCTATATCCAAAACCTATCCTCCAGTATTCTGGATCCCAGAATCTTAATCAGGAAAGGAAAACATGCCTTTCCCACGTAAAATGACGAGATGAATCGAATACTGCAAGTAGAATTCAGATCCGAGGCACCGTTCGTCTGCAAATCGCCCCTATATCCAGAAACTATCCTCCAGTATTCTGGCTCCCAGAATCTTAATCAGGAAAGGAACACATGTATTTCCCACGTAAAATGACGAGAGGAATCGAATGCCGCGAGCGGAATTCAAATCCGAGGCACCGTTCGTCCGCAAATCGCTCCTATATCCAGAACCTATCCTCCAGTATTCTGGCTCCCTGAACCGCAATGGGGAATGGAACACATACATTTCCGACGTAAAATGACGAGAGGAATCGAATGCCGCATGCAGAATTCAGATCCGAGGCACCGTTCGTCTGCAAATCGCTCCTATATCCAAAACCTATCCTCCAGTATTCTGGCTCCCAGAATCTTAATCAGGAAAGGAACACATGCATTTCCCACGTAAAATGACGAGAGGAATCGAATGCCGCATGCAGAATTCAGATTCGACGCACCGTTCGTCTGAAAATCGCTCCTATATCCAAAACCTATCCTCCAGTATTCTGGCTCCCAGAATCTTAATCAGGAATGGACCACCTGCATTTCCCACGTAAAATGACGAGAGGAATCGAATGCCGCAAGCAGCATTCAGATCCGAGGCACCGTTCGTCTGAAAATCGCTCCTATAGCCAAAAACCTATACTCCAGTATTCTGGCTCCCAGAATCTTAATCAGGAATGGACCACCTGCATTTCCCACGTAAAATGACGAGAGGAATCGAATGCCGCAAGCAGCATTCAGATCCGAGGCACCGTTCGTCTGAAAATCGCTCCTATAGCCAAAAACCTATACTCCAGTATTCTGGCTCCCTGAACCGCAATGGGGAATGGAACACATACATTTCCGACGCAAAATGACGAGAGGAATCGAATGCCGCATGCAGAATTCAGATCCGAGGCACCGTTCGTCTGGAAATCGCTCCTATATACAAAAACCTATCCTCCAGTATTCTGGCTCCCTGAGTCGCAATCGGGAATAGAACACATACATTTCCGACGTAAAATGACGAGAGGAAGCGAATGCAGCAAGCAGAATTCAGATCCGAGGCACCGTTCGTCTGGAAATCGCTCCTATATCCAAAACATATCCTCTAGTATTCTGGCTCCCCGAATCTTAATCAGGAAAGGAACACATGCATTTCCAACGTAAAATGACGAGAGGAATCGAATGCCGCATGCAGAATTCAGATCCGAGGCACCGTTCGTCTGGAAATCGCTCCTATATCCAAAACCTATCCTCCAGTATTCTGGCTCCCCGAATCTTGATCAGGAAAGGAACACATGCATTTCCAACGTAAAATGACGAGAGGAATCGAATGCCGCATGCAGAATTCAGATCCGGGGCACCGTTCGTCTGGAAATCGCTCCAATATCCAAAAACCTATCCTCCAGTATTCTGGCTCCCTGAGTCGCAATCGGGAATGGAACACATACATTTCCGACGTAAAATGACGAGATGAATCGAATACCGCAAGCAGAATTCAAATCCGAGGCACCGTTCGTCTGGAAATCGCTCCTATATCCAAAACCTATCCTCCAGTATTCTGGCTCCCCGAATCTTAATCAGGAAAGGAACACATGCATGTCCAACGTAAAATGACGAGAGGAATCGAATGCCGCAAGCAGAATTCAAATCCGAGGCACCGTTCGTCTGCAAATCGCTCCTATATCCAAAACCTATCCTCCAGTATTCTGGCTCCCAGAATCTTAATCAGGAAAGGAAAACATGCCTTTCCCACGTAAAATGACGAGAGGAATCGAATGCCGCAAGCAGAATTCAAATCCGAGGCACCGTTCGTCTGCAAATCGCTCCTATATCCAAAACCTATCCTCCAGTATTCTGGCTCCCAGAATCTTAATCAGGAAAGGAAAACATGCCTTTCCCACGTAAAATGACGAGATGAATCGAATAGTGCAAGTAGAATTCAGATCCGAGGCACCGTTCGTCTGCAAATCGCCCCTATATCCAGAAATTATCCTCCAGTATTCTGGCTCCCAGAATCTTAATCAGGAAAGGAACACATGTATTTCCCACGTAAAATGACGAGAGGAATCGAATACCGCAAGCAGAATTCAGATCCGAGGCACCGTTCGTCCGCAAATCGCCCCTATATCCAGAACCTATCCTCCAGTATTCTGGCTCCCTGAACCGCAATGGGGAATGGAACACATACATTTCCGACGTAAAATGACGAGAGTAATCGAATGCCGCATGCATAATTCAGATCCGAGGCACCGTTTGTCTGGAAATCGCTCCTATATCCAAAAACATATCCTCCAGTATTCTGGCTCCCTGAGTCGCAATCGGGAATGGAACACATACATTTCCGACGTAAAATGACGAGAGGAATCGAATGCCGCATGCAGAATTCAGATCCGAGGCACCGTTCGTCTGGAAATCGCTCCTATATCCAAAACCTATCCTCCAGTATTCTGGCTCCCCGAATCTTGATCAGGAAAGGAACACATGCATTTCCAACGTAAAATGACGAGAGGAATCGAATGCCGCATGCAGAATTCAGATCCGAGGCACCGTTCGTCTGGAAATCGCTCCTATATCCAAAACCTATCCTCCAGTATTCTGGCTCCCCGAATCTTGATCAGGAAAGGAACACATGCATTTCCAACGTAAAATGACGAGAGGAATCGAATGCCGCATGCAGAATTCAGATCCGGGGCACCGTTCGTCTGGAAATCGCTCCAATATCCAAAAACCTATCCTCCAGTATTCTGGCTCCCTGAGTCGCAATCGGGAATGGAACACATACATTTCCGACGTAAAATGACGAGATGAATCGAATACCGCAAGCAGAATTCAAATCCGAGGCACCGTTCGTCTGGAAATCGCTCCTATATCCAAAACCTATCCTCCAGTATTCTGGCTCCCCGAATCTTAATCAGGAAAGGAACACATGCATGTCCAACGTAAAATGACGAGAGGAATCGAATGCCGCAAGCAGAATTCAAATCCGAGGCACCGTTCGTCTGCAAATCGCTCCTATATCCAAAACCTATCCTCCAGTATTCTGGCTCCCAGAATCTTAATCAGGAAAGGAAAACATGCCTTTCCCACGTAAAATGACGAGAGGAATCGAATGCCGCAAGCAGAATTCAAATCCGAGGCACCGTTCGTCTGCAAATCGCTCCTATATCCAAAACCTATCCTCCAGTATTCTGGCTCCCAGAATCTTAATCAGGAAAGGAAAACATGCCTTTCCCACGTAAAATGACGAGATGAATCGAATAGTGCAAGTAGAATTCAGATCCGAGGCACCGTTCGTCTGCAAATCGCCCCTATATCCAGAAATTATCCTCCAGTATTCTGGCTCCCAGAATCTTAATCAGGAAAGGAACACATGTATTTCCCACGTAAAATGACGAGAGGAATCGAATACCGCAAGCAGAATTCAGATCCGAGGCACCGTTCGTCCGCAAATCGCCCCTATATCCAGAACCTATCCTCCAGTATTCTGGCTCCCTGAACCGCAATGGGGAATGGAACACATACATTTCCGACGTAAAATGACGAGAGTAATCGAATGCCGCATGCATAATTCAGATCCGAGGCACCGTTTGTCTGGAAATCGCTCCTATATCCAAAAACATATCCTCCAGTATTCTGGCTCCCTGAGTCGCAATCGGGAATGGAACACATACATTTCCGACGTAAAATGACGAGAGGAATCGAATGCCGCATGCAGAATTCAGATCCGAGGCACCGTTCGTCTGGAAATCGCTCCTATATCCAAAACCTATCCTCCAGTATTCTGGCTCCCCGAATCTTAATCAGGAAAGGTACACATGCATTTCCAACGTAAAATGACGAGAGGAATCGAATGCCGCATGCAGAATTCAGATCCGGGGCACCGTTCGTCTGGAAATCGCTCCAATATCCAAAAACCTATCCTCCAGTATTCTGGCTCCCTGAGTCGCAATCGGGAATGGAACACATACATTTCCGACGTAAAATGACGAGATGAATCGAATACTGCAAGCAGAATTCAGATCCGAGGCACCGTTCGTCTGGAAATCGCTCCTATATCCAAAACCTATCCTCCAGTATTCTGGCTCCCCGAATCTTAATCAGGAAAGGAACACATGCATGTCCAACGTAAAATGACGAGAGGAATCGAATGCCGCAAGCAGAATTCAGATCCGAGGCACCGTTCGTCTGGAAATCGCTCTTATATCCAAAAACGTATCCTCCAGTATTCTGGCTCCCTGAGTCGCAATCGGGAATGGAACACATACATTTCCGACGTAAAATGACGAGAGGAATCGAATGCCGCAAGCAGAATTCAAATCCGAGGCACCGTTCGTCTGCAAATCGCTCCTATATCCAAAACCTATCCTCCAGTATTCTCGCTCCCAGAATCTTAATCAGGAAAGGAAAATATGCCTTTCCCACGTAAAATGACGAGATGAATCGAATACTGCAAGTAGAATTCAGATCCGAGGCACCGTTCGTCTGCAAATCGCCCCTATATCTAGAAACTATCCTCCAGTATTCTGGCTCCCAGAATCTTAATCAGGAAAGGAACACATGCATTTCCCACGTAAAATGACGAGAGGAATCGAATACCGCAAGCAGAATTCAGATCCGAGGCACCGTTCGTCTGCAAATCGCCCCTATATCCAGAACCTATCCTCCAGTATTCTGGCTCCCAGAATCTTAATCAGGAAAGGAACACATGTATTTCCCACGTAAAATGACGAGAGGAATCGAATACCGCAAGCAGAATTCAGATCCGAGGCACCGTTCGTCCGCAAATCGCCCCTATATCCAGAACCTATCCTCCAGTATTCTGGCTCCCTGAACCGCAATGGGGAATGGAACACATACATTTCCGACGTAAAATGACGAGAGGAATCGAATGCCGCATGCAGAATTCAGATCCGAGGCACCGTTCGTCTGCAAATCGCTCCTATATCCAAAACCTATCCTCCAGTATTCTGGCTCCCAGAATCTTAATCAGGAAAGGAACACATGCATTTCCCACGTAAAATGACGAGAGGAATCGAATACCGCAAGCAGAATTCAGATCCGAGGCACCGTTCGTCCGCAAATCGCCCCTATATCCAGAACCTATCCTCCAGTATTCTGGCTCCCAGAATCTTAATCAGGAAAGGAACACATGTATTTCCCACGTAAAATGACGAGAGGAATCGAATGCCGCGAGCGGAATTCAAATCCGAGGCACCGTTCGTCTGCAAATCGCTCCTATATCCAAAACCTATCCTCCAGTATTCTGGATCCCAGAATCTTAATCAGGAAAGGAAAACATGCCTTTCAAACGTAAAATGACGAGATGAATCGAATACTGCAAGTAGAATTCAGATCCGAGGCACCGTTCGTCTGCAAATCGCCCCTATATCCAGAAACTATCCTCCAGTATTCTGGCTCCCAGAATCTTAATCAGGAAAGGAACACATGTATTTCCCACGTAAAATGACGAGCGGAATTCAAATCCGAGGCACCGTTCGTCCGCAAATCGCTCCTATATCCAGAACCTATCCTCCAGTATTCTGGCTCCCTGAACCGCAATGGGGAATGGAACACATACATTTCCGACGTAAAATGACGAGAGGAATCGAATGCCGCATGCAGAATTCAGATCCGAGGCACCGTTCGTCTGGAAATCGCTCCTATATCCAAAACCTATCCTCCAGTATTCTGGCTCCCCGAATCTTGATCAGGAAAGGAACACATGCATTTCCAACGTAAAATGACGAGAGGAATCGAATGCCGCATGCAGAATTCAGATCCGGGGCACCGTTCGTCTGGAAATCGCTCCAATATCCAAAAACCTATCCTCCAGTATTCTGGCTCCCTGAGTCGCAATCGGGAATGGAACACATACATTTCCGACGTAAAATGACGAGATGAATCGAATACCGCAAGCAGAATTCAAATCCGAGGCACCGTTCGTCTGGAAATCGCTCCTATATCCAAAACCTATCCTCCAGTATTCTGGCTCCCCGAATCTTAATCAGGAAAGGAACACATGCATGTCCAACGTAAAATGACGAGAGGAATCGAATGCCGCAAGCAGAATTCAGATCCGAGGCACCGTTCGTCTGGAAATCGCTCTTATATCCAAAAACGTATCCTCCAGTATTCTGGCTCCCTGAGTCGCAATCGGGAATGGAACACATACATTTCCGACGTAAAATGACGAGAGGAATCGAATGCCGCAAGCAGAATTCAAATCCGAGGCACCGTTCGTCTGCAAATCGCTCCTATATCCAAAACCTATCCTCCAGTATTCTCGCTCCCAGAATCTTAATCAGGAAAGGAAAATATGCCTTTCCCACGTAAAATGACGAGATGAATCGAATACTGCAAGTAGAATTCAGATCCGAGGCACCGTTCGTCTGCAAATCGCCCCTATATCTAGAAACTATCCTCCAGTATTCTGGCTCCCAGAATCTTAATCAGGAAAGGAACACATGTATTTCCCACGTAAAATGACGAGAGGAATCGAATACCGCAAGCAGAATTCAGATCCGAGGCACCGTTCGTCTGCAAATCGCCCCTATATCCAGAAACTATCCTCCAGTATTCTGGCTCCCAGAATCTTAATCAGGAAAGGAACACATGTATTTCCCACGTAAAATGACGAGAGGAATCGAATACCGCAAGCAGAATTCAGATCCGAGGCACCGTTCGTCCGCAAATCGCCCCTATATCCAGAACCTATCCTCCAGTATTCTGGCTCCCTGAACCGCAATGGGGAATGGAACACATACATTTCCGACGTAAAATGACGAGAGGAATCGAATGCCGCATGCAGAATTCAGATCCGAGGCACCGTTCGTCTGCAAATCGCTCCTATATCCAAAACCTATCCTCCAGTATTCTGGCTCCCAGAATCTTAATCAGGAAAGGAACACATGCATTTCCCACGTAAAATGACGAGAGGAATCGAATACCGCAAGCAGAATTCAGATCCGAGGCACCGTTCGTCCGCAAATCGCCCCTATATCCAGAACCTATCCTCCAGTATTCTGGCTCCCAGAATCTTAATCAGGAAAGGAACACATGTATTTCCCACGTAAAATGACGAGAGGAATCGAATGCCGCGAGCGGAATTCAAATCCGAGGCACCGTTCGTCTGCAAATCGCTCCTATATCCAAAACCTATCCTCCAGTATTCTGGATCCCAGAATCTTAATCAGGAAAGGAAAACATGCCTTTCAAACGTAAAATGACGAGATGAATCGAATACTGCAAGTAGAATTCAGATCCGAGGCACCGTTCGTCTGCAAATCGCCCCTATATCCAGAAACTATCCTCCAGTATTCTGGCTCCCAGAATCTTAATCAGGAAAGGAACACATGTATTTCCCACGTAAAATGACGAGCGGAATTCAAATCCGAGGCACCGTTCGTCCGCAAATCGCTCCTATATCCAGAACCTATCCTCCAGTATTCTGGCTCCCTGAACCGCAATGGGGAATGGAACACATACATTTCCGACGTAAAATGACGAGAGGAATCGAATGCCGCATGCAGAATTCAGATCCGAGGCACCGTTCGTCTGGAAATCGCTCCTATATCCAAAACCTATCCTCCAGTATTCTGGCTCCCCGAATCTTGATCAGGAAAGGAACACATGCATTTCCAACGTAAAATGACGAGAGGAATCGAATGCCGCATGCAGAATTCAGATCCGAGGCACCGTTCGTCTGGAAATCGCTCCAATATCCAAAAACCTATCCTCCAGTATTCTGGCTCCCTGAGTCGCAATCGGGAATGGAACACATACATTTCCGACGTAAAATGACGAGAGGAATCGAATGCCGCAAGCAGAATTCAGATCTGAGGCACCGTTTGTCTGGAAATCGCTCCTATATCCAAAAACATATCCTCCAGTATTCTGGCTCCCTGTACCGCAATGGGGAATGGAACACATACATTTCCGACGTAAAATGACGAGAGGAATCGAATGCCGCAAGCAGAATTCAAATCCGAGGCACCGTTCGTCTGCAAATCGCTCCTATATCCAAAACCTATCCTCCAGTATTCTGGCTCCCAGAATCTTAATCAGGAAAGGAAAATATGCCTTTCCCACGTAAAATGACGAGATGAATCGAATACTGCAAGTAGAATTCAGATCCGAGGCACCGTTCGTCTGCAAATCGCCCCTATATCCAGAAACTATCCTCCAGTATTCTGG